>OY728130.1:901204130-901804130 GCA_963277665.1 Viscum album
ATACACATATATACCACCCATGTTGGAATAAAAAATAAATAAACTGAAAACATGCCATATCAAATTAAATGTGGAGACATATCTTCATATAGAATCACATAATGATATAATACAATAAATAATATCCCACTAGGCCAGAAAATATATAATAAAAATAAAATAAATAGAAACATAAAAATTACCCACTTTTCATATAGTGTTTTCCCCTAATCTATGTCTCTAAAAAAATGTTGAGCTACTCTATTTATATCCTCAAATTCCACACATGTGGTCTTTCTTGATCATGAAACACTGACCCTCAACCCATCCACTATGAATCTTATTCTCAACCTGAAATAAGAGATAAGTTCCTTTATGTGAAAAAAGTTCCTGTATAGTGTGTGACAAATTTTTTTGTAGGACACCCCTAATGGTGTACCTATATTTTGTTTTAATATGAATGTTTGTGAACTTGTGATATGACGAACCTAGTAGAATGAAAACTATAATAATAATAATAATAAGAAAATGAAAAAAAATAAATACCTTTGGTACTAAGGTTTTACCATTATACTTGACATTAACCAATATTGCTTCGACTAGTTTCAAAAAACCCTTAATGCGTGGTCACCGTCCGATAACACGCATCCATCGCATCCATTGAATCTTAATTAAGCTCATATACATCTAACAGTCAAACATGAAGGAATTTTGAGCCCTCTTTTCTCACTATAAGCATACATGAAAACAAAAAACACCACTATACAATTCTAGGGCACTAATATCATGATTAGAATTAGAGATAAGAACTCTATCATGACATTGGATAATTTTTTCAACATTATAGAAGTCCTATAGAATTAACAAGGATATAATCTGATTTTTTAGTGGACACTACTAGACTAGGTTAAAACTATCACCCACAATCACTCTACATCCATGAAAACTATCCCAAGATACAATAAACACTCAAAATGTGGGTTCACTCATCTTGGTCATATATAAAATCCTTAGACCCATTTAACGACGTCCAATACAAGAGAGCTTCCAACAATATTCTTGGGAAATTATTTGACCCCTAATAATTTGTATATATACCCTCATCTCTAACCATATATAATAAACAACATCTTTCATTTAAACCACTAGGTATAAAACACCATTTGACCAAGACATGTACCGATCATCATTGAGGAAAAGTCAACACTAAACACCCCAGAAAAAAAGTAAAACAAGTCATCCTCAATGGGACCAAAAAAAGGGTCACCCCCAATGTCCCCTGATGCACAACACAAAATAGGACACCTAACAATGGCTCTTATATACCAACTAAAACCTCAAGACAAGTTCATCATAAAAAACCCCAGTTGGCCACTTTGGAATAAAATTGAAACTTGTTGAATGCCACATTATCAAGGGAATCCTCAACCATTACCACAATCTCAAGGGAATCATCAAAAAACACCACAACTATAAGAGAATCAATAAGGGTATCCACACCTACAAGGTTATACTCAATGGAATGTCAAATATATTTCCACCATTACTCAATAGAACCTAACCATATGTGAAATCAATGATATAATTAAATCCTAGAGGCTTTAAAATATCAAAAACTAAAACAAAGAGATCTATAAATTCATCCACAGAAACCTCAAGCATAGGTCCTGAAATCAAATGTCTAGAAAAAACACTACTGATCCATTCCTTCTAAGAACTATCTAAAAAATGAAATTAAACCCCTTGACATCCCAAATCCATGTCATTACTCAGTCCTTACTTAGAAGGATTATATGAAGAACCTCACACTAAAACTTTTGGAATCCCCAATTATAAGACTTCTAATATGATCATGACTCCAACATGGGTCTCACAACAAACTTCCCTCATATGATAACTTATGAACTAAAAAATTAGAGAACAAATCTCATGAAACATCTGCAATACCAAATATCCTTCCAACCTATAAACACCATGAGGTCCTTAAAAATATGTTTTGTAGGTAAATACACTCATAATACACTAATTAATGTCTAATTATAAATCAAGGGAAATAAAATAGGAAGAAAACCTCCAAATTGGGACTACATAGTGTGTACATTTTGTTCAAAACATGTACTTCCAGCAGTCCTATTAGGTCAAGTAACATGACCCAACTTGGAATATACTTTACCATTACATGGTGTATACCGACCTTAAATAGTATATAATACACAAAAGGTCTATCCAAATATGTCAAATAGCCTCTAACTGTGTACTGCACATGGGGTCTGTCTGTGTACATTGCACGACTATGTGCCCCTACACTGGGTTTCTAGCCGAGTACTTGACCACTCCCCAAGCCACCGTCCATGGGATTTACTAAACAAACATTTCAGGTAGTAACCTTCTTCTACCCTTATCCATTAATAAAAAACACATAGTGCATGCTCCATAGATTATATGTTGTGTAGATGGTTTTCTTGATCAAAAATCCCTTATGATCACAATAAACCCTAATTTATCCCTAAATCAACCCAAAAAGATACTCAAGAGACCCAAAAAAAACATATAAATAATTAAAACATAAAAATATGGATTAATTGGTTAAATTATAAGAAACTAAAACAAATCCTACCATGGGGCGTAAACACTAAATTTTCAAGCCCAGATCTATGTTACACATCCCTTACACCCCAATCTAATGATAAATGAACTCCTCAATGATTATCCACTCTAATTACTCCTTCTTCTATTGTGGCCACAAGAACCATAGGGGAGATCCCCTTCCATGAAATATGTGATAATAAAAAAAATATTAAAGAAAAAAAATAAAAAATAAAATAAAGATAAAAGAAAAATGAAAACACTCACTTAAACGGTCCAACCCATGTCTTGAAAACTGAAGAGATTTTACACCTGACCTATTATTTAACCCCATGTTTTAGAATCAAATATGAATTATTAATTTCAATTTTGGGCCTGCTAAAAATATTTTACTCACTTAACATGTTATATTATTTAATATTTATTTACTTAAATATTAAATAATTCATAAAATTATGACTATCTTCGAATTAACCAAATTTATTTAATAGTATAAACATCCTATTACATGATGAATGAAGTGGATAAAAAATTACACCAAGGTCATATAATATGATAAATTACTGTTTTCCCCTCGTAAAACTACTAGTGAAAAAAATTAAAATTTCCTTTGATTTTATCAACTAATGATAGCACATCTCATCCTAAAACCCATTATTTGAATCCCACATCAATATTAATTAATTATAAAAGATATTGAAATCATTGTTTAAATGATATATACATCCCCATTTTAATTCTATGGAATATATAGGTTTGGATCATGACAATGAGATCCATGTTGAATTTTTTTTGGTTAATTTACCGATATCAATAGATTACATTATAATGGATTCTATTTTTTTTTAATCCTTTAAGGACTATATAAATTACATATATTAATCTTTAATATTATATATATTATTAATATATATTTTAGAACCTTACATGAAAGGTAGTGGGGGTAAAGAAATATGCTATTTATAGAGGTTGTATTCCACATATAACATAATCAACATTTACATTTTTCAAAAGATTGAGAGGAATGTAGAAAATGGTTATTACATTAACATAACAAAATTATAGTATATTTATGATACCAATGTACTTATTTTTTAGTGTTATAATTTATTTTAATGATTTTTTAGAATAAATAATGAAAATATAAATTAAAATGAAATGATTGAGTATTTTTAACTAACTCCTATGGACAACACTGAAATCTTACATGGAATGGTATTTTGTGGAGATTGGAACGTATAGAACTTAAAAGAAGGTTTTCGGAAGATACTTATATATACTTTTTTCATGATAAAATTTTTGTGGTGTGAGGATAAGTAGAGTGGTAAAGGGAACCTTTTTTATGTGAGAGAGGTTTCAATTTTGTGAAAACTTACAACATTATTTTTTTTGAGATGTCACTTTGAAATGGAAGTGGCTCCAAAATGTTAAAATAATATATAGGGTATTATTTTTCGTTAATAAAACTATCATAAAAACAAATATGGGATAAATATTGATATATTTTAGTCTCTTTCAGCATAATTTAACTTTTTACGATAATTTACTTTTACCATGGTAACTCATGTTTTTACCTTTGTAACATATTTTTTGGACCAAAAATAGAATTTACCTTATTACGTAATTTTTATGTGGTGATTAAAAATATGAGATCCATTTTATAATTTCCAATTTATAAAAGTGATAAAAAATAATTTTAAAATAATAAATGTACAATTCATAAAACTTATTTTATAGAAAATATAACATAGATCCTATAATGGAAAACATATGTTTATAAATTAAAATTCATTTTTATAATATTTAATTTTACTTATTAAATTCATATGTTTTAATGAAAAATGTTTCATATTTTATATTTCACATTTATATCATGATGACATAAAAAAAATTCTTTGGTGTTTGTAATAAAAATAATGTTTTACTATTCATCTAAACATCAATATTTAAAAAAATAAAAAAGATAACCCCAAAATAATATTATCATGATATGTAAAAAAATGAAGTTAATTTTTTTTTCAAATTAAAATTATAAAATTTAGGATTTAAAATTTTATATTTAAATATAAAATAAAATTGAAAACTTTTTTTTATGAAAATTAGTACTTATAATATTAATTGTTCTTGTTCATATCTCCAATAAATTAAAAAATAAATTATTTTTAATAAATTATTTGTATTTATTATATAATTTATCATCACCTAACCATATTATTTTTAGTTTCATAAGATGAAAATGCATATCACATAATTAGAAATTTTTATTAGAACAAAATTTTAGGTATAAGATGAAATTATTCTAATTAAATTCCTTTTAAAAACTGTTAGATGGATGTTAATTTATTTTTCATATAAATAACATCAATAAATTTCATTAAATACATTATTTATTCAAGATTAAAAAAATATTCAAAACATTTAAAAATAGTTGTTTAAAAATACGACATCAAGGTTAAATAATCTTCACTAAATACAATTCGAATAAATTATTTATATACTAACATAATAACTTTTCTAATTCATTGATATTAAAATATTTATTTTAACTTTATAAATATATCATATAATAACATGTGACAATTAAATGATGTAAATTTTATAATAAAATATCATAATTAAATATTGTCTTTTTTGTTTCCTTATTACATTCACATAATGTATTAATATTTATCTTGTATTATAATATTTTAATCTCAATAAAATATATCATGGTTTTTTAGTTCATATTTTCATGTAAAATTATCTATTCAACATAGTGTTTCTTTAATGGACGACACATTGAAAAATAATAGGCTATCATAATCTACTTCTTTGAAAATAACTTTAGAATAAGTTAATATATCAAATCATTAGAAGTGTAAAGACTTACTAGTATGCTATATGTTGTAAGTGAAACCCTCTAAATAATGTATAACAGTCTCTTGGAGGGATTCTTTATTCACTAAAATGAAAATACCTATTGGTTCTGAGTTTTTTGTTTCACCTTGATTAGGTGAAACATAAAAAATCCAAGAAACCTAGATAAAGGTGTTGATTTAGAAAAGAATAAAGGAGGAAGATAGGAAAATATAAGAGGAAAATGAGAAAGCCCAACCCATAAATATTTATGGAAAAGGGAGGATATCCTAGGTGAGTTGAAAAGAATATAGTGAGAGGATTCCAAGCCATTCCTCCATTGGGACATTAAGTAAGGGGAAAAGTAGGTATTTCCACTATTACATGTTAAATTTTTAAAAATATAAATAATAATAATTTTATTATTAAAAAATATAAATTTATAAACATCTAATATAAATAATACCCAATTATTAACCATTACTCTAATTACCACAATAATATATTTAAAATTACATGTCATACTATTGAAACAAAATATTATAATGTTGGATTTTTTTTCAATTGGGTTTTTTTGTTAATTATAAAACAAAATAAAAGTATGTTTTCGATGATGTGTTTCCAATGTATTATAAAAATTTTAATAAGTGTATCGAATATTGAAATAATTCATTAGAATATTTGAGGTAATCTTATATTTATCTAGTATTAATTCTATGTTTCAGAATTATGGAGATATTTGGATAAGTTCCCTTTTATCTTAAGATTCGTTTTTAGAGAAATTCAGACAAGTACCTTTTGTTTATAAGGGTAATTTTTTGAATAAATTATTCATAGTATATATATTTTTTAAAATAGTTTTCATGGAATTTTTAAGAATAACTTGTGAATTCCAAAGATTCACTTTGTACTTCAAACTATTTCTTTGGGGGGGGGGGTTCAAAAGTGTCATATTATGGTGAGGGAATTTTTTTTAATGTTTATCAGACATTATTAGTGGCATTTCACTTCATAAGAGTCACCCTTGGAAAATTAAAACATTGAAAGGATCATGTTTGAATTCATAAGTGTAAAATTTGATTTCATAAGGATAAACTATGATTACATATTTATAAATAATGATGTTCATAATAGCCATCTATGAATTGTTTAATGGTTAACCTTGACATTGTAATGATCATTTAAAACATTATAAAAACAATTTACATTCGAAGAAAATGTCTATAACATTCATTGATACCACTTTGGAAGAGTCATTTATTCACTCTATAATGGTTTATAAGGGTCATTATAACCACATAAAAAGTTTCATTTAATAAAAAAGATAAATTTCATAATAATTATTTTTCTTTAATATCTTCATTCTATATGGGTAATTACATTATTTTTAGGAAGTAAAAATTCAAATATAGTAGGTTTATTTTATTACTTGGTATATTTAAAAGTGCTACATATCATGATTATAGTGATTACATTGATGGGGGAGATCATTTCAAGATGAAAGGAGGATTAGTCATTGATTTCTTGTGGTTTTAAAATATTTAGATTACGAAGAATCAAATGTTAAATAAAGTCATAACATTACTCTATGTCATTTCACAGTTTTTCAACATATATGATAATTTTTATAATCATAATCTAAAATTAATAATTTTTTAATTTAAGAAAAGTTAAAATTTTATATTTCATAGATAAGTAAAGGTCATGAGTTATGAGGAGGATCCTGAGGATTATGTAACATTTAAAAAAATGACACTGAACTCACATCATGTAAATGACATATTCAAATATAGAAATTATCATGAATGGATGAAGTGAGGGAATGGTTTTATATTTTTTTTAGGGAATTAAACATTCAATATATGGGAAATATCATGGGACAAAAAAAGAGAATAACAAGAAGAGAATTGTTGTCATCCTTTTGAATGTTACCGAAAGTATATATGAAGATAATAAGTGGAAACCATGAACAAGAAGAAGAGGAAACAATATTGATGATTATATTTTGAAAAGGAACGAAGAAAAAAATGATAACACCTTATATCGATACATTTCTTCATTTTTATCTTAAATTCATTCTACGAAACCTTTATGTTTCATCTTTTCTTTGTAACCCTCAACCTGATGAAGTGAGTAAGAGTTCATGATGAAAAATTTACCCTATGATAAATATATCATGATTCCAAAACTATTATAGCACCTATAGTGGATAGTTTCTCAATATGTTATATTGAGTAAATTTCGGCATATGCTCCTTGGAGTAAAACTTAATAGTGAACCAAGTAAAACATAGTATCTCTACATTTTTTTTCTGTATTCTAATATTGTGTGAATGCATGAAAATATATTGATTCATATTATTATCGATAAAATGGGGTTAAAATTATATAAAAATGCATAAAATATGAATAAACTAATTCACCACCCATATTAGGGTGTATTAGGATTCTGATTACGATAAGTTTTATCAGTGTGACAAGTTTTGACGTTGAATCAGTCTTATTTTATAAGGATCAATTAGGAATACATAAAATATAATGGGTGTTAATTTATTTGAAAACTTTATTTAAAAAATTTGAAAAAATATAATGTGATCTCACCTGTGGACTCTACAGCTTGAATTATTCACTATTTTTGTTCGTGGAATAAATACATTTTAATTATCCAAGACTGAAATAGATAAAAATGCTCTATGTTAACACTAAATCAATGAATTATTTTTCTAGTTATCTTTCATATTATTTTTACATAATGGTGATGAGCCCAAATTAATCACAGGTCATGTGGGATATTTTATATAATAGCTATATTTATGAAAATAAAGTTAAGAAAATATTTATGTTTTGAATAACAAATTTGATGATATAAAGATGTATTCAGATTAAAATATTGATGGATTTTTAAGTGATGGTGTACCATTGATAGGGGTGGATTAATTGGTGGTACTTTTATTATAACATCTCATTGAAATATACATTTTTATCATAATTAAAATCATCATTAAATCTTCTTTATATTCAATCCCTCAATAATATTCAACAATTTAGTCAATTTATAACAAAGAATAATTCTTACAACATTCAACCTCAATATGGGAGCCTAATTCCTATCATTTTCAACTTATTTTGAGATATGGATTTTATTACCACTATTGTATTATAGTGATTACAAGTGATGTTCAATTCTTACATAATGGTTAGGGGTATCATTCTCATCCTAAAGAAGGTATCATCCATTTACAGAGTAAAACATGATGTTGTTTATATCAGATCGAATATTAATCACAAATTCTAATTAACTCTTGATTATGAATAATATATTTATTGATTTTTAGGATGCCACAACATAAGATATAAATACATTTTTCTGGTTGGTCTATGACTACCAAAAAAATATCAAAGAAACAATATACAAGTATGTTTTGCTCCATAGTTCTTTAGAATAATTTTCCTATGCATGAATTCATACATGCGCATGATGAACTTATTACTTCTAGAAAAGAACCTAAATTATCAATAACTAAATATTATTTTTATCACCCTGTTGAAAATCATAAAGATAATTCCTTGTGATCTCCTTTTATTATTATTTCTTTGAAATATATGTTCTTCAATATAATAGAGTATTGACATCTCTTCATAATTATAAAACCTCATTCTTCTTTATTTATTGCTAAATATTTATATTCATATAGAATTAAAGGAATATTGTTTCCATACTTCATGTAGCACTCCAAAATTTCATTATGTAATTACATTTTAAATAAATAATATGTTGAATATCTAGTTTCACATATAACATTGAACTAAACAGGGAGGTGACATATTAAATGACCCTTATTAGGAACATTATAATAAGAATAAAACCTCAGTAAAAAATACAGTAATAAATTAGAATGTCTTATATTTAAAGGATAAATAAATATAAGATTTAATGTTAGAAAGGATTATTTCTGAAAGAAATATTTTTAAGTATTATTCATTAAATCCAAATTAATTAAATTGAACACATTTAAATTACGATTACAATAATATTTGATATTTAAATTTATGGACAAATATACTAATATTAATTATTTAATTGATATTAAATAATATTACAAACACCTAGAGTTTAAAAGTTAATTTTTCATAAAATAAATTTTTATAATTTATATTTAAATGTAAAATATTAATTTATGAATTTTGGAATTTCAATTTTATAGAATTAATTGGTTTAATGATTCATGAATGTAAAAATTTCGTAGGTCTATTTTTTGTAATTTTTTTGAGAAATATTTATTTTTTGGTGGATAGTACAAAAAATGTTTTATAAATAAGATGTCTTTTATGACATACGTAGGATATAAAAATGATTTTAAATTTTATGAATCCTTTTTTCAATATATTATTTATTTAATTACTAAATTTATACATTAAAATTATGATTTTTAATATATAAACCTATGATTAATATTTTATAACCAAAGTAATATTATATCAAAAAATATTTTTATACGTTTTTAGTTATTATTTTATATATAATTTTATCCTTTATATAAATTCATTATTATATGATTAATTTAATGTTTTGAATAATAATATAAAAATTATATAATATATTTAATTATATTTTTGGTCATAAAAATATGTTACTAAGGCTAAAGAATGAGTTTCCATGGTTAATGTAATTTATAGTAAAATGATGAAATAAATGTGAAAGACCAACTAGATATTACAAAAATTCCTCCAAATGAATTTTATAAGGACTTCATGACCATGTTTTACCCCCTCACCATTATATCCTACTTTTTGAGCCAATTTTCTTCAAAATTGGAATGGAATTAAAAAACTAGTGGTTATTTACAAAGGTGCCACCCCTCTCACTTATAATTAGATATCTTCACCAACCAACTTATCCACACAACACAACATTTTTGGGTAGTCCAAATTATTCAAAAATATAATAGGAAACTATATTTACCATGTTATAATGGTTCTATTCACATCATAAGTACAATGTATGAAAGCATAAGAAGTTGTCCCAAGGAGTTAAGTAAAACTCCAAATCCCTCATTTTTCATTATTTTTTTCATTCTTCTTCTACATACTCCAAATATATTATACCCATTATAAAACTATTCAATTAGTATCCTTAGTATACTTAAATGTTTTTATTTTTATTAAATATTCATTTCCTACTTTCCTACCAACAATTTGAAAAATGAAAATATCGCTCGGGCGTACGTGCAGACTGTTGCATCTATGGATGATGTGATATATTTTTCATCAACTCCAAAATTTTATATTTATAATAATGTAAATAATGAATAAATATTATATTTAATATATAATAATAATTCTTAAAATATAAATAATTATCTATCTTCCACTCTTTCCATTAATTTATAAATTAAAGCATTACCCATTTTTATATCCAGACTATCCACTCCATAGTCGATGTGTTTCATTTTTCATAACCACATTAGATGGTTATTTATAAAAATGTATCTGAAGAATATATATTATATTAATGGGTAATATTTTTCATGAATAATATTTTATTAGGACACAAAATAATAAATATGAATTATAAAGTTACCCATAGATATTGGTAAATTACCTAAAACATGCTTGTTATGGATTATATTTTCGCAAACCATGCCCATGGTTTCCAAGGAATGGAATTGTGAATTCACAAATCATTAAAAAATAATGATTTTATTATCTTGAATAATCAAGGAATAATGAATTTTATATCAATGGACATTTTTATATCACTATTTTTAAAAATTAATGAAACAAACAAAATTACTAATATTTGATGATGAAAATAAACTATTATTAACTAAAATATGTGTGGATAATAACTATATATGAGGATTATAATTACAAATAGTTAAAAATAAGGATCAATTTTGTTATTAATATGGTTATTTTTATTATATTAGAGTATAAATATATTGTGTAAATTTTTAGAGTAAAATGTAATGGTTTTATGATCTCAATTTTTATTTATTTTGATATATTCTATATTCAACAATTTATTTATTTATAATTATTATATAATAACCCATTCCTATAATTTAACATATACTTAATGTAATTCATGTGATTGATAATTCCATATCATGTTACTTATTTAAATATATTTTAATTTAAATGTTACCATATCAGTAATGGTTAGTTCTCCAATCCCACTTTTTTAAGGAATCATTTTTCTATAGATCCATATTCTTATTCCTAAAAATTCTCTTGTTTATTAGTTTAAAATCCAAATATTTAATATTTACGATGATATTAATATTTATAATTACATATTCTCAAAATGAAATCATATTACACTTTTAATATTGTGGATTTCAATAACGATATTTTAAAAAAATACTCATGTTCATATCTTTTATCTCTTAATGGAAATTTGTGGAACATTCCTTATTTCTTTTTTGAAATTACATTTTCTGGATACATTTTTTGAAATAATAGTTCAAAAATGATTCTAGGAATCTTTGGGAGAATGATATGTAAAAGTGACTTAGGACATCAATTTCTGTTAACATTATCATTATTTATTAAACATAAAAGGAATATTGTTTTAAAATATTCCATTTTTAATTCATTTTCATGTTACCTCTATTAGATTTTTTTATGAAAATAACTTTTAAATTTCTCATAATTTTGTTAATGAAATTCCTAACCCCTTTCTATTGTTAAATATTTTCTAAAAAGGGTATGTAAATATAGAGGGTATTCCTAATTCTTTCTCTATGTAGATTATTAATGATAGTATATTGATGTTTTTCATCTATGTCATTATCCTTTGATGTTTTTCATGTTTCTCTAAGGATATGATCTAATTATTCCAACCTATATCTTTATTTGGGAGTCTTTTGATCACATTATTCCATTTATTGACTCGGGAATGTATTGATATAAGGTATGTTTATTATTCCAACAGCAGTGTTTATCAATTAGCAAGGAAAGATGATTATGATTTTTATTTTTATTAATTACATATATATAGTGAATTAATTAATATTAATTATGTAATGGGTGTGACGTTACATTATATGGAATATCAATTCATTTGTTGTTCTCATGAGGCAAAATGTTTGGATATTTGGTGTATGCTTTACCAATTATCAATATTGTCTTTAACTAGAGAATTGATGGTTAGATCACCATTTATTGGAAATAGGATTTGATGGAAAGATCATGATATATGGGAATGTGAACTTGAAAATAATATGAAGACATCCTAGAATATTACCTCGATGCTAAGATAATGATGTCAAGGATTATGGAATTTGTGGTAATGTTATGATGTCTAATATTATGCATTCTATAAATATGAATTAATTTATTGTTATTAAAGTAATTATTTATTTTAAATGTTATAATTTAAATTAATATTTTATTCTCTCATGTTTTATTTGGTTATGAAATTATTTTGATCATTTATTCTCAACATACAATTTATTCCATACTTGTTCTATGATAGATTCTACCTTATGGTACCCACTACACCGATTTGGTGCTCAATATTTACTTTTATTTCATTTACCTAGGGTTCCATGAAGGGATATATGAAATAATTTAAGGATTTAATAAAATTCATAACAAATATTTTAATAATCCTTAACTTTTTTATATTATATGAAAACTACTTATTTATCTTATCTACCAAGTCTAGTAAACTATATGGTCCTCTATGATGTAGTCCCTTGAATCTTTAACTAATATAATAAATTAAAAACTTGCTTTGGTTTACTAGTTTTGGGTTTATTATAGTTGGTATAAAGGTATTTTTAGAATAAAAATTGGATACCAGATTTTAAAAAACATATATTCAAAAATATAACACTACGATAGACTCTAGAGATAATTGTAAGTAAAAGATAACATTCTAAATTTTTTAAAATTTGAGATTATGTGATTTCCTAAAAATGAATTCCCTACAATGATTTAAAAAATTGGATGTAGTCTTTGGAATAGATGCATCTGGGGGTAATAACCCTAAAAGGCAAGTTGGGTATTAACTCAATCTTCACCCAACGTATGATAG
The DNA here is from genome assembly GCA_963277665.1 of Viscum album. Lineage (NCBI taxonomy): Eukaryota > Viridiplantae > Streptophyta > Magnoliopsida > Santalales > Viscaceae > Viscum > Viscum album. The sequence goes on from OY728130.1 coordinate 901,217,574, forward strand.
TGTCATAACTATACAACATGTTTTATAATCTCATGGGATATATTTTGTTTATTCAAACACACTTTACAATCCATTATTAAGTATTTGAAAATATTATTATTATTTGAATATGTTCTCAATTTAATTTAGATTATGATTTTTGGATTTCTTGATGTATAACATTCCAATTTACGTTCAGTGTTGCACTAGATTCCGAATTATATACTATAGTTGAAAATTCACAATGTTAGTCTTGAACTGAATATGTATATGAAGTATTTTAGATATGGTTCTTAGTATAGGTATAGGAAAAAGTATCAAAATTAGTAATACACACACACACACACACGCACACACACACATATATATATATATGAATTTCTATCCTAATAATTCTCATAATAATAGAGTTATATTTGAGAAAATTATAAACATATTGGGAAAATTATAACTAATAATCCTCGACATATAGAGAACAATATTGCTTCACAACATGATGAAATAATTTTGGACCACTTCATGCAGTAGAAACCAATATCCTTTAATTTAATTTATAATACATTATGATTTAAATAATGCATCAAGTCCCTTGAAATGATATTTCATGATTTGGGTAGTAATGAAAAGTTAAAGGTTATTATTGCATTATGATATTTAAGGGGAGGTTTTTATCAAAGGTTATCATTGATTTAATACACTAAAGAGTAAAATGAGATAACTGCTATGTAATGGTGGAATTTGAAGCATAAATTATTTTAAAAATCCATTATTTATGAGTAATGTGTAGATTCAGAAATGATATTTTTAAATTTGAGACAAAAAGAAGAGGAAAATGTATCAATATATGAGGATAACTTTATAAAATTAACAAGACATGTTATGAACAAAAAATGTACCCCATAATTAAATATATATTATTTTTTGTGTTCTAAATACATGCCTTTTAAGGGTTTTATACTCTCATATATTATATATATATATGAACATATTGTATTATGTGCCATAATGTTAGACAATTAATTCTATAAGTCTTATATTTTCAAAGGAAAAAAAGATAAAAAGATAATGCATGATTATTTTTTAATACCAAATGTGGAAAAGGGGAAGAAGGTAAGAGTATAATTCCCAACATGTGATAATTATGGAAGGAAATACACAATTTTGGGATTTAAGGGAATGAGAATATGTTTTTATGATGGAGAAAAATTCTATATTCCTCATGAATTCAAGGTAAATAAAGAAGCTTCTAATATCCAGTGCTTCAACTATAAAGAGAAAGGGAATTATTTGAAATAATATCTCATGTTTCAAGGGAATTCACATTATTTAAGTCTTATGGGGAATGTCCATCATTATAGAAGTTATTTTTAATTTAATAATTATGGGATAGAAAGTGAAATTGTGTAATTTCAAAGCAAGATAATGATTTGTTTAATTACTATTCGACCCACTTTTTTATTTATACTGAGAAAAATTGAATCATCTTATAACACTCTAAGGAAGAAGTTTTCAATAAACACACCAACTAATAATCTCATTCCAATGAGAATGCATCAGATGATGTCTATAAAGATACATTGATATTCAATAGTTGAAAATTTGGTTGTTATACCTACAGTTGAATATGATTTAATCCTTTTAATTTATGGGGTTTGAATTTGGTCAAGTATATTTTAATGTTTTTCTATTTTATTTATTTAAGTTATTATTTAGGTTAAACGTTTGGTTTTATTGTAGAAACTAAATATATTTATGTATAACTTTTTTACATGAGGGTTTACTAATATTGAATATTATCACAAATTCTTTTACAAATTTTGATTTTAATAAACATATAGAGATATGAAAAATTCTATTTCATTATTTTTCTATCTCATGTTCCATTAGATTCTTATTCTCATGCTTTGAGTGAAACACCTGGGCTTCAATTACAGTAAACATGTACATCTTTCTAAAGAAAACAATAATGTAATGCATGTAGATTTACTCAATAATGTAATTAAAAAATAAATTACAAAATTTAATAAATGAATTTATAGAAATTTATTTTATTTTTTAATTTATCGTGTTAAAATTATATTAAGTTTATTTTTTGTATTTTTTCAGATGTAGTTTCTTTTTTGTTGAATAGAGAATAGTAACAAATTTCATGAATTGTCACTTTTATGAAACTATAATGATACAAGAAAAGATTACAAGTTTATGAAACATTTTTTATAATATATATATATAATTAAAATAATTCAAATAAATATATATTTTTGAAATTATAAATCTATGCTTCATATATTAAAAATATAAGTAATGTTTCTGTTCAAATATGTTTTCCTTTTTTTATATCTTCATAAAGTATTTAAAAGTTTATTTTTTGTTTTGGTTTATTTATAAAGACAACTAAGTCTAATTTAATTTAAAATAATAAATTTAATTCCATTAGAATCAATATTATAACTATATTTTTCTATAATTGTTTTATTCTTAAAACAAACATTTTTTCTGAAAAGAGTATTCATTACTTTTTACAAACCTATATTAAATGTAATTTTTACCTCTTAAGAAAATTAAATCTTGTAAAAATGTATACCAAATTTGGAACCTTCAAAGTTAATATTAGGTATTATTTTTAACTTAATTATTGTTCATAATGAATAGTAACTATGATAATTATTTATCTCATCTCTTAAGGGTAAAATGAGTTAAAAGGGTTAAAATAAAGGGATAAGTGTGTGAAATAACCAAAAAAATTACATAACATAATTACATAGATAGATTTATATCTTTCCCTTATCATATTTGAAGCTATGAAAACATCTATCCACTTGACTTGAGTAATAAATATATTATATAATAAATTTTCATGTATTTACAAGGTTTTTACCCACATCACTTATAAAATGGAACCACATTCCCTATCATATCAACACTACATGATCTTATTATTTTTTCTAGGTATTTCCGAAATAACTTCTCAATATCCCTCCCCATGTTCTATAGGTCCTTAAATCTAAAACATACTTCTTCAAGAAAGTATAAGTTGTAATCCAAAAGAGGATACCATAAGAATATGTTTATGTTATTACCGTGATTTGTCAGTTCATTTATTATTAATCCTACTAAAAATATTAAATAAAATAATTAAAACAATAAAATAACCAAAATAAGATGTTTTATTTCAATTTTACATCCATTTTATATCTCGTTTCCTTCCCACGGAAAACAAAAAAATCTCTTGCTTATACACACAGCCACCATGACCAGGTAGTAGGGTACATTTTTTTTCATTATCATTTTAATTAGATGGTTGTAAATATATAATTAATTAATATATATGATATTTATGAAAAAATTATGATTATGTAAATTAAATATATCATATAACTTATTACCCTTTTATCAATTGGAAAATGATAACATTAATTTTGCATATGTGTGGAAAATGTTCTCTATGAAGGGATCTGATTAACTTTTATTTTACCACAATGCATAGATTATTATAAAATTTTATATAATTAATAAAAATTATATTCATTAAATTATGAAAATTATGAAGATTATGGAACCCTTTGAGATATCCATTAACCATTTATAATATACCAAAGTAATTTTTATAAATTAACCGGACAACATTGAATGATCAATATAAGTAAGAACAACTAAATTAATGGAGTTAAAATGTTTGTACAAGGATATTAACAAATGGAATATAATTGGAAATTAATATTAAGAAATTAATTAATAAATTAAAATTTATTATAGAGTAGGATCAAACCCATATGACTAGGAGGAGACCCAAGATAAGGGATTTTTGTTATAATCTCATCTTATTTCAAAATTATTTTTGTTTAGATTTCCTTTGGTAAAATTATATTATCATAATACCATAAAAACATTATATTTTATTATCACATGGTTATTTTTGAGGATATAATTGTCATTTTCCATTTATTCTCATGTCAGTTCAGGAATGAACACGTAAGTTACATGTGTGGGGATTTCTTATAAAAATCATATTTTATGATTTTCCTTCCAAATTTTTTTCTTCCATGCCAATGTTATTTTAAACATTTCAAAGAATACTATTATTTAAACTATAGTAATTATTTTGAGCAAGTTTCAATAATATAATATTTTATTTACAAATTTTGAAATGTAATGTTTTCTTCTTTACCCAAAATGATGTATTTTTGATCATTCAACACAAAGTGTTTTTTGGAGTCTTTGTTTTAATGTTTACCACAAGAACATATTTAATCTCATTCATGGGTGTTGTTTGTTTTGAATATTTATTTATATGTTTCCACGTTAATTTTTAGAGAGAAATGTTTTATTAGTATTATAGGTAATTTTTGTTTTTAAAGATACCAAAACAAAATGGCATTGTTTTCTAAAAGGAATTAAATGAAATTCGAAAGTTATTTATGAATTTGTTTTCAAAAAAACATATAATTAATTTATTTTAAATTGTTTTTTATTTCAATTTTTTATTTTTGAAAGTCTTGTTTTTTATAAAAAAACATATTTTTTAGGATTTGATGTTCTTTTAACCTTTGCTGATTAATGGTATTATGGTAATTTAAATTCTCGAGATCACATTCCATATCAGTCTCCATAATTTCACTGCACATTTTTTTCTTGTCCATATTTTAGTTATTATAAATACATACAGAATAATTTCCTAAATTTTTATGTTATCTTAATCGTATTCAATTTCCATATGTGTTATCATTTGAAGGAAAATATTTGAGATATTTATTTTAATGACTGCGATCATATTTTTTATTTTTGATTCAATAAAGATAAAAAAAATTTTAAGGAATTTTTGGAATGAAATATATTGATAATTCCAAATTTAGAGAATGTATAGAATGTGGAAGTGATGGGAAATACCTGGTTATAAACATCCCCTCAATACATTAACATGTTTTATGATAAAAACAACATAAATTCTATCTTATATTTTTATCTAGTATAAACCAACCCATTTATTAAGAATGATATCCTCCTTGAGGCCTTAATAGTACGAATCGTGATAAATTGCATTAGGAATTAATGGAATGATCCTGAATATCTCAATTTGTGCATTTACATTATTGAGGATTAAATTTATATTATCCATGTGACAACTATAGTTATATTATATAAGGGAGTACATTGAATAAACGTTTTTGATTGAGTGGGATGTGTTTTTTTATCTAGTCTACCATATTTATTATACCTCATTTACACATGATAAATTCCATCTTATGTAACCCTTACATATAATTTTAGCGCACTGTTTATTTTTTTTGTTTTCCCAGGATAGAAAAATGATTCGTTGAATTATTTCAATGCTGAATGAATGTTTATTATTCTATTTTTTTATATTTTCAATTTAATATGAGAATTAATGATGAATTGAGTTGTCAAAGACTGGTAAAATGATTGATTTGGTGTGGTATGATCCATTTTATCTTGTTATGATGTAATTACATAAACATTGACTCTAGGTTACCCGATTTAGGGTCGTTATAGTTCGTATAATAATAATTTTTGAAGGAATCTAGGGAAATATATTTTAGAAGAACATAGTTATCATAATAATTAAAAAAACCCATAAAATATTTAATAACTTATAGGGATTCTTATTTTAGTGTTAAATATTCAAGGTTTTATGAGAAACTTTTGCAGGTTCTACTGTTTAGATATGGTGCTAAGTGAATGAACAGGAAATCTTGTCCATACCCCTAGAAAATATAGGGATATAAATTTTGATAAAATCAATTCACCAATTATTGAAGTTTTCCATATCATGGCCATATTTGTAAACCGACCTAGGTGATGATAAATAACCATAGCCATATAGAACAAATTATTTTCCACAACTTGATACACCTATGTTGGGTCATTTAATGTGATAGAATCCTCCATCCTTTAATAAAACCAATAATCCATTTGTAGCTGAGAAATTTATAAAGTCTTTTGAAAATATATTTATATCTTTATGTAATAATGAAATTGAAATGGTTATTATAGAATTATATAATTTAAAGGGAGATACAGATCAATGGTTTTCATTGATTCAAAATACTAAAGAGGATTAGAAGATAAAGGGAATGTAATAGAAAACTAGTATGGTAATTTTCTATCAGAAATGTTTTCCTTAAGAATAAAAGGAAGATTTAGATACAATATTCCTTAATTTAAGATAAAAGGAAGAGAAATGTTTTATTGAACATGAGGTAAACATAATGGTACTAGTGATTCATTCTATAGACTATGTATGTAATAAAAAAATTAAGAATTTTCATTTCATTATGGGACTTAATTTGGGAGTCCAAATGATACTAGTCTATCAAAAAATTTTATATCTTATGATGATATAATATCACATTCCATAAGGATAGAGAAAGAATTCAAAAAGTCATATATCATAAAAGGAAATAGAGTGTATAAATGGATGACTGAGCACCAATTAAAAATAAATAAGGTAAAGGAGATGAAGGTAAGAAAAAAATTATAACATGTAATAATTTTGAAATCAAACATCCCATAACATGATTATAGTTAATGAAAATTTGTTATAAACATGGAGAGAATATCTATTTAGCTTCTGAATTATAGGGAAATGAAGAAATCACTAATATTTAGTTTTTTCAACTACAAGATGAATGGGAACCATTCAAACCAATTATCTAATCATCAAGAAATAAATTGATAATTTCATTGTGGATTTTATTAAGGATATCTTGGTATATTCTAATAATAATTATGAGTATAAGAGTCATCCAAGAATCATTCTTAAAACACTTATTGAAAATGAGTTATAGAAAATGTTTTTAATTTTTTTATTTAGGAAGTTCTTTTATATGGTCATGTTGTCTCTAAGGATGGAATTACACTTTATTCTTTAAAGTTAAAGGTATTGATGGAATGAACAAAACCAATTAATATAACTAAGTTTCATAGATTACTTGGATTAATAGTTTACTATTAATGATTTTTTTATAATTTTGTTGGATTATCTAACATTTCATCCACGTTGAACCCTAAAAGGCCTAAGTTAATATATTCAGAAGAATGTTAAGAATTATTTGAATTAATAATATGGAGATTATTCAATGTAGAGATATTAAATTTATCATTCAGAAGGGTGGGATTTGTGATTTATAACTATTAATTAAATAAGAGACTTATATATTTACCTAAGCATAAGATAGAGGTTTTTCCCTATACATCAAGGATTTAAATATTTATAAATAAAATTACCCCACCCATGATCTTGATTTATAAGTCATAATATTTGCACTGATAATATATAGGCATTAACTTTATGGTGAAAAATGTGAAATATATACAGATCACAAAAGTTCGAAATACATTTTCCGATGAAAATTGATCCACATAAGGTAAAGGTTAAGAATAGAACTACTCAAAGATTGTAATTTATCTATACACCACCAACATGATAAGTAAAAATGTGGTTTATGGGCTGATTAAGAAATATCTTGGAGTTCTAACTAAATTGAGGATTGAAAAAGATCATGTATACATGTATTTAGTAATGTTAGATGTGAGAATATTTATGGAAGGGGAGACAACACATCTATTATTATGGATATCCAAACCATACTTATTAGAGATAATAAAAAGTTCCTAGCTTAATGATAAAAGTATTCTAAATAATATCAAAGTTAATAATTTTGGGAAAATGGTATACTTAATCTATTAAGATTATATCTTGAAATTTGTAAATAGGCCATGTCTTATATCTGTTCTTGAGATATGAAGAGAATTATTAGATGAATCCCATAGATCAAATTTCACAATAAACACTAGTAGAACCATAATGTATTTGTATTTAAATGATTTTTTTGTGATAATATTAAACGGGAAATTGAGGACTATTTATCAAGATGCTTGTTTTTTCAACACGAAAAGGTTGAGAGACAACATCCTAAAGGATTGAAGAAACCCATTCCCGTTGCTATTAAGAAATGGGAAGATATTAATATGTAAATTTACACTATATTTTAAAAATAACCTATAAATGATGATGCCATATGGGATATTATTAATTGACTTACTATGTCAACACATTTACTAGATATAAGGTAATAGTTACCTCTTATCACCTCATGTGACTCTATATTAATTATGTTGTAAGATATCATGGTGAAAATATTTCAGTTGTATATGATAATAATCTAAATTTTACCTCTATATTTTAGAAGATTCTTAAAAAGGATCTTGAAAATGAGCTACAATTGAGCATTGTTATCATCCCGAGACATATGGATAGTCTAAAATGACTATTAAAACATTACAAGACATGTAGAGGTCATGATCACTATATAATCAAGTTACATTGGATTGGTATTTACATTTGGTGGAGTTAGAAAATTATAATAGATTCCTTTAAAGAATTCAAATGGAACCATATGAAGCATCATATGAATTTTTTTTAGGAATTAGATTATTGGGATGGAGTTGGTGAATGGAAGCTATTTAGAGAAAAAAATGTTGGGTAGAGAATAGATAATGTCAGAACTATTAAAATTCATATTAAGGAAGCCTGAAATAGAAAAATATATACTAATAAGAGAAGGAAGGATTTAGAATTTTAAGTGGGAGATAATGATTTCTTGAAGGTACCTCTATGTAGGGTGTAATAAGGCTCAATAATAAAGTGAAATTATTTCCTTAGAAGATCCTACATTTTTAAATTCTAGAATGAATTAGAGTTATGGATTTCCATTTAGAGGTTCCACCAAGCCTCTCTAAAATTCATTATTTTTTACATATATCATTATTGAATAAGTACATGATAAAATCAACACATGTGATCTCATATTTATAAATAGAATTCAAACATGATTTATCTTACAATGAAAAGAATTATCGAGATTATTGATACTAAAGAACAAGTTTTGATTAATTAGATAAATCAGTTGGTGAGGGTAATTGAGATAAATCATAAAATAATAGTGGAAATATGGGAACCTAAATAATTAATGATGAAGAAATATCCACATATGTTCATGAGGAGAAATTTTATAATTTTCAAGGATGAATGTTTTTAATGGGGGAAGAATGTTACACATAAGCTTCAATTATAGTAATTGTGATTTTCTTTCTAAAGAAAAAATAGTGGAACACACATAGATTTATTCAAGGTTGTTATCAAAACCTAAATTTTAAAATTTTATCAATTTATTTTAATTAAATTGATTTTAGTTTTTAGTTCATCATGAAAAATTAGCATAGGGTGAGTTTTTTATATTTTTTAGAAATAGTAGATTATTTGGTGAACAATGAAAAATACCGATTTTACTAAAATTATAACTTTTATGACATTATAATGATATAATAATAATGTGACAGTTTATTAAACCTTTTTTATTGATAGAATATATTTTGTCCCCAGACAGTTACTACCCCAAGACTGACCCTAATAGGCCACGGGCTACAGACATTCACAATGTTGGAATATCACACACATGGGATGAATTATACGAATGTACCTGTACACACACACACACACATAAGTATCAAATCCAATAAAATGGTTAAATGAAAATAAACTGATACTAATTTATGGATACATCTATGATCCCATACTAAAATTATGATAGTAAAGTATTGAAAGTGATAAAGAAAGTCAAATACTAGACTAACCTAAAACTGTAGAGAGTCTAAATTTCTCTAAGGGTGAGGATACAATCCAATTTAACTACCCATACCACACCTAAGTATATCAAGATCAGGTTATTCTCTACCTACTCCCTATCCTCCCATGACACTGTAAAATGGGTTTACCTCTACATAAGATATTACACATGTGGGCAGAGCCCCTGTTGGGGTGATTATAATAAGACATAGTAGGACTCTCCAAAAACTCAAAACCCAGAGCATAAAGAATAGTGAACCCATAATAAATATATATCAATCTATTCATTATAATAAATACAAATATATACTCAGGAAGGAAACCACACCTCTAGGGTGAAAGAAAAAAATTGGAATGACATGAGTCTACTCAAATTAATGAAACTTATGTCACAACCTTCTCCATGAATAATTCTATCACTAGAGATACTCAACCAAGAGGTCATGATCATTGTTCATACATAAGAAAGTTCACTTATCTCTAAGGACCTGCCACTCAGAGAGGTGATCACACCCAGTGCTGTTAGGGGACACCAAGAACCAAAATGGGACCAATCATATATGTATTGGATTATATTAAAATGATACCATGAACCCTACTCAAATGGCCTTCTAGAAGGAGGATCAATGACATACCTAAGGAGGTCACACAAATTCCACAAAACCCACATAGGTATAAAATTATAGAGGTTCTTACTCTAGTGTCATTGAGGGACACAAAAAACTCTATCTAATAATCATCCTACAGAGGGGATAAAAATCTAGAGATGTGGATATAATGCATTAGTGTTCCATTACGAGAATAGAACAAGGTAACACACTCAATTAGTACTAGTATATCCAACCCCTGGTATTATCATATTTTCCTACCTCACAATAGATTTAAAACTCCATATAAATTTCATATATGAAGATTAAATGATGTATAGATATTTTTTGACACTCTTCTCATGTGGTCTGGTTGTGCATGTGTAAACTAGACTATGTATGTGTACTTTTTCCATGTCTGTGTACATTGGGATGCCTATGCCCATGTAACCTTCAAGTTACATGTCTACCTGCCAAGAAATTCTCACAGGTTGTGTTATATTTAAATCTCATTTGAAACCATCGTTCCACATATAGGGGGTCCCACACAACATGTGACACTAGATTACATTCCATATAACTCTGGACTTTCTAGATCTATTGGTTTCCCCCTCCACGTCATACTCTAAGTCACCATCACCATCTAACTCACTGGGAAATATTGATCCAGGGTCAGCTAACCTTCCCATCACTGATGATTGGGATTTTGAACATCAAATCTTCTCAGCAAATGCAAACATACACCATCTTTAATGGCATCATCTGTTGAAAAGATACCACAAATCCATTCCAATCCATATATGATCATCCTAATCCATTTTCATACCCTCTATTATGAGCCAAAACAATGATATTGGTCATTTGTGCTAATGAAAATTCACACAATGATAAAATAATAGGTAATCATTGAAAAACAGAAAAAAGAAAATGACCAGGGTGAACGTGCAAAGAAATGGGGGAGAAATCCATGAACAAAATTCTATGAGGAATGAATCTCATACTTTTTTAATTCAACCACAATATTTTTTCATAAATTTAGATGAAAAATAAGGTATTTGAATCACATAATATAATAAATCCATGAATTAAGTCCATTTTCAATGCGAGAAACAATTCTTGTTCATGGAATTGATTCATGTTGGACTACTATAAAGAACAAGGTTTAATTTCACAAATAAAAAATCCTACATAAATTTCAGATAAATCATTAATGATGAAACATCATGTGTTTACATTATTTCTGAGATCCATAAAATATTTTGGTGCACAATCCACGATCTGATCTCGATCTCATGTCATTATCCACGATATCATCTTTAGAATCCTCTATAGTGGTTTCTATGAACCACTTGTTTTTGTTCCCAACCCTAGGGTTTGATGAAAAACTATATTTAAATAAAGGAGTGTGTTACACATCAAATAATAAATAAATAAATAAATAAATAAATAAATAAATTTATTAATTTTTCCCACATGAAAACATTTCAAAAACAACCGATAATGACAAAGGTTTTGTCAAAGATAGGGCAAATCCTATATTTTGAACTGAATAGTTACCTCATATTTTAGATATGGGTCCCCTAGTTGGTAGTTATTCTATTTTTCTAGGAAAAAACATGTGTGTGATTTTACTTTATTAAATATATTTCATAAATTAATTCCACATGCACTATGCTTCAAAATCATGTGTTTTCACTATGCCAGGATTTGGAAATAATCCATATAATATCCAAAAATAATGCAAGGAAAACTAGAGTCATTACACACTAATAAATTAGTCCTATATATAATTACTCTCATTACTTAATTATTTAGGAAGGGAATTATCCCAGTCATATCATATGTAATTCTTGGATAGATGACCAGAAAACCCATTTTCCAATCCATCATATATATAAAGTGGAGAATATTCTTTTGGTCTCACCCCAAAGGGTTTCCTATCTAAGTGTAACCTAATATAATCATGAAGAAAAGACTAAAAATAGATAATCCATAGGAACCCTACCAGTGTACAGCCTTTACAAGGATGATCAAATGTTATCTATCACATTCTTTCCATACACCTGATAATTTAGAGGCATCCTAATAAGGAATAACCAACCTAGTTGAATGACTCCGGCCTTGACACCTGATTCCTTAGAAGGAATTTGAAACATTATATTTGACATGGATTTTAATATAACATAATTATCTCATGTTATTACCTTTTCTGAATGCATGATTCTACTTATTTAGTTTTGAATCATATTCTCTCCACCTAATTAATATGTTCAAACCATATTGATGTGAAACAATTTACACAACCCATAGGTTTGTTTTACTCACCCAAAATTTTACACCATGAATATTCATATATATATGAATTCATTGTATGAATAAGTTTCAGGAAATATTCATGTAATGTTCTAGAATTATATGATATTGAAAATCATCACCCAAGTAATCCGGGAGTAATAAATAATCTACCACATTCACTAGTCTAGATAAGGCACAATCCTCCAAGCATGCAAGAAGAGTGGCCCCAAGTCCATCGACCTAAGGTTACTATACTCAATAGAAAATTAAATTCATCATAAATATTACAAAAAATATGAACAAACTGTATTCAAAAACTAAATTCAAGTTCACAACATTAGTTATAAACTAGGGTCAACAAAGATGAAAAACTAAATTCATTGTCATACCTAAAACATGTGATAACCTCAATTTAGAAGCAGTTTGACAATTAAATTATAGAATACCCCATTCTTGATATGAAAAATCTGAAACTATGAATTAAATATTGAATTTACTTTTAAATAAATGAAAAATAAAAATATTTAAACATGAGATAAAAATTTATAAAAAAGTTATTTATAAACACTTTATAAGTTTAGCTTTAAAATTATGTTATTTTAATAAATATAAATATAAACATATCCTATTCATTCCAATAACAACTCTTTCATATTATTTAATATATGGAATTTACATTTTAAATATGTGATATTATATGAATTTAAAACATTTTATAATAAAGTTACTATTTTGTAAACATTTTACGAAATCTAATGATCATATAATTAATCATTAATTAAATCTTGATGACATCAATCATCAATAAAATTTGATTTATCATAAATATTATCCACATAGGTCCCCATTTTATTTTGAAAAATTAAAAATATAAATATAATTTTTTTATATTTTTCCATTATTTCATAATTTGTAACACTTTATAATATTAATTGACATTATTTTATGCCATATAATTTCGTTAAAAGTTATTTCAAATATTATCATTTCATATCTGGTAATAAATTTTTGTATAACAATTTATCTATCTAATTATAAACAATTTATAAATAGTTAATATATAAATCTTTTATAAATTAAATTTTCTCAAATTGCCTTTTATAATTATGTATAGATATTTTATAAACCATTATAATCCTTGATGAATATTCAAGAAAATTAAAATCTTTTTTATTTAACCATACATAGTAATCCATCCCTACAAAAGGGTATCCTACTTTTACCCTTACACAGATAATCTATCTAAGGGTAATTCGGTTCTGGGGCACGTTTATAATAATAGATGTCTATAGCCCTTGAGCAGCATATGCCACAAAAGGGTATAAAAGGTATTACCATTACATTATCTCTTAATATAAGTGGAATTACAATACATAAATATTTTAAATCTACAATTACCATTATGAAAGCACCCACATATAGGAAATACATTGGATAACTTTAAATATCACGTGTTCTATGTAAGGTTAAGTTTCAACATACCTTTATGTTGCCTTAGGAAAATTGTATTTACCCTTATGTGAACCCCTTCATATAAATGTAATCCATGCGTTACCTTTACATAACCATTCACATATAGGTATTCCCTTGGTTACACTTATGATCTTGATCCATATAATGGTGATGACTTGGTTACCTTTACACAACCAATTTTCAAAAAGTTAACACCTCTTTTTCCATTACATAGCACAACTACATAAGTGGAAACAATTTTGAAGTCCAAATTTCCAATAATACAAAAAGATACTCTATTTTATGTTTATTAATTCTTCATTTGAAATATTTTATAGATCTAAATCATATAACTCTTATAATAGCACTATTGGGTTTTGTATGAATCTAATAAAACATATTAGACATAAATTTGGAAATTAGAAAACAAATATAATGATATCCATGAAAGAGAACATAAAAATGAATATAAAATGATTAAATGATGAACTAATATAAATAAGTATAAAATACACCAAAGAACATCTACAAAATCCAAAAACTCAATTTCTTGGGTTTGATTGAGATCCAAAAGTGGAATAATCATTCCACCTTCGTGTTGTAACCACAAGTTGCACTAGATCTCTCATTACATGGGAGGGATCCATCCTTCTATTCACAATGTTCTAGGATATCACATGGAAAGATGGTGGATGAAGAGAGAAATATGTTTCAAGGAGTTCTGTCAAAGATATAATGGAAGTTCATGCACACACAACATTCTAATGAAATTATTATAAATAATCCACAAGAATTATTAATGGACTACTATATTTATTAATGAGTTAAAACACATGTATATATTATATGGTTAGTTAATACATCATATTCATTTACTCCATTCACATTAATTTTTTTTAATGGATTAATAAATGACATATTTTATAGATAATGGCTTCAGTGTCTAGTAAACATGAAATAATAAACCCAATGCATGAAAATCCTTATTTTGTTTCAACATCTAATACAAAAAATAAATATATCATATATAAGTTTGGGTTTATGGAATGTTTCAGTTAAAAATATAATAAAAGGGTATAATATTCCCAAATTATATTAAATAAGATAAATAGAATTATCATAACTCAATTAATGAAAATTTAGTTTCCAATAACACTTACAATTGGGGTAACACTTGAGTAAAAAATGTTTAAAGAAAAGAAAATGATTTGGAATAGTATATCCCAAGACTTATATGAAAATAATATATATAAAATTCATGGGATAATAAATAAATAGAAAATAATACAAAGGAAACATTATATATAACATCCAAAATCTCTCAAAGAATCACAATTGAGATAAATAAAACCTTTATGACTTCAATAAAACATTAAAAAACTACGTGAAAGAGTGGGATTAAAATTGAACTTCAAATATAGTGATTAAAAGATAATTCATGATACAATATCTCAAATACATATGATATAAATCACATTAATAAAATTAGGTTCATGATAACAAACATGTCACAAAGAGAAAAATTGGAGATAAAAACCCATGCCTTAGTCCTGATTCGTTCTGTAATTATACTAATCATCCTAAATAAAAAAATTAATTTTATAAAATATATAACCAAGATTGTAATTAATAAATATAACCATTTATATTATTTATTTATAATCATTATATATATATTACTATTATAGTGACTATATCTAAACATAACTTAAATAATACATTAATTTCTTGATTTAAATATTACATCACACAACACCTTCATAATTAAAGGATCATAAGGTTTAGTGTTCTGAAAATTTGTTACAACAACTTTTTTTATAATGATTGATTTTTTTTTCATAATTAAGATAATATAGAACCATTAAAATACATCTCACATGATTTAATAATATTCATAACAATTGGAATAAAAAACATAATAAGGGGAGATCTAAAATTCTATGTAATGCAAAAGAAATATCATGATTCATTAGATCATAAGCATGAGGAGAATATAATGAAAACATAAATATGTAAATAAAATATCACATGAGTGTGTATTATAATTAAAAAACATGATAGAGCCACATAATTTCAAAAAAACATTAATGAAATATAAAATAAAAAACTTATAACATGTGATCATGACATAAGTTTCATGATACTTAAAAAGGCATAATCGAGAAAACATGGAATTTCATGAAAATAAAATGTATATTAAAACACAAAGTAAATTGATAAAAACATATAAATGTGTCATAACTTGATAAAATTGAAAATGGGGAATATCCATAATTATATGAAAACATGTGAGGGAAACCCATTATCCCCACTTCTATGTGAACAAACTCATTATGTCTATGCTAAAAAAGGTGAGAAAACCCATCATACACACACTTGTATGAAAAAAAATTATATCCATTCCACACTATCTCATGAGATATGAGATTATAATAATGTTTTTGAGGGTGTTAGAGTACCCCACTCATCACCTTAAATATATATGTGCTTCACTTCAAAATAATAATTATCATAACTTAAATAAACCATTGAAAAAATAATGGTTTTATTAAGCATATCACATAACTTGAACTTAAGAAATAATATGGCATAAAAATAGGATTATCCCTAATGGGTAATGATGTAATAAAAAATTAAACATCACTTCATTAGAGAAAGAAAATTTTAAGATAATGACAACTAAATACGAAAAGAGTTTTTTGAAACAATTTTGTATTCATCATTGTATAAGTCATAGTTACACATAGTTTTTCAAAAAGTCCTCTTTTTTATGTTAGATGAAAATAATGAATTATATGAAATTTATGTTGGTTAATAAATAATTTTTTCACTATATATAATGAATTAATATCATTCAAAATGGAATGTCTTGAAATAATGATGTTCAATAACAAATTCTATAACTTAGAGAAAGGATTTTGAGTTACCACGTCACATATATTTACCATTAATTTCAACAGAATGGTTTAATATCATTTATTATAAATAAAAAAATATATGTTACTTATTTTAGAACCTAGTATCATATAATTCTATTTTATCTAATCATTAATAATAATTCTCTTTATGTATTAGATTGTTGTAATCTCTTTTCGACATTGGGTGTAATCGTAAATATTTTGAACTGGGTTTCTAAAAGCGTTGTTCATCTTCATTTTTATTTCAATGATTATAATTTAAAAAAACATTTAATGGTCTTTAATTTATGTTTTCTAAAGTCTCATAATGCTAAAATTCCATTTCATGTTATTTTTTCTCAATCGGTATGAAAAAAAACTCTGTATAACTATTTTCAGGTATTTTTACCGATATCGATAAATTGCCTTATAATGATCAATAATTTTTTTTGTGAATAAAAAAGAACAATATTATTTATATATGTTAAATATTAATGTCATATATACTTATAAAATACATACTAAAACCATAAATGTTTGTATATTAATGGAGAATTAAGTACATGTATTTGAGGAGGTTGTAGTTAGTACAACACATGATTCACATTTTCAATTTTCTTAACGGAAAACGGTAGGGTAATTAATGATTGTAAAATCATTATAATAAAATTAAGTTATAATACTTATAATTATTTAATTATTTTAAAATTATAAAATTAATTTTTTGGAAGAAGATAAGAGTATAAAGAAATAGAAAATGAAAGGGAGTTTTAAGAACGTACACCTCACTTATTAGATTATTGTATTTGAAAGGGGGATCTGATCTTTTAGGATATTATTTTGAGAATAAAAGAACCAAATTAATGTGTATAAGTGTGTTTATAATATTATTGGGTATATTATGGGATGAAATTTTATGTTTTTGGAGTGAGGGGTACTGATGAAAGGAGTTCCCCTTTTACAAGTGAAAAAACTGTAAAATATTTATGTTGCCAAAAATATTCAACAAAGGGAAATAATTACAAAAAAAAGTCCCTCCATAATTGATAAATATTCTATTGTATGGAAGATAATTTATATATAATCCTCTAAAATTCGAAAAGAAACATTTCTTAAATATGTTATTCTCTTTACCTCTATGGTTCCTTAATTGTACCATTTATTTTACCATGGTAACTAGTTTTTACCTAGGAAATATATCCTTTAAGTGTAAAAATATTGTAGACGCCGGAAAAGTACGTTGTTCCCAAATGAAGCTCCGGATGCGGAAAGCGAGGTTATATTTGGAGTCGGAAGCATGTTTCGGAGGGCCCGGAGTCCTTGCGCGGAATTTTGGAGACCCACGCGCAAAGTTGTCGAGCCGCGCGCAAACCTCCCGGGATGCGCGCAATGCGCTGGGCCGGCGCGCAATTTTGCGCGCCCATGGCCCGCGCGACTCCCTTGCGCGCCGGGCCCGATTCCGCGCCCGCTAAGAGGATTCCGCGCCCGCGAACCGGACTCCGCGCCCGGGGTTGCCTATAAATATAAGGCGACCCCCGACGTTTTAAAGGTTGCCGGAATTCGAAGAGTCGCTCGTTCGCGCAATCCCACCCCCTCCGCGCGCAATGCCAATCTTCAGGTAACCTCTTTTATTTCGCGCAAGAAAGCCTCGGGGTTCGCCTTCACGCACAATCCCCTTGGCTCCTTTCCTTTGAAATAATTCTTCACCCAAAGGCTTTCGCGCACAAAAGAAGCCTCTTGCACGCAATTTCCCCCGGGTGCGCGCAATCTAGCCCGATTGCGCGCACCCCCCCTTTATTAAGAGGCCATTCGTTAAAGAATGAGCTGTTGCCCCCGCGCGCTATCCGAAGCCCGGTGCGCGCAATCTCCATCTCCCGCGCGCAAAGCGCTGGCCCAATTGCCCGCCAACCTGCCCATTTGCGCGCCGACCCGCGGTATTGCGCGCCAAGCTTCTTTTTTGCGCGCAATTCGCCGGGGTCGCCCCTTTGACCCCCTGAGGGTACCCGCCTGCGTGGCGCCCGATGATCTTCATCCTGGGTGCCCGCACCATGCGTTGTCTTCCCGTGCGGCCCTCTAGGCTCGCGCGAAGTGACACAGACCCCTCGGCGGTAGTATCCTCGTCCGCGCGACAAGACGTTAAACTGCCAAGCATCCTCGTCCGTGCGACAAGACGTTAAACTGCCAAGCATCCTCGTCCGCGCTGCAAGACGTTAAACTGCCAAGCATCTTCGTCCTCAACACACGACGTTAAACTGTACTTCGTCCGGCAAGACGTTAAACCGTCCGCCTCGTCCTCAACACACGACGTTAAACTGTACTTCGTCCGGAAAGACGTTAAACCGTCCGCATCACCCGATCCCGTGCCTCGCACGCAGGGTCCCCCTCCCGATTTGGATTTTGACCCCACCCGCTCGTCTCTGCAGGGATGTCGGGGTGGGAGTGGCCTTCGCCCACAGGGGCAGAGTGTTACAAACAGAGTGAACTACGTGGACTTTGATCCCTGTCTCCTAAACAGGGTACGTAGGAAGCCTCCCTGAGGTTCAAGCCCACCACCTGGTCGTCCCGGTCGTATTTACGTCGGTTCGTCCATCAGTGGACCCCTCCCGGGTTCACATTCGCGTCGATTCACCTATGAATCCGCTCTTGTGGGGGAATGCACATGTGTATCTCCATTGTGCTTCCCCACTGCCTCTTTCTATCTCTCTCTTCAATGTCCAGCATGACGTAAAACTGTGATCCACCCGGCCGTTCCATCCCCCTCTGTGTGAGGTGGTTCGGTTCAATCCTCCGCCCGATAGCCTCGACCTCCTCGTGAGTCGGCTTGCCATCATCCATCATGATGTTAAACTGTATATCCGAACTACGTTGACTTTGATCCGCGCTAACGCGCGGTACGTAGGAAGCCTCTACGGTGTCCAAGCTCTTCACTCCATCATCCATCCCGATCCTTACCCGGGCCGCCACATCCCGGTGGGGTCATGCCATTTCATTCCACTCCACTTCACTCGGGAAGCCTCCCATGTGCTGGCCCCAGCGTCGGAGGTTCCTCGCAAGGGGTTCTGTCATCTGATCCACTTCTCGTGTTGATCAGTCCGATGCCGTCCCTACTGGACGTTAAACTCGCGGCATACCCCGTGTTAAACATGGGAAGCTGAGGAAAACCTCAGGCAACGCAGTTCCCCGTACCCATCATAGGATGCCTCAGGCCATCATGCCTTCGAGAAGCCCTATTAGGGACGGAAGGCAGACATGCAGAGCCGTAGTGTCAAGACACGCCCCCAGCACCCAGAGCTACCCGGTCTCCTCACCGCAGGTTGCTACCCCGACCAGACCCCTTGGAGCGTCTGGGCGGAAGCAGCGTAATTAACCGGTGTCCATGAAGATATGGAACCGGGAACGAGATTCACGAACATTCTTAAATCTATGAGGGAGACCCGGATTAGGAGACGAGTTCCAAGGAGATGTCCACGGAAGGAGGAGCCGACATCCCATCATCCCGGTTTCGATCAAGGAGCAGACGCCCCTGAACAAGGGACGGATGCCTCCCGCCTTTGGAAAGCAGGACTGCGGGGCCACAAGCCGCGCGCCCATCCCCTCGGGTCGACGGGCGCACGCGCGAACGCGTCCTGGCGGAACAGCGTCAGAACAGAAACCCGACGCACATCCGCACCGAAACAGAAAAATGGTGAACCCGACGTGAATCTCTTCTCTTCAATACGAAGACCGATGGCTTTCAGAGGTGCTGGAAGATTGGCATGTTGCCCGGCCGAGCATTCATCATCGGGGCACGGAACCCGCCAGCGGCTGGGAGGGGAAATCGGGCACTCCGTCTCAGGACGTCGATGGCCTGGGTTTCCCCCACGGAAGAAGTTGTGGCCCTAATGATTGGTAGACGATTCCTTTTCCTGTCAGTTTTAATGGGTCTTCTCCCTATCTTCAGGAATCAGGTCGTCCGATCCAATGCCCGATCACCGCCCGCCCACTGGCGCAGGGGTAGGGGAAACACCGACGCAGCTACTTTGCACGGTCCCGCCCGTTCCACAGCCGTCCCAGCAGCCGCAACTACGGGACAACCACGCCCTCTCTCCCCCTCGGAGGTCATCCAGAGAAGGGTGATCAACAACTTGGTGCGGAGATATGAGGAAGAGGGATTCATCCCCACCAGGGACATGGCTCGCCTAGACCTCGAGGAAGCTGCACCTCGCCACCAACGCCGCCCCCGAGGGCCGCGCAAGGAGGCACCGCTGCCTACCTCGACGTCCAACCGCTTCGGGAGTTTATCCCCGGAACGCTCTGACAGCTCTCTTCCCTATGCAGATGAGGTGGAAGATGCCCGGGACCACCCTATCCGAGATTCGCTCCAGGGATCCGCGATCAGGGCTCCTTCTAGGCCACGTCGATACCGCCGATAGGCCTCTCAAGTCAAAGGACGGGCTCTCCACCTGCCTGCGCCGCTGATCCCGACTCGTCTGTCCCGACGCCAATGTCGGGCACGAGCGGAAGAGGACGTCCACCTTGGGGCCCTAGCAACAGCGGCCGCGCTGGCTCAAGCCACTGTTGGCTCCAGTCACCTGGCCCCTGCGCATCCTGAGCAGGGGCACTTCTATGCCCGACCTGGATCGAGGCCCCGACAGCCCCAAAGGCAGGTTGGGTTGACTCTCCAGGTTGTTGGTACAAGCAATAGCCACCGCGGACCACCTCGCGGTAGCACTATTCACCAGCAGGGATTACTCCGTGTGGCCGATCCAAGAGGCATGGGTCATCCCACCTTCCGATCCCGGCCTGGAGGCCTGCCTGGAATCATCTCTCCCCGCGTCCCCTTCGATATCTGTCCCGGTGCGCCTCGCACCTTGGTTTCCAGTCCTCTTGGCCCCAGCAACGGTGCGGCCGGAGGACGCCAGGATAGAGATCAGTCATGCCCCGAAGAACCACCCAGGGGCAGGAAGGCGAGGCGTCGACGTAGAGGGAGGAATGTTACGGAATTCCGGACAGAGATCCGACCGGTTCGTTTCTCTGATACAGAGGCAGAGTATGATTCGGCGACAGAGCCCTCCCCCCAATCCCGCCAGTCAGGGGCAGGGGTAGGAATGCGGCACGTCAGCCTTGTACTTCCCGAGAGCGAGATCGATATGATTCCCACTTCTCTCCGAAGGTATATCCGGAGTAGCGAAGGCCTGGTAGACCCCCAAGGGTCAAGCTTGCGGTTGGTACGAGCCCCTCCGGAAGCGCCTTCTGCCTCGATCGGAGAAGCCGGAGAATTTTTCTGGGGACCGACGGTCGAACCACGATCCAGTGCACCCTCGGCGAGCACCGATGCTACGGCAGGATGTTCGCTCGCCGGCCCGTCCTATCGTGATGTGGTAGCTGGGGCACCGCCACCCTCAGAGGGCGGCCCGGGATATGGAGGCCAATCGGCCTGCTCGTCGTATTCGCCGACGGCCAGCCCGTCGGCCCGGCGGCCCGCCTCGGCACCACCGCTGGTTCCCCGTCCATTCCCAGTCGTTGAAGAGGACCAAGGAGACCTGGGTCCCGAGTTTGAGTCGTGGAGCTTCTGGACCGTCCTTGCAGAGGGCCACTTCCCTGAGAAGTTTTGGCCAGTCGCAGGACCGGGCTTTGATGCACCCGAATCACTCACCCCGGATGAGTTCGAATGCTTCCGCCGAACTCTCCGGGAGACTCACTCCCGTCTTCACCTCCTACAAATGCCATATCCCGGGAGTCAAGTGCACCTGGAGGATATTGGTGAGCAGTGCCGTCAAATTGACCTGGCCACGCTCCCCGCGGTTCGGCACCCCGGGTCATTTGAGCACCACGAGGCCCTCCAACAACGATGCGTTGAGTGTTTTCAAGTACTCCGCAAGGTTATCAAGGAAGACACTCCCCACGTGTATATCCGTGGATGGGGGCAGTACGCTGCCCTACGCTTTAGTGCAATTCGCCGACAGCCCGATTCGCTGGGTGGCCCTGAGGGTATATCCCCAGGGACAGAAACGGTCAATATGGCTGACCTGTCGGGAGAGGGGAACGACTTGGAACTTCTCGGCGGGGGATTTCCCCCCGAAGACAAGCCATAGTTGGATCCATCAGTGAGGGTTACTCGTCACCAGAGGAGCCTCCTGGGTCTCCCCGCACCCACTGAAGCGCTGACGTTGAGCCGAAACGTCAGTAAAGGTAAAGAGCACAGCGAGGCTATAAAGCCCGCCGACCCATCTGCCTCCATGCAGAGGGCGGACGAGGATCCCGAGAAGGCTACACTACGTCAACAGCTCGCCAAGCAGAAGAAGCTAGTTGACCATCTCCTCGCCGAGCGCGCTGTAGAACGGCGGTCTGACTACGGTGATCCTAGGCCAGGACAACAGGGACAGGAACAACCACCCCTCGATGAGGCTCTCCCGGGCAACCGTGATTATGCCGTGTTCGCCGACAGAAGAGAGGCCATTGCCTATGGAAAGAGGGCGCGGTATGTTTCACCACACCCTCCCGAGCGGCGTGACTACCTGAGAGACCCCGCTCGGATTCCTCCCGCCACCCCAAGGGCCGCTCCGCCCGCCATCCCACGAGCTGCCGAGTTCGACGACCCGGTCGACGACCTGATTGAAGGGCCATGCAATGCGCTCGTGGTTAGAGATCCCCGTTAGGACTGGAACCCATGTCCGGACGATCCGATGGCGGCACTCATCGCCCGCTTGGAAGCCTTGGAGACTCGGCAAGTAGAAATCCCACCGGACGGCAAGCCATACCCAGCATGGGTGGATGACATGCTGGCACCTCTGGGATTCGGGAATCCCACTTTCGCCCCCTTCAACGGGACTGGAGATCCGCCACAGAATTTGGCCCATTTCAACTCGAGGTGCGGGCCTATGTTGGGAACTCCGGCGCAGCAAGAGGCCGCTAAGCTTCGTTGCTTTGTCCAGACACTGGAAGGGCCAGCATTTGTCTGGTACAGCCAGCTCCCCGTCGGGTCGATAACTAGCTGGGAGGACCTTCGTAGACAATTCCTCTACCAGTTCAGTTCCACGACCTGGAAGACGAGTATCGCAGACCTCTTCAAGTGCAAGCAGAGGCCTGATGAGCGAGTCGCGGACTTCGTCGCCCGATGGAAGGGTCTCACGTATTCCCTTGACATGCCGTTGACTCAGGAGCAGTTGCTGACAATGTGCGTCGGGAACGTCAAGACCGAGCTGGTCCCTTCCTTGATCACTCAGAATTACCCCGGAGGGTTCAGGGACTTCTCAGACAAAGCTCAATGTCTTGAGGAAGCCCTGCAACAAGCCAGTCAGGCACACCCGCTGCCTCCTACGATTCCTGCAAGGAGAGTCAGCAAGGCTGAGCCCGCTGCTGTTGCCCAGATAGAGGCCCCCAGGCCGTTGGAGCTGCTGCCCATGAGGCCAGCTCCACAGCCTCATAGGAATCCTCCTCCACGGGCTCAGTTCCCGGCCCAGTAGCGGCAGCCCCAGAACCGGCCGGCCCCTCCGCGTAATGTACCGCCACAACCCAGGTGAGATAATCAGGGTCCACCTCCTCGGCAGGCCCCTCTAGCTCCTCGTCAAGACCATGCTCCCAGGGGCCCGCGATACCTGACTTACTCATTCCATGAGGATCAGGTCCCCGGTTATTTCCGGAGCGCCCTGGAGCAGAGGAATGTGCGACTGCCTGAGTGTTGGAGGCCAGAGGAGGCACATCTCACGGATAACCCCCGCTACTGCCCTTACCATCGGGCCTTGGGGCACACCATCCAGCGGTGCTATGTGTTTAAGGATTGGCTCCAAGACCAGATTAACAACAATGTAATCAGGTTGGGCTCAGCTCCAGCACATGTGGCGGGTGTGTTCGTGGGATCAGATGACGATAGTGGCAACGAGGACGAATGGCAGCTGGTCTCCGACCGCGGATCCCAGAAGTATAATAACTGGATGGCCCGCAAGACGACCATTCGCGCCCATGGAATCATCCGTGTGCGCTTGAATCAGCCTGAGCCCCCAGAATCTATGGGTGCTGCTTCGGCATCGTCGTCCCAGCCTGCCTCCTCCGAGAAGAGAAAACGGCAGCGGCGCAAGAAGGAAGAGCGCGCCCCGCCAGTTCCGCCACTATCCCGCACTCTCGGCGATTTCATGCCCCCGGAGATGGGGGTCCCTCCTCAGATCCGCCCGGTGATGAATGATTCGTCCGATGACAGTGTTGGGTACGCTTCGGTTAATACCGTCGAGCTCGTAAATCCCTTTTCAGTTCCCGACGTTGAAGAACACTAGGTGGACCTCCCTAGTGTCCCCGGTCGTCGCCACCGTCAGAGGAACCGCAACAGCAGGAGTCGCTGGGGTATAGCATTTGGTACCTCCAGCCAGGACGTGCACGCCACTGAGACTAGGCAGCAGGCTCAAAACCGAGCTCAGCGCGCGCAGCCCCCCCATCCGGGGATGAAGGATCCGCCTCCGCCACTGTTTGTGGTGTGGGACCAGGCAGAACCGCCTCAGCCGCGCCGCGACAAGCTCCGTCCTGCCGCGAGTCCATCCCGGCCTCCTGGCCCCAGTACGGTGACCACTTCCCGGGCTTCAAACAATGAACAGTGAGATGCGCCAAGCACCAGTCGGCCGCCGGTTCAACCAGCAAGGCCCATCATGCCTCCAACCGTAGAGCAACCTCCTGCAACCAGGGGCTCGCGCTTGGAAAGAAAGTATGATGTCCTGAAGCACTTGGCCGACATCCCAGCAAGTCTCTCCATCCTTGAGGCTCTGAGCATGTCACCTGAGATGCGCGAGGCGCTCGCTGAAGCCCTGAAGATCCCCCTCCAGTTTGAGACAGAGGTTGCGGCTGCAGAGGCCTTTCACGCCGAAACGATTGAGGACGCCGAATGTCAGGCAGTTATCTCGTTCTCTGGTAAGGATGAAGACCCTCCTATACAGGGGCACATTCGTCCACTGTACGTTACTGGCCAGTTCAATGGCCTTGAAGTTCGGCGCTGTCTTGTCGACACGGGGTCCGGGATTAACCTAATTCCCACTTGGACGCTCCGGAGATTGGGGTTGTCTGAGGATGACTTGATTCCCTCCGACCTCAGGATCCAGGGGTACGACCGCACCGAGCAAACTCCGGCCGGCAAGATACGTTTGAAGACCCAGTTCGGTGACTTGGTTGCCAACACCGAATTCATGGTGGTCTCTCAGGACACTGCGTATAATGCATTGATGGGCAGGCCATGGCTCCACCTTCATGCGGCGGTTCCCTCATCATACCACCAATGCCTCAAATACTCCCTTAATGGTCGAGTGGGCGTGCTTTAGGGAGATGCCTCTCCTTTTGCCTCATGTGAAGCCCGTTATCTGGACGCGGACTATTACAAGAGCAAGGATAAGCAGATCCTGGCAGGTGAGGTTGAGCCTGTCGCTGTTGCAAGTGATCCCTGGGCATGTTTGGATGACGCTTACGTCCTCCCGATCCTTCGGTTGGACGTAGCCATGGTCTCGACGGCCTGTGAGTCTCCTGATGAGATGACCGCAACCGCCCATGCCAGCACCAGTGGACCAGCAGGATCTGGTAGCCCCGATGCAGTTTCCAACGCAGTCTCTCCCGTGGACGATCCCTCCCCAAGTGGAGAGGACGTGGAAGATGCACCCCCAGCCATTGAGGAGGGCGTCTCCGCCACGGTCGATGAGTTAGTACAGGTGAACCTTGGAACCGAAGCAGATCCAAGACCCACATTGGTCAGTGCCTCCATGCCCTCTGAGGAGCGGCAGAAGTACATGGACTTTCTCAGGCAGCACCGTGATGTGTTCGCTTGGGGCTATGACGAGATGCCGGGGCTAGATCCTCAGGTATCCGTCCACCGCCTTGGTCTCCCGGCGAACCATCGCGGGTTCAAGCAGCCTCCCAGGAAGATGCACCCATTCCACGGTGCCATGGTTGAGGCCGAATTTGACAAGCTTATCAAAGCCAACTTCGTGAGGGAAGTTCAGTACCCCAGATGGCTGGCCAACATTGTGCCGGTCAGGAAGAAGAACGGGCAGATCAGAGTCTGTATCGACTTCCGCGATCTCAACCGCCACTGTCTGAAGGATGATTTTCCCCTTCTGGTGACAAAGCTGTTGATTGATGCCACGGCAGGGTTCCAAGCCCTCTCCTTCATGGATGGATACTCCGGATACAACCAAATCTGGATGGCCCCTGAGGATGAGGAGTTCAATGCCTTCAGGGCTCCCCAAGGTATCTTTTGTTACCAGGTCATGCCCTTCGGCCTGAAGAATGCAGGTGCCACCTATCAACGGGCGATGTACCGCATATTCAAGCCAATCCTCGGCACACTGGTGGAATGATACGTTGACTACTTGGTGGTCAAATCGCGCCAGCGTCAGGACCATCTCAAAGATCTTGAGAAAGTGTTCGGCTTCCTCCGGTCTCGCTGCCTGAAGATGAACCCGTTGAAGTGTTCCTTCGGGGTCACCTCCGGAAAGTTCCTTGGATTTGTGGTAAGATACCGGTGTATTGAGATCGACCCAGAGAATATCAGGGCGATTAGCCAGATGCCTCCCCCAAGTAACATCCGGGAACTGCAAGGGTTCCAAGGCCACTTAGCCTATATACGCCGATTCATCGCGAATCTGGCCGGCAAGTGTAAGCCCTTTTCTCGGCTCATGAAGAAAGGTGCCACCTATGTATGGGATAAAGAATGTCAGACCGCCTTCAAGGAAATCAAGCAGTACTTGCTTCAACCTCTGGTTCTGATGCCGCCTGTATCCGAGAAGCCGCTGGTCCTCTATGTGACCGCCCTGGAACGGTCCCTGGGTGCCCTTCTCGCCCAGAAGAACAACGAGGGAACGAAGAATAGCCTCTATTACCTCAGTCGCATGCTCATCGATGCGGAAGTCAGGTATTCCCCCATCGAGAAGAGCTGCCTGGCGCTCGTATTCGCCGTACAGAAATTATGGCACTACTTGCAGCACCATGAGGTACAGTTGGTTTCTCGGGTAGACCCGTTGAAATATATCCTGAGTCGGCCTATGTTGACTGGCCGTCTAGCGTGGTGGGCTGTGATTCTCCAGCAGTTCGACATCAGGTATGTGTCTCAGAAGGCCATCAAAGGGCAAGCATTGGCAGACTTTCTGGCTGCTCACCCGACCTCCGCGGATCAGCCGCTGGATCTAGGCTTTCCTGATGAGGCCATTCTCTCGGTCGATCATGCCGATCCATGCTGGCAGATGCACTTTGACGGTGCCTCCCGGAGCCCCACCGGTAGAAGACTCGATAATCCTAAGCTCAACAAAGTGGGTTTGGGTATCGTCTTCATTACCCCGAAGCAAGCCGTGCATCCATACTCTTTCCTGTTGTCAGAGGGCTGTACCAACAATGAGGCGGAATACCATGCCCTCATCACCAGCCTCGAGTTGGCTCTCGAGATCGACGTGCCCCATCTGTGTGTGAAAGGGGACTCCGAGATGGTCGTTAAGCAGATCAATGGCGACTATGTTGTCAGGAAGCCGGAACTTGTGCCATTGCTGGAGTGCACCCTCCTTCTGATGGCCCAGTTCCCTTCTCGGCCAGAAATTTTCCATATTCCCCAGTCGCAGAACGGTTGAGCAGATGCTTTGGCTAGCCTTGCTGCGTCACTCGCAGAGCCTGAACAGGACAACCTGATCGTCCGCGTGATGCACCGCAGGCTCATCGCTCCCGTTATCCCGGAGGGAGATCGCGGCCCGTCTGTAAGTAATCTCACCATGGTTGCCCCAATGCCCGGAGCCCCGAGTACCCCAGATATGGCAGTTGAATCAGCCTCTGATTGGAGGGCGCCTTTGGTTGAGTACCTCCAACATGGAATTCTCCCGTCGGATCGGGCCGAGCGCGAGCGAGTTCGACGCCGCGCATCGCAGTTTGTCCTCCAGAGCAGTCCCGGCCTGGAGCAGATCCTCTATAGACGCAGATTTGATGGTGTTCTCCTCCGTTGCCTTCAGGGGGTTGATATCCCACGAGTCATGCAATAGGTTCATGCTGGTTCATGTGGTGCCCACCAGACTGGGCCGAAGCTATCCCACCAGATTCGGAGGTTGGGATACTTCTGGCCCTCCATGATCCGTGACTGCATCGAGTATGCCAGGAGGTGCCATGCGTGACAGGTTCATGCGAACTTTGTGCATCGGCCGCCGGAGCCTCTCCATACCACCAGGTATTCTTGGCCCTTTGCAGTCTGGGGTCTGGACGTTGTGGGACCTTACCCGCCGGCGATAGCTCGCCAGTGCCGGTTCATTCTGACCGCCACAGACTTGTTCTCCAAATGGGCAGAGGCGATTCCTCTCAGAGAGGTCAAATCCTGTTCGATCGCTGACTTCGTGACCTCCAACATCATTTACCGATTTGGAGTGCCTCACGCTATCCTCACGGATAACGGAGCCAATTTCCGAGCAGCCGAGTTGAAAAAGTTGTACGCCAAGTACAATATTCGCTCGAATCATACATCTCGCTATCATGCGCAGGCGAATGGACAGATTGAGGCGTTTAACAAGACCCTCTCTAACATTCTGCAAAAGATGGTTGGTCAGAACAAGAAGAGTTGGCCGGACAAGCTCCCCAACGCCCTCTGGGCTTATCGAACGACGACTCACAATTCCACCCAGATGACCCCTTACTCCCTGGTGTATGGAGCTGAGGCCGTCCTGCCCATCGAGATCCAGTTACCATCCTTGCGCACTGCGGTCTACGACCAGCAAGCGCCGGGCAGAGCTACTGAAGCCCGTCCAGTCGAGTTGGAAGCACTGGATGAGAATAGACTTCGCGCTTTGCACAACTTGGAGAGGCATCAAAGCAGAATGGCTCGAGCTTTCAATAAGAAGGTTCGCCTCCGCTCCTTCCTGCAGGGTGACCTGGTATTAGCTTTAAGAGCACCAATGATCCCCGGCAGGAAGCCGCCCAAGTTGGAGCCCAAGTGGGAGGGACCTTTTGTCGTCCACAAGGTCTATCCCAATGGCGCGTACTCCCTGGAGACTATGGATGGTGAGCGTGTCACTCCTCCCACCAACGCTAGGTTCCTCAAGCAGTACTTTTCCTGAGTGTACCTCGTCCGCGCTGCAAGACGTTAAACTGCCAAGTGTTTCGTCCAACATGACGTTAAACTGTACCACGTCCAAGCTGCATGACGTTAAACTGTCTAGCATATCGTCCGCGCTGCAAGACGTTAAACTGCCAAGCATATTCGTCCTGCATGATGCTAAACTGCACCACGTCCGAGCTACAAGACGTTAAACTGTTTAGCATTCGTCCCGCATGACGCTAAACTGCACCTCAAGAACTACGTGCGGCTTGATTCCCATTCTTATGGGATACGTAGGACCGCCTGAACATTCATGCTTCAGGCCTAGCCCCATCCTTCGAGAATTTCCATCCCATCTCGGGCCCTTGGCCCAATTGCCTCTGGGTATCCAGCGTATGGTGTGAACGCGGGGCTATGCCCTCATTCATGTCGGTTTGCCCGCCACGCTGTGCGCCCCCCACGTTTGGGGATGCCTTCTGTTCCCCCCTTTCCTTTTTCATCCCGCATGACGTTAAACTGCACTTCAAAGAACTACGTGCGGCTTGATTCCCATCCTTATGGGATACGTAGGACCGCCTGGACGCTTGTGTTTCAGGTCCAGCCCCATCTCTTGGTTGATCACGGGGATCTTCCGTCTTTTGGTTGCTCTCGGGGTGAGTCCTTTGACCCTTTCCGGTGATCTGTTAACATGTTTTGGGTACTCAGGTCTATGACCCGTGGTGTTGGATTCAATCCCGACAAGCCCTGTGTTGCTTGTCGGGCCTCGCGCTTCCTCTGGTTCGAGCCTTCACCCAAAGGGATCCTCGTTAGCGGTTTGGGTACGATGCCTCAGTGCTCTCCTACCGCTCCGGGTCGATTTACCGGCGGGTCCTGGGCCGCAAATCGATATGAATCCTGCGCTTGAGCGGTTGATGCTCGTTTGCTTGCCCCATCCTAGGCTGACGCGATCAGATGTTGTGTTGCGAATATGGTCAGCGACATCCTTGATCGCCATGCCGGCTCTTTCAGGCTCTGAACATTGGTTGTGTAGTCCTCATCACACTCCGCCTTTGTGCGTTGTAGTGGAATCTCGACACTCTCTTCATACTGACCTTCAGTACACCTTTACACGTTAGGCATGCCAACCAGGGTAATGGTGTCTTTCGAGGCTCCCACGATCTGAGCACCAAGGATATATGCTGATGTCTTCCCTAAGGGACATGTGTAGCTGGACCCTCGTCCCCATAAGGAGGAAGGAGTCGCCCGAACAATCGCGTTCTGGGCCCAGTATAGTTGGAGGCTAGCATCTCTGCCCCTCGGGTGATAGACATACGCAGGCCCCTATCCCAGGATCCTTCTCCTGGAATCGTGCGTGACCGCAGGGCTGGGTATGTTCCCACCTCTGCTGGGTCCGCCGTATCGCAATAAGCGGATTCCTCCATGGTCCGAACCACACGACCTTAAACTGTGTTGTCTGGTCCTACCACACGACCGTAAACTGTGATCGTCTTGGCCGCCCGACGAGAAACGACACTGCATTGTGATGTTCTCTTCAGAGGACACTCACGTTGGGCGCTGGTTAATAACCACGCCATTCATCAATGCCTTTCATGGCTTGATTATTGTGGCGACTCCAGGGATTTCTTAATCACAGGCATGTCTCTACACAAAGAAAAACCATCCACCTTTAAGGAAAAACAAGAAATATCAAATGCCGCTTCTTCTGGGTGCGAGGGCTAGACCCGCACCCCTCCCCGTGCTGGTGCCCGATTGTGTTGCGCTGCGCTTCAAGAACTACGTGTGGCTTGATTCCCATCCTTATGGGATACGTAGAAACGCCCAGATGTTTGAAACTTCGGGTCCAGCCCCCCACCTCTTAGAGATTCCCCCCTTCTCTGGGGAATCCGCCGCCTTCGGGTCACCCTCAAGGCGTGTCCCGCGACCCCTTGCAGTGGTCCACCGGTGTCAAGAGTACTCTGGTTTATTGCCAGGAGGGTCAGGTTTAGCTTGGTCAGGTTCCTTCCATTTTCAGGCTTCGTGCTCCCTTTCATTCGGACCCATCGCCTACGCCCTGGGTGGAGCCCCCGTGAACGGTCTGGACACAATGCCTCAGTGCTCTCCCACCGACTCGGGCTGGTGCCCCCAAGGGCCTCGGGTAGCAAATCGATATGAATCCTGTGCTTGAGCGGTTGATGCTCGTTTGCTGCCTCATTCCATCAATGGTCAGTGCGATATTGATGCTGCTTTTCCGCCACGGTCGGCAGTACTCCCATATCGTTACGCCGGTGCCCCCAGTCCTTGAGTGAATGGCCGCATGATTCACATTACGTTTTCCACCTCCCATTCTGACCAGGCGAAACCTCGACACTCTTGACACTATCCCTCAGTGCATCTTTGCATATCCAGGGGATAGGACCGCGATGTGGCGTACTTTGAGGTTCCCTATGGTCCGAGCTCTAAGACCTTAAACTAAGATCTGCTCCTATGGTCCGAGCTCTAAGACCTTAAACTAAGATCTGCTCCTATGGTCCAATCTCTACGACCCTAAACTAAGATCTCCCCAATTGGGGTTCTACGTCCTGCATGACGTTAAACTGCACTTTCAGAACTACGTGTGGCTTGATCTCCAGCCTGATGGAGTACGTAGGAACGCCCAGGCATCTCGACTCGGGTCCAGCCTCATGGATCGCTAAGTCCCGCCCCTCCTCGTCGCCGGCCGTCTGGCCTGGCTTCTGGTAGAGTGGTGCAGTTGTGATGTTCTCCCCGATTCAGCTCGAGATGCCCCATCGCGATGATGGGAAGCGACAGTTTCCTCGTCAAAGGGGTTCTGTCTGAGAATTGGGGTGATTCACGGCCAGATTAGTGCATCCGCCTAATACGCTTTCCCCACGGTGGCGCAATTTTGGGAGCATTGGATTCTGTCCGAACAAATCATCACTTCGCCCCACGCTTTGCATGCCCTGTTGATCTGGATTTCCACCCTTGTGCCTGAAGGAACCCCCAAAGAGGCATTGATGATGACATGTGATCCGCCTCCTGCAATATGAATGATGACCTTCGGTCCGTCTATTGCAGTAGTATGGTCGATTGATCCATTGTCCGCTTGCCGTCTTGGGCATTTCCTGGAAGGCTGACCGTTGTGGATTTCTGAATTCGGGACATGCGATTCACCCTTTCTCATTTCCCTATGTCCGGATAAAATCTCAACGCCCCTAGCATTGTCCCGCTCGTGTGTCGGAACAAGTTGGGGGGATGATGCATTGATTAGGTTTGAGGTCTCCTTCCCTAGGAATGACCTCCCTCTTTTCTTTAGAAATCCAGGCCCAATTATGGATGCCTGAAGCTTGGTTAACGCTCCCGTGAGACAATGAATTGTGGTTGAGCATGTTAAGCCAAAAGATGCAGATAAATATGGTGATTCATACAAATGGATCGAAGTATTGAGTATCGGAAGCAAAATGTTATGGGAATGGAAAAAACAAAGCCCCTAGGGATCAGCGTGCTGAATGAGTCTTTCCAATGCCGCTACCCTTTGGCTGGCGGCCTCCAAAGCTGCTTCTCGCTCTCTGCGTGCCCTCTCTTCGTCGGCGGTCGCAGCACGCAGCTCGCCGATCCTGGCCTGTGCACGCTCCCGCTCGACTTGAAGTGTGACCATCTGTTGGCCCGCCTCCGTCAGCTGTACCTGGGCATCAACCAGCTGGGCCGTTAGTTGCTCCACAAGATCAGCGCACGCCGCGACGAAGGCCTCCTTCTCTGCCGCCTGCCCTTCGAGGCGCCGGACTTCCTGCTCCGCCACAAGGAGTGCCCGCGTGCTCTCCGACATGTCCCGACATTGTGCGACGTCGGCACGCCGGCGGCTCTCGCGCATCTTTTCGGCCATGAAATCACGGACCGTCAGATGGAGGCGTTGAGCATCAGCTCCCCCGACACATAGGAAGCGCAGCCAGGTTTGAAGCGATCCCATGCGCCCCAGCCACTCCGATGAGGGTCGCTTGAGGAAGCGCTGGATGCACTTCCACCCCCTGTGGCGCGTTATCCGGCTCTCCTCGACCGCCTCCGCGTCCGAGTCGTCCATCTCCTCAGGGTCGGCAGGCCGGTAGGCAGGGAAGGCAGGCAGCAGGTCTGCTGCAGGGTCCGCCCCTGGGATGTCCTCACGGGGGATAGGTTACCCAACATCTGGGCGACCTTCTTCTCTCTCCCCAGCGGCGTCGACACCCTTGTCAGCCCCCGACCTCTCTCCGATGTCAGCACCGCCGGCGTCCGCAGCCCCCTGATCAGCAGTTGGTGGGGCCAGCTCGGTCTGGGAAGTCTGTTCCGGAGCAGGCGGCAGGTCCGCCACTGGTCCGCTCGTGGATGGCCCGGGTTCGGTAGCCCGACGAGCCTCCAGTGTTGAGATCACTGCGCAGGGCATGTCGTGATTAATCATGGATCGTCAACAGCAAGCACCAACAGTAATGTAAGGAGACTTACGGGAATCCAGAGCGTCATCTTCCGCTATCCCGACCGCCGCGGGAGCAATTGCAGCAGGGGACCCTTCCGCGCTTATGAATTCAATGATGAGTGTCTGGCCCCCGCCTTGTCCTACTGGCGCCTCTCCTACTCCTACTGAGGATGCCTGACCGACATCCACGCACTCCTGAGAAAGGTGGAGAAGTGGGTTAGAAGCTGCATAAGAGAATGGATGAAGCAGGTTGAGTATGGATAGAAGCGGACCTCGAGGAGCTCAGTGACATCAACATTGTCAGAGTCGGCCACCTCGCCGCTCTCCCGCGGGCTCGCCTGATGGGACCTTCCCTCAGAACCTTCATCCTCCCCCGTCTCCTCCTCTTCCTCGGAGTCGTCGTTACTCTCATCTCCCTCCGGCGGCATCTGTTCTGGAGCAGGCTCTCGACCGAGCATCACCTTCACCAGAAGGTACGGCTCCGCACGCTGACCACGTTGGCGCGCGTACTCGTCCATGGCCGTCAGATATGCATACCGCCGGTGGAAGTTCACCATGTCGGCGATCTGGAGGCACCCGACCTCTGGCAGATGGATTCCTTCTCTGAGTATCTTTTGCCAGATGGCTTCGGTCCCCAGTAACTACCGCAGGGTCATCCAGGCCGACCACAGCGCTGGGAAGACTGCATCGTGGGAGGGTTCGAGCAGACGCCTTACCTGCGTCCCGGGCCGCTCTTCGACCACCGCATGTGCCCCCTCTCCGGGCGCTGAAGTCGTGGCGGCAGCTTGCGATGTGCCCGCCGCTGAAGTCCCTGCCCGCGCCGGCTCCGCTGCTTGGCGCGCCTCCGTTCTCCCCCGTGTGGCGGCGCTTCGCCTCCTTCCTTGACGCCCGGTCTCCGCACGGGTGACCTCGAGCCGCCGAACTATCTTCCGTAGAAGCCCCTCGGGGTACGCGATGGCCCAATGTTCGGCGTACTCGGTTGCCAAGCCTGCGTCGACCCCGGTAGGAGGGAGAGTGATGACCTCGCCAGAGCCGAAAGCGGCGAACATCAGCCACATCTGGCGAAGGACGCCAGGGTTCGTCTCCTCCCGGACAGTAGTGAATACCCTCTTCGGCATCCGTTGAAGGCACCCGAACTGCCTGGCGAACTGGGTTGGCACGTAGGGCTCGCAGATCACCTTTCCGTCGATCCGAGCCACGAGCACCCCGCCCCGCATGTTCAGGAAGTACTCGTGCTGCTCCAGCGGACCCTGCCCGTTGTCGATCATCTGGCCAACGGGAGTGGGGAACGGGCTAAAGTTGAAATTGGCGTGATTGCCAATCCGAATCCTCACGCCCTCCTCATTTAGGGTCATCGGAGCGACCCCCGCAATGTTCAGCAGGGAGGGTCGCAGGCCGTTTCCCGGAGGAATGATGGTGTTTGGAAACGTGTACCCACCAAGGTGAGCAGCCACCCAGCCGTGGAAGAATTGAAAGGGCCCACAGATCCTTCGTGGTGACCCCCCTCGTGAGATGCGTCCCAGGATGGCATACAGCTTCTCCAGCACTAGGACCCCGAGGTTGTATCTTTTATTGGCGGCCATGGCGCCCGCCATTGCCAGTGTCGCCGGGCGGATGCCCATTCTCGCGTCCCGCACTGGCAGGAGCCACCCACGCAGAAAGGCGGCCAGGAACGCCGCGTACCAGACATTTGGGTCCCGGTCCTCGATGAAGCGGTACCCCCATGAGCGATAGTCGCCCGTCTCCAGGACCCGCCAGTACGACCCGTTCCGGCTCCTCTGAGCCGCGGTCGGGCACCGCTTCCCCCTTCCTGGCATCTTGACCGCTGGGTCATGCTACAAGAACTGGCCGAACCACTCCTTGTAGGCTATGTCCTTGTGGAAGTCCTTGATCCCGAGCCGCTGCGTAGCCAGGTCAAGTAGATTCCATGTCAGAATGGGAGTCCGTGACCTGTCTTCCCAGGTGTTCTTCGGGGGCAGGAACTCGTCGTATTGGTAACCCTCCAGCGGATACCTCCGATGCAGTGGATGTCCCAGAGACCGATGCTGACCTCCCCATGGTGAAGATGGAAGGTGTTGGTATCCGGGGACCAGCGGGTGAACAGCTCCGGCCCGAGATCGGACTGCTGGTAGAAGTGGAACTGTGACGTCCACACCGCCTCAAACAGGCCGATGTACCGCAGCTCCTCCGCGAAGTGATCGCAGGTGTGGCGTACCCAGAACGCCCAGGCCCACTCACTGGTGAAATTGCCCCCAGACCGCAAGTCCCAGTCCTTCAGCCAGCCCTTGGTGTCGTCGGTGACACTCTGGCGATATGTGCCCGAGTAGAGGGCTGGAGAGTTCTCCGCAGTAGGCTCACTTCCGACGATGGTTCGCGTCCTCGGGTTCAGGACATAGACATCTAAGTGCCTGGTCTCCCTGGCAGGATGCCCATTGTTGGTGATGTTATAGCGGGGAAGCTCATCCTCCCGAGTCACCCAGGTCCGTGGCGCATCAACCTCGAACCCTGGCACCGGAACCTCATCCAGGATGCCAAAGTTCCAGAGCGGCAGGTTGTCCGACAGCGGATATGTCTTCTGGGCCGGCGTCAGCAAGTCGAACAAGGATTGATTGTTGGAAACAATCTCCTTGGCACCGTAGACCTCCTCGTTCGCCGCCATCTCAGCCCTGCGAATGGCGGCATCCCCCTCATTCCCTTGATTCGCGGCCATCTCAGAAGCTCCGGGAGTCGTGTCGGTTAAGGGATGAGGCGTGCGGAATCGGAAGAGGCTGGTAGAGAAGTTTGAGAGGTTTCGCGCAATCCTAGTGGACAGCGCGCAATTGGGAAGTCCGTCGCGTAAAACCCCGGGTGTTCGCGCAAAAACAGGCCGAAATCCGGAAGGTTTGCGCGACGAAAGGGTGAATTCCGCGCCGGAAAGGGCAATTTCGCGCGCGAGAGCTTGAATGCTTATCGCGCGGAAGGCCAGTGTACGGTGCGAGGGACCCAGGGCCCCTATTTATAGGCGAGGTCGGGTGCCCGCGATGCGCGGAAAGCGCTTTGCGCGACCGAGACGGCGAATTTCGCGCCAGACGCCCTTTTTGCGCGCCACAGTCCCGCACCACCCAGGACTTCGGCATTCCGGCGTCTCCCTCGGAACCCGATCGTTGCGACCTCTCGCCGATCAGATTCCGAGGGGGGGGGGCTTTTGTAGACGCCGGAAAAGTCCGTTGTTCTCAAACGAAGATCCGGATGCGGAAAGCGAGGTCATATTTGGAGTCGGAAGCATGTTTCGGAGGGCCCGAGGCCTTGCGCGGAATTTTGGAGACCCGCGCGCAAAGTTGTCAAGCCGCGCGCAAACCTCCCGGGATGCGCGCAATGTGCTGGGCCGGCGCGCAATTTTGCGCGCCCGTGGCCCGCGCGACTCCCTTGCGCGCCGGGCCCGATTCCGCGCCCGCGAAGAGGATTCCGCGCCCGCGAACCAGACTCCGCGCCCGGGGTTGCCTATAAATATAAGGCGACCCCCGACGTTTTAAAGGTTGCCGGAATTCGACGAGTCGCTCGTTCGCGCAATCCCACCCCCTCTGCGCGCAATGCCAATCTTCAGGTAACCTCTTTTCTTTCGCGCAAGAAAGCCTCGGGGTTCGCCTTCGCGCGCAATCCCCTTGGCTCCTTTCCTTTGAAATAATTCTTCACACAAAGGCTTTCGCGCGCAAAAGAAGCCTCTTGCGTGCAATTGCCCCCGGGTGCGCGCAATCCAGCCCGATTGCGCGCACCCCCCCCCTTTATTAAGAGGCCATTCGTTAAAGAATGAGCCGTTGCCCCCGCGCGCTATCCGAAGCCCGGTGCACACAATCTCCATCTCCCGCGCGCAAAGCGCTGGCCCAATTGCGCGCCAGCCTGCCCATTTGCGCGCCGACCCGCGGTATTGCGCGCCGAGCTTCTTTTTTGCGCGCAATCCGCCGGGGTCGCCCCTTTGACCCCCTGAGGGTACCCGCCTGCGTGGCTCCCGATGATCTTCATCCTGGGTGCCCGCACTGTGCGTTGTCTTCCCATGTGGCCCTCTAGGCTCGCG
Organism: Viscum album; assembly: GCA_963277665.1. Classification (NCBI taxonomy): domain Eukaryota; kingdom Viridiplantae; phylum Streptophyta; class Magnoliopsida; order Santalales; family Viscaceae; genus Viscum; species Viscum album. The sequence goes on from OY728130.1 coordinate 901,255,913, forward strand.
CGAAGTGACACGGACCCCTCGGCGGCAGCATCCTCGTCCGCGCGACAAGACGTTAAACTACCAAGCATCCTCGTCCGCGCGAAAAGACGTTAAACTGCCAAGCATCCTCGTCCGCGCTGCAAGACGTTAAACTTCCAAGCATCTTCGTCCTCAACACACGACGTTAAACTGTACTTCGTCCGGCAAGACGTTAAACCGTCCGCCTCGTCCTCAACACACGGCGTTAAACTGTACTTCGTCCGACAAGACGTTAAACCGTCCGCATCGCCCGATCCCGTGCCTCGCACGCAGGGTCCCCCTCCCGATTTGGATGTGGCCCCCACCCGCTCGTCTCTGCAGGGATGTCGGGGTGGGAGTGGCCTTTGCCCACGGGGGCAGAGTGTTACAAACAGAGTGAACTACGTGGACTTTGATCCCTGTCTCCTAAACAGAGTACGTAGGAAGCCTCCCTGAGGTTCAAGCCCACCACCTGGTCGTCCCGGTCGTATTTACGTCGGTTCGTCCATCAGTGGACCCCTCTCGGGTTCACATTCGCGTCGATTCACCAATGAATCCGCTCTTGTGGGGGACTGCACATGTGTATCTCCATTGCGCTTCCCCACTGCCTCTTTCTATCTCTCTCTTCAACGTCTAGCATGACGTAAAACTGTGATCCACCCGGCCGTTCCATCCCCCTCTGTGCGAGGTGGTTCGGTTCAATCCTCCGCCCGGTAGCCTCGACCTCCTCGTGAGTCGGCTTTCCATCGTCCAGCATGACGTTAAACTGTATATCTGAACTACGTTGACTTTGATCCGCGCTAACGCACGGTATGTAGGAAGCCTCTACGGGGTCCAAGCTCTTCACTCCATCATCCATCCTGATCCTTACCCGGGCCGCCACGTCCCGGTGGGGTCATGCCATTTCATTCCACTCCACTTCACTCGGAAAGCCGCCCATGTGCTGGCCCCAGCGTCGGAGGTTCCTCGCAAGGGGTTCTGTCATCTGATCCACTTCTCGTGTTGATCAGTCCGATGCCGTCCCCGCTGGACGTTAATCTCGCGGCATACCCCGTGTTAAACATGGGAAGCTGAGGAAAACCTCAGGCAACGCAGTTCCCCGAACCTAGCATAGGATGCCTCAGGCCATCATGCCTTCGAGAAGCCCTATTAGGGACAAAAGGCAGACATGCAGAGCCGCAGTGTCAAGACACGCACCCAGCACCCAGAGCTACCCGGTCTCCTCACCGCAGGTTGCTGCCCCGACCAGACCCCTTGGAGCGTCTGGGCGGAAGCAGCGTAATTAACCGGTGTCCATGAAGATATGGCATCGGGAACGAGATTCACAGACATTTTTAAATCTATGAGGGAGACCCGGATTAGGCGACGAGTTCCGAGGAGACGTCCACGGAAGGAGGAGCTGACATCCCATCATCCCAGTTTCGATCAAGGAGCAGACGCCCCTGAACAAGGGACGGATGCCGCCCGCCTTTGGAAAGCGGGCTGCGGGGCCACAAGCCGCGCGCCCATCCCCTCGGGTCGACGGGCGCACGCGCGAACGCGTCCTGGCGGAACAACGTCGGAACAGAAACCCGACGCATATCCGCACCGAAACAAATATATTGATCCATATAATATTATTTGTAAAAAATAATTAAAATTATTTAATCCTATTTTTAAAATAAAAATCTATTCTTTATGAAAAATTAATTCTAACAAAAAAGTAATTAACGTAAAAAACATATTCTTTGAAGTTTATTTTTAAACAAAAATGATTTATGGTTAGAGTAAAAGAAAAAATTATATTGATTTAAATTAATTTTAAAAAGTAATAATTATGAAAAAATTATTTATTTAAAAATAAAATAAATTAAAAACTTCATTACATCAAGTAATAATTAATTAAAAAAGTTGTAGAAAAAATGTTTTTCATTGAAACTTCACATAAATTTATAAAAAATTTAGCATGAATTTATAAATTAAAAATATTATTTTAAAATGATTTATTATAATTTTAAATAAATAATTTAAGAGGAAACCATTTCAATAACATTAAATTTATTCATATAATAAAATAATTTCATTAAAGTGACTGCATTAATAAAATCAATATTTCCCCCATTCACCTCAAAATAAATTATTTTTAAAAAATCCCTAAAAATCATATTAAAATAAAATGATTATGAAAAATAAACAAAATATGTACATTATGTAAAATTAACTTCCTAAAATTTATTTAAATAAAATCATAAAATATAATCAAATAAATACTTTTATAAGAAATCATTTATTCATTTTAACTATTATTTTGAAGTAGTGTTAATTAATTATAAAAAAATAAAGATTTTATAAAATAAATTTTATGTGTAAGAAATATTTTATTATATAATTATTTGTATTAATTTATTTGATATTCAAATTGAATTGAATTTTGTTTTGTTTTGTTTTTATAATTATATTTATTTATATATATTTTATAATTCTAAAACTACTATTTAAGACTTTTAATTTTATAACTATATTAAAGTGGTATATATATTTTTATGTCAATTTTGTGTATGGATTAAATCATTTAAAATATAATTTAATTAAGGGGTAAAACTTGGGTTGTTAGATTATACCCCACCAAAAATAGATTTTTCTTTGAAATTTCATTACACGGGGGAAACAAGTGATGATACATTTCTGTCATCACATCCTTAAGATCCCAAATGACCTCATAAAACATATTATTTATCCATATACCATTTACTAGATGAGTTGTTTAGTTTCATATAACCATATATCTTTGATTTGTAATTTCCATTCGTTTTCCCTCATATTAGAGATCATGATATGATTTCACAACTTCCAATATTAGCACATGTGAAGGGTCCAATATATACTTTCTCAAAAGATATAAATTAAATAAATCATGTACATGGGAGAGGTGAGGAGGGAGTTATAACTTATACGATATAATACCAACATGATCATGGATTTAAAATTTCTTGATGTTTTAGGGCCTCAACCTCAGATTATTCCAATATCTCATAGCTCGCTTCCATGGAGGTATTTAATGGAACACATTATCATCGAATTCAAACTCTATATCTCATTGAATATTATTATCATAAATAAACTATCTAAATTTAACGTTTTTTATATGATGTTAAATGGTATGAACCTCCTTTTTCATTTATTGAAGTCTTATATATATTCCCTTATATCACCTCATATGGTGTCATCTAATTTATTTAATGAAATATATTTTTATAAGATAAATATAATATGGAGAGGTGTTGATAAATAACCTTGTAAATATATCAAATAACATCTCATCATATCCATTAGAGTTTCAATTGTCATATCAAATTCATTATCTATTTAAGTATGCTATAAAATGCTAAAGCCTAGATCCATCCCCAAAGATTTATCTAGGATTCTATAAAATCTTAAGGTAAACCTTAGATCCCAATTAGATACAATAGATATTTTTAGTCCATGTTGATGTACCACTAACCTTAACTATATCTTAGTGATTTGGTTTAGGGAGAAATATTTTTTGATGGAAATAAAATTCACTAAATCTTTAAGCTGATCAACTAAAATCCAAGTATCATTTTGGGATTTATAAGTTTTGGATATTTATATAAGAAATTATATGGAAATGATTCCATATTCCAATATTTTTATGGGTAATGGTTTCAACATACCTTTATAATATTTCCATTCAACCTTAACATGTTGGAATACCAAGCACTGAGATGTGTATTCTAGAATATCTCCATTCATACTAACCCACTAGATGTTTTGCTTCAAATATCTATAAATATTTTAGATTTAGGATGGATAGAGAATTTTGATCTATGAGAATTATCCATAAGTTAATTCATCAATTCATGGTTTTATGGGGCCCACATATGGGTTCGAAATATTTTAACTCTATATTTATCAATGTTGAACTTTGTATTATTCACTAACATTTTTTATAGCTATGCATCATCATTTTTTGCATATTTTTTTGTTACAAGAATGGAATGTTTATTAGACAGTTGGGAAAGATATGATTTATCTCCCCTAATTATGAATTCAAGATCCAGACCCTTTAAATACTTAGGTATTTACTCTTTTTCAATCCTCAATGTAGATAGTGTAGCATGATCGTTCCTACCTAAAGATTTGACCACTATATTCTCATTCCCTTGTTGGTAATGCATTGAGTAGATATAATCCTTTATCAACTCCAATCATCTCAATTGATGGATATTAAATTATTTATAAGTGAATATATATTTCATCCTCTAGAATTAAATATATTTATTAATTTTTTTCCCATAGAGATATTGTCACTAAATCTTGAATCAATGATCATTACCACCAACTATAAGTCACACATCATCTAATTTTTCACTTGAGTATTTAATAGGTGTGAAACATTAGAAATTACCTTATCATTCTGTACGGGGGATCAACATGAAACCTTTTTAAACCATCACTATACATTAAAAACCATTCCCCACTATAGGTTAATATAAGTATAGTAGATGTGACCAAACTCTTCTACAGTTCCTTAAAATATTCTTGTCATTCCTCTTTTAAAAATAACATTACTCCCTTCTGTGTTAACTTGGTTAGTGGATTTTATATCCATTATAAATTTCTCATAATGAATTGTTAATCTACTTATATCTCATGAAAACAATGTATCTTAGTTACAGTTATTGATATTGGACTTTTCTCAAAAACTTACATCATTTAAAGATACACTAATATTCCATTTATTTTGGTTACATGACCCAAGAATGACACCTTTTATTGTAAAAATTACTTTTTTTGAATTTGGAATACAAATTCTCCTTTCTCAAGTACATTAATATTTTTTCAAATGATATTCATTATCTACCTTTATCTTTGAATATACAAGAATATGATATATAATGACAACCAAAAAATGATCAAGGTAATCTCTAAATAATCCACTAATTATATTCATGAATACAATAGGGGAATTGATAAGTCCAAAAAAACATCACTATAAACTCCATGTGTACATAACCTGTATGGAATGCCATATTAGATATATCCTCCATTTTGACACTTAATTGACAGTACCATATCAATGTTTAATCTTATATAAGTATTGAACTATATATAGTTGATCAAATAGATCATTGATATATGGTGGAGAATACATTTTTTAACCATGATTTCACTAATATCATGATCATCAATTAAACACATTGATCCATCCATCTTTTTGAAATAGGGAATTGGTTCATCCCATGGTGAAACATTGAGGATTATAAAACCCTAAATCAAATTTTAGTATAGTTTCTTCTTTAACTCCTCTAATTAAATTGGATCTATTCTATACGGACTCATTGATATAAGAAAGGATCCATGTATGAGTTTTATTTATAACTCAAACTCATTCTCTTGGGAAGGAAAAGACATTTCATTCAAAAATACATTAGTATATTCCCATAAAATTTTTATATTATCAATATTGACATTATACTAGGTCATTTAATCTAATAATCCCATGTATTTGGGTACCATAACTCATATTATAGAATTTGTTTCCATAGAATTATCATAATCGTCCTTTCATTGATACATGACAATAAGATTATTTTTGATATTAAATGAGAACTCTTTATCCCAAAAATTGATATGCGATTTATATAGGTAAATCCAATAAATAAACAACATTATTTCAAATTAAACCAAAGGATGTAGAATTATTTCCACAGGAAGTATCCTCCCACAAAGCTCAATAAGATAATTTTTTTAAATATTAGGTGTGATCACTGTGCCGCAAAAGTTTTTCACTGATAGATCAATATCCAATTCTATGGGTGGTGACTTTATATTCTTCTAAAAATAATGCTATATAAAATAATTTGATGATAGAGAATCATATATGGTACTAATAGGTCTAGAAAAGTTACCAATTTTAAGGTGCATCACTTCATTTTCATGATCTAACTTAGTGCTAGTGGTCATGAGTTCCCTTCATTGTTCCATTGGTTTTGGAGGCTTCTACGGATTATTTTATTATTAGGATCATGGGTAAAAGAATTTATTTTAATAATGTTTTAACTCCTTACATATGAATAATTTTAGTGTGGGAAGATCATTAGAAGGGGCCTTCATCACTTCTTTGGGGGTAATCGACCTCTTATACATGGATTGATAGCTATAGGAATGGTGTCCTACTTTACCACAATTTAAACTATTCCTTTTTCCCTTTAGAAAATAAACTTGATATTGAAAAAAAAATTATTACATGTAGGAAATTGGGATTCCCTCCCCCCATGCATGTTATCATCAATGCCTACATGGTACACCACTTTCCTATTATTTTACTTAAAATAATGATAGGTTCTAGTTTCCATCTCAACCTTAATATCACATCATATAATCTCTTCATATCTTTTGAATTCAGTTATGGTTGTCTCCCTTTTAATATTACACTTTATGATGTTAAAGAAGAGATATATTTTACTCCCATCATCAGATATATAACCTGAGTCATACCTCGCCAGTCTTATGAAACTTTCATCATATGAAACAATAGAACTTATTTTTCACTATAATTCCAGAAGTCCCGTATCCATCCTTCTTTGAATAGGTCATAAAAAAATTAGTGAAAAATATATTCCTTACCTCTTCACAATCTAATGATTATATGTCCTATTTTTCTGTAGTTTTTTTAATGAGACTCCGTGAGTTGTCAATATCACCTTCTATGTGATAGACGACCAAACAAACTTTTCATGGTTCAATAACTAGAGAAGTAAAGAAATCTATTCCATTGGATTGACTCACATCTTAGAACCTAGTTTATTTTATGACCCACTAAAATATTTTGTATATTGCTTCATTAAAAATTTGTTAGAATGTTTCTCCCTCCTTAGTATGTTTGGGTGCCTAACCTGATTTGGGTTGTTTCTTATATCTTTATATAATTGGGTGATCATTGTCGTGATATTTTTTTCCATCTAAAATATCATTAGTTTACATAATTGGAAAATGTACACATTTTCCACTAAATCCATTATTAGCTTGCTTCTTCCATAATCTCTTAATTATCTTAACTAACGGAAAATTAGGAATGTGTATACTTAAATTAATGATTGTTCATAAAATGAATTTTTAAACTTAGAAGAATGCATTTATAAATGATATTCATATGTGAGCCTATAAAAATATAGGTTTAAATCTAGGATACCCATGATTAAATTTCTAACTAAACTAGTTATATATAGTCATATCCTTCATAACTGTTTGTAAAGATAATTTGATGAAGCAATTAAAATCCACTGGGTGTAACAACCTGAACTTATATATATAAAATTCCCCATGTGTTTTAATTAAATATCCTATTATGTATTATGGTTATAGAAAACACATGAACTTTTTTCGATTTATTATATCCTATTAGATTAAAATGACTGTTAATAATCATTAACTTTGACAATATTATCGTGGAACAATTATTATATAATTACTGTAATATAGTGTTTTAAAAAATCTAAGTGCAAATGAAAAAGGTAGTGATAACCACAAACTGTCAGTTCATACCCTATGAATCCCATTTATCAGAAATTCCGAGGATGATAGAATATGTAGGAGTTTTCCTCGACCAATCCCAAGCCAAGATCCAACAACTTAAGTATGAGGGAAATCATTTTTAGAGAATCTCAAGCTCATCGAGATCACGACGTAAACCATGTTCGCCGAACCACCCAATGAATTCCCACCATCACAAACCTTACCCTAAGGGAGTTTTATGGTGTTTTAAAGGGATATTTATCAAGATCCATGATATATGAGTATATACATTTTTTTTATCGAATAATAAATATATTTTCATCATACGTTTTCTTCTTTATACATGATTTTTACATGGATTAAATAAAACTCAAATAATATTTTTGGGTAACATTCAAATTTAATTTTGGAGTTTTTTTAGATGAATTAATTTATTGTTGAAATAAATAATATTTTAATAAAATATTATTATTAAATATGTCTTATAAAATATAAATTATCATATAATATTTATGAAGTCAAATGTAATTTTTATATGGGTTTAAAAATATTTATAGTAAAAAAATCCATGATTTTGTACTAAATTAAGATTTTTTATTAAAAATTTATAATTAAAATATTTCTAATTTTTTTTAGAAAAAATAAATATTATTTTTTTAATAAGAACATTGAAATTATCCAATTGTGATTTTTTCATAATTTTATGATACAATCGAATTTTCGGGTAAATATTAAATACACTATAAATATAATCTATGTATTTTAACATTATAATGAACCCAAAGTGATTTAATAAATACTATAAAGGTTATATAAGACCAAATAAATGTTTTTCCCTTTAAAATAATTTTATTTTATTTTTATTTCACTTATTTTATAAAGTCATTATGAATCCCCCAAAACCATTAATATATTTTAATGTTTTATAATCATTTTTACAGTATGACTCACCTCCTCATAAGAAAAGGCATTATATTATTAATTTAGGCCCTTGGACTCAAAAACAAATTAGAGCCACTCTTATTTTCTAGAAATAAAGGTAAAACTGTGGGATGGTTTGTGGTTTTTGTTATTTTTTTGTGTAGATTCCAAAACCTAAATAATGAAGAAATCCCCATCATTTCCAATATAAACCGACCCAAATTCCCATTTATATTTTGTATAAATCCTTTTATAACTTCCATAATCATACCTACACTCTCTAGAGTCTACCCAAGGTGTCTCCAAGATCCCAAGAGTCTCCTCTTGGTGACACACATTCATGTTTGGGATCTTCCACTCTCTTCTTTTAATCAAGCCCTTATTTTATGTTATGTAATTTAATTTCGATTTTCCTATAGTTTTATATGTTATTCTATATCACCATTTCTTCTCATTTCATTTATAAATGATGAGATCCACCTTTTACTCCCATTATCAATCCCAATACCCATTATGTAAACTCGTTACCAAGTTGAAATTTATTAAGAAATATTTTCACAACTGGAAAAGTCACATATACCCATGGGTTTGAACAATGGGTTTACCAACCAAAACCATGGGTATAGACTATATTTACAGTTTTGGTAACCTTGGACTATTAAGGAGTTGGTATAGACCTATACCCATAGTTCCAATAAAAATCAAGGGTATAGGTCACATGAATTTTGGCTTACCCCTAGTTGTAATATAACTATGGGTAGAGAGCTATAAAAATGGTTCTATAGACCATTAGTATTTCTTTTACCCTATGTAAACCAATACCCATGGTCCATGGAACCATGGGTAAAAGTTCTTGCTTCCATTTAGAAGAACCCCCATGGATTCTTATGTACAGTCCTCCTTAACCAAAAAATCAAGTCAAACAGAATGTATACATTAATTTCAGTACTCATTTTATATATTTACCTTCAAGCCAACAAATTTTAATGGGTTTCAAATCATTATAAAATATTAAAAGAGATATAAAAATCCATAAAACTAATCTATACAATTCAATATAGAACATAAAAAGTATTATTCATATCTATCTCAAAAAAATGGCGTGGATCAATAACTCCATGATTGAAACACCCCAGGTAAATAAAGAATATGATATCTTCATATTTATCCATATTTGGGAATGAAATATTAATATTACTTTAAAGGGGATTCTATGCTCGATGGTGTACCCAATACGCAACAACGAGTTTCTTGGAAATCTTACGTTGCACTCTAATAATAAAATAATATTATTTTATATAGTAGTTAACGCCTAGCTGTTGTAATGGCGGGAATGAGCAGAACTAACTACAAAATGATTATATATGTTTGTGAAATATTTTTACTTTTTACAATAAATTTTAGAGGATTAAAAATGCGAATGAATCCAATTTTAAGAGTAAACATTATAATATTCTTTAGAAGGTCCATTAACCGCCTTTTAATGGTGAACCTATTTTAAATCCACCTTTTGAAAATTTTATGTGTTATATTTTACAAAATAAAATTCTTCTTTAGAATCGGGACATCAAAATTTACTTTGTGTAAATTTTTGGTATCTTTCCGATAAAGTTCATTTTTTAGTGAATAGTGAAAAATGTTGTATTTTAATTCAAAACCACTTTTTAATCTAATTTATTTATATGATTATATTATCTTTTTAATTGGTTGTAAAGTGAAATTAGAATATATGTTTACCATTTAATCCGATGGTGGACACTAGAATTAATTTCACTTTGAAATCAGACTTAAACTAGTGTCAATCTTTTGATACATTTTGTTTCATAAAAACACGCTATTGTTTTGACAGTGGGAATTAATTATTAAATTAATTAATGAAACTTATATGTTTTGAATTTTTTAAAATAGACATCATTTTTGAATTCGGAATATCAATTATAGCTTAGGGTGAAATTTTGGTAATTTTCTGAAAAACTTCAATTTTTGATGAATAGTGAAACCACTAAGTGGTACTTATAAAAACTGATTTTCCGTTTAAATGAAATTTTCCCATCTTTGTGTTTTGAATTTCAAAAATTCGACATACATGGTTTTCATTAAGAAGTAAAATGTAGTTCAATGGGTTTAAAATAATTTTTTGGTGAATAGTAACTTATTACGTTTTTAATCGCGATTAGAGGTAATTAGTGTAGTTTAAGGGAAACATAATGTTTTAATAATATGATATGAGCTTGACACATGTCCTACCCTCATTTTATGTGTCATGGACGACCAATAAAATCCATGTGTCAACTTGGGGACCCCATGGAGCCACTTTGGTTGGAAAATGACCCAAATATATTTTTATTTAATGTTAAAGTAAAAATGACACACACATGAGATGTTTTACTAAAACAATTTTTTTACATGGGGTTATACAAGTCAGAGTTTTGATTATAAATATTAATTAGAAAGCTAAAACGATTTTCTACATCATTATAGTTTTTATATAATTTTTAGACATTAAATATATTAAATTATTTATGACATCATGATGATGCAGCGATTACCTCATTAATAAAGGTTTAAATAAAATGAAAATATAATGTACAATATATGACCTAAACATGTCCAAAACCTATTTTATGGGTGGATTTCAAACCCTTAACACATTATCCTTGAAACACATCAATGTGGGACCATTAAAATCCGAAACGCTTTCTAAAATAAAGTAACATTTCTTTACTTTCTAAGAGTGCCCCTCCTCTCCTCTTATAAAAGGCCCCCACCTCTACCTTCTTACCCACACTTCCAAAGCCTTTGCCTCAGCCAAAACCTTCCCATTTTGTCTCTCCAAATCCCTCTCTAACTCCTTGATGCCTCACATTGGGAAGAAGTCTTCCCAAGGAAGCCTTTGAGCTCAAACCGAAGGGAGTTACCCAATTTTAAGGTAATCTCTTCACTTATGTCCTTTTGTTTTATTTTGCTTCTCCTACCCCCTAAAATATTATTATTAATTTCTTTTGTAACAACTCCAGTATCTTCAATATACTATGATGTTGTTATAAGATGGATTTGAGCTACACTTACACACACCTTCGTTTAATGGTTAAAGAACATACTATTTATGTGGTTGGCGATTTTCTGCCTCACGAAACGATGATTGTTCAATATTCTTTTAACACCTTTAAAGGTGTCCATTATGATGTCACATTATTTTATATACGGTATTTATGTTTACTATATGCTTCTGTATTTTATATTTAAACCATACCTTTATTCTTTTCATGTTGTGTAAATGCGATAATTTCATATGAGGAAGTGTGAACTACCGCCCCCTAAAGTGATGTGAATCGTACATGCAATACATGGAATGTATAAAGAATGAAACTAATGAACATATGTGACCTATATAACATATATATTATACTGGAACTATAATATATATATATATATATATATCATTTTTCTGTAATTTGGTTAATATGAAAAAGAAAAAAATGAAAGTAGCGTTAATGCGTACGTACGACCTACCGTCTCCATGAACGGTGCTTTTCGTTCTTTATCTCCAAATGATATGGAATAGTATAAAATGAATATGTAATGTATATATATGGTATTTTTACCATTAATAATATTCTGGAAATTATTTACTTATAACTACATGGACAAGCATTTTTCAAACTAGTTCATTTTTGACTCATGTACCAAACATCGGCAAAAACGTCTGATATGAACTAACATTATTAAAAAATTATTATAAAATTATAATATGTGATATGAACTGAATAATAATCTTTAAAGCAGATCCTTAGGCAATTATAAATTGACCAAAGTTTATTATTAAGGAATATAAAGAAACAAACAAGACAAGTTGGACTTGAGGTAAGGGATCCTACTCCTCTCTTTCTTTTTAAGTACACCCTCTTATGTCATTTCTTTTAAGCTCATATTTCTTGTGGTTGGGATGTTATTTTATATTAATCTTATAGTAAGTTTTATGTTCATATGATGAGAGACCCTATTTCCTCTAATAAATCCATTTTGGATGTTTTAAGTGGCGCCGTTAGGCTGCCGAGTTTTCGTAAGGGATTTTTCTTCTTACTTTTATTCCCGTGAGATTTATGCAACATTTGCCACAATTTCCATTGAGTGGTGTATGTACTGCCCATTATTATACACTTTGTGTAGTATAATTTCATTTATGGGTATTCACATCTTCATTGTATGACCCTTCTTCCATGGGGTGTACGTTTCGAAAGTTACCCAACTCGGTAAGGGAACCTTTCACCCTCCTCTTTTAAAAAACTTCTTTTGTTATGTCTTTTAATTCACAAAATATTATGTTGGGATATGTTCTTATATATCCTTATTGATGTAAATTTTATTTCCAAATGATGATATACCCTTTTTATCTCTCATCGAATCATTTTCGGAATTTTGGAAGTGACGCTGTTTGGCTGTCGAATTTTCTCAAGGAATCTTTTTAACCCAATTTCGATTTCTTTGGGTTCAACATGTAGTTATTGAATATGTCATCCTTTGAATATGTGTGAATGACATTTTATTGTTTTAAACTTAATATCCACTTATATTGGGTGTATTTATATTTGTCACACATAATTTTGAGATTGATTTATCCTTAATTTAAGGATACCCTCTTTATAAGGGATTTCATCGCATTTTACATTTCTATTGAGACTTCATTGTTGTTATGCACCAATTCACTCTTATATGGTGTATATAATTCCCTTTGGAATATTATATCATGAATCCATTTATTCTCATGATATTATAAAGTTCTGATTAAATGTTATTCCTTAATTATTATATTCAAGTGACTCTAATTTTGGTAAAAACCCTTTAACCAAAATATCACTTTAAATGATTTAATGATTTGTTCTTATTAATATCCATATTTTCAAAATGGTTTTAGGAATTTATTTATATGGATATTAATGGTTTAAAATGGTAAAATATTCAAGGTGGTATGGGACACTTTGATTCAAAAATTTCTTTATTAAATGTTTTAAATGGTTTTGAAAATGGTTTTTAGACTGGATTCATTATTTAAATATCTTAAAATGTTATATTGTTTTTGAAATGTGGGAATGTTATCTTTTTTTTACTCTTAAGTTATGTGCTATGATTATGTTATGGTTCTTGGGCATTGTTATGAAGACGGGTGGTTCCGTGATAAACAAAGGGCGGGTGAGCCCGATATAGCTCTCCAATGCATTGGGTAACGCGAAGGAGTGAAACGTTAAGGTTTCTCAGAAGATATTTAGGGAATATACTATGGTGGGTATTCCAAACATAACCAAGAGGGTTACTCCCTATGTAAGAATGTTATGAATGCCTCATGTTACCTTTATGTCTTATGATTTCTATGATTTATTCATGATTTGAAGAGGTATGTTAATGTGATTATGTTTTATGAGTAAAGTATGATTTCATAGATTCTTATGTGTACATGTACTAATGTTTCCTTTCCTAATATTTTTATATCCCTTACTAAGCTTTTTATGCTCCTCCCATGTTTTTGAAATGTTTTTTATAGGTCAAGGGAAAGGTACATGATATGATGATAGTGTCAAGGAAGTGTCATGAAAGAATACATGTTTTATTTTAAATATTTTTCCATTGATGGGAAAAAAATGAATACTATCTTTTATGTAACCACTTTGTTTAAATATGGAATATAATGAAAGTTTATGATCTAATTCTCTAAAACTGTAAACCTGAAATGATCCTCAATGTGTAATCTTGTAATAACTCAATATTAAGTAAGGTTTAAGGCTGGGGCCTTATAGTTGGTATCAAAGGTCGGTTTAGATAACATTAGAGGTTAGGGTACTCTTTAAGCATAAGTGACATTACCATAATGGTTAGGATTTCAGAAAGAGTCCTAGTTTTAGATAAAGTGAATGAGTAAGTATATCTTAGTGTTTCTCTTCTTCATTAGTATATGATGGTTTTGTTGATATACTCACACTGACCTTTTTGGTTTTAGTAAATGGATGGATCTAGCAGGCCCCAAAGTAACAGTGGATGTGAAGGAAACTTCGACATTTTTTTTGAGAAAGCAACTGAATGTTATGGGAGTTTCAATGAGAACTCTTGTGTTTATCCTCAACCAACTATCTGGAGTCATGATTGACCACCTAAACCTTGGTGATTTCTCTAAGGCATCATATATGCGTGAAACAAATCCCTACGAAACTACAGGTAATAATCATAAAGGTAAGTGTGTTAAAAAACCTATGTGTGAAATATGTGGAAAGAAACACCTAGGAAAATGTTTCAAAGGGACAGAAATATGTTATAGATGTGGAAATAAAGTTCATAAAGTAAGAACCTGCCATGGAAAAAGGAAGCATCCAGTTGACTCGAGGAAAGGGAAAGAAGTTCTTTCTAAGGGATCAATTGAATTTTTTAAATGTGGTGTGTATGGTCATTATACAAACACATGTCCTATGAAGATGTTTCGTGAATGGGATCACCAAGATCGTACAAATACTCGTTTACCAATACCTAATGCCATTCTGATTAAGGATGAAGAAACTGACAATGACCAATCGAAGGTATGGATTATTTCATAACTTTTGTTTTTCTATTTTGGAGGATTAGGATATGATTCATGATTTTGTTTGTAGGAAATAAGTATTTCATAATAAGATGGAAAGGATTGGTTAATGGATCATGAAGAATGTTGAGTGAGTAAGAAGTCAACATATTAGGGCTTCAAGAGTTATGGTGAAATTCTTAAGAGTATTAAGTCTCTTTTGATGATGGGGTTACATTAGAAGAATTATTATAGTATGTGTAACCCTGATGTTTAATATATGAAAATCTTATTCAAGGAATAGTTATCTGTTCTTTTGTGGACATAGTTATAAAGAACCATTTGGGTTTATATGATCCTTAAATTTGTGGTAATTATGGGTTACTATATGTTATGATGGAAGTGAAAGGCATGAGATAAAATTAAGGTTAAATTATGTTATGGTTATTTTTGATGATTTTATCTCTTTTTGGGGAATGATTTCAGAATTATATAGTTTTGGAAAAAGGACAACACACAGACCATGTGACAACCCGTCACGTCGGAAAAAGCTGCGGGAATCGAACCCACAACCAAAGTGCAACTGGTATTTATTGCCTACCACTGGACTACTTGAAGTCCCTGGTTAGTTTGATTGATTATTTTTAGTTAGATGATTTTATGAATTAATAGTAAGTTGATTTTGGGTTATCTATGGAAATTTGTTAACCTATCATGGGGGATATGTGATTAGGTTAATTACTTTTCAATACGGGACTTTAAGAGCAACTGATGTTATTTGGAGATAAAAGTTAATTTGTACCTTGGAAGACTTTGTGATTAAATCCTTAAAATATTTGGGTTTCAATCTTAGATTGGTTTACTTGGAATAATTTTTTGTACAATTGTTTATCGAATGGTCCTCGTTGAACTTTGGGTTTTGTTGGACAAATTTTGGAGATTAAGAATAGATTTTCTTTTTATAAAGGGTTATCCTTTTCTGGATTATCTGACCTTGTAATAACCATTTTGGGTTTTGGTTTTGGTTAGAGTCTAAAGACATGGGAAGTATATAGTTCTCTTTTGTGGATTAGATGATTCTCTAGAAGTTGATTATAGTACTCTTAATGTGAACAAGTCTTCCTAAATGCTCATCTTTTGGAGAAAATATGAGTTTGTGTAAGAAATCTAATAAAAGTTGAAAGTCAACATGATAATTAATTATGTTTCCTTATGAATAAATTCCTCAATAAAAAGTAACTTAAATCAAAAATGTTGTCTATTAACTTTTCCTACTGGGGAATCGAATACCGTTTAACCCATCACAAGTTTGTGATTTTCTTGTGGTTAACTTTCTCCTAAACATGTGTTCTATCAATCTCAATCAGAACATGACCCTATGTTTTCTCCTCCATATCCATGTTTTTCTACATGGAATCCTAGTATGGGTTAACTCGGGTGACCTCTGTACTTATCTTTCTTTATTTTAAAGTGATTGTTTTATCGACTCTTGTTCCGATGTGGACTTTCAAGGATGTTTCCAAGCCCAATTTTAAAATTGCGAGGACGCAATTCCCAAAAAGGGGGAAGGATGTAACACCCCAGGTAAATAAAGAATATGACATCTTTATATTTATCCATATTTGTGAATAAAATATTAATATTACTTTAAAGGGGATGCTATGCTCGATTGCGTACCCAATACGCAACAACGAGTTTCTTGGGAATCTTACGTTGCACTCTAATAATAAAATTATATTATTTTAAATAGTAATTAACGCCTAGCCGTTGTAATGGTGGGAATGATCAGAACTAACTACAAGATGATTATATATGTTTGTCAAATATTTTTACTTTTTACAATAAATGTTAGAGGATTAAAAATGAGAATTAATCCAATTTTAAGCGTAAACATTCTAATATTCTTTAAAAGGTCGATTAACCGCCTTTTGATGGAGAACCTCTTTTAAATCCACTTTTTTACAATTTTATGTGTTATATTTGACAAAATAAAATTCTTCTTTAGAATCGGGACATCAGAATTTACTTTGTGTAAATTTTTCGTATCTTTCCGATAAAGTTCATTTTTTAATGAATAGTCAAAAATGTTGTATTTTAATTCAAAAACACTTTTTAATCTAATTTATTTATTTGATTAGATTATCTTTTGAATTGGTTTTAAAGTGAATTTAGAATATATTTTTACCATTTAATCCAATGGTGGACATTGGAATTAATTTCACTTTGAAATCGTACTTAAACTAGTGTCAATCTTTTGATACATATTGTTTCATAAAAACACGCTATTGTTTTGACAGCGGGAATTAATTATTAAATTAATTAATGAAACATATATGTTTTGAATTTTTTTAAAATAGACATCATTTTTTAATTCGGAATATCAAATATAGCTTAGGGTTAACTTTTGGTAATTTTCTGAAAAACTTCAATTTTTGATGAATAGTGAAACCACTAAGTGGTACATATAAAAACTGATTTTCGGTTTAAATGAAATTTTTCCATATTTGTGTTTTGAATTTCAAAAATCCTACATACATGGTTGTCATTAAGAAGTAAAATGTGGTTCAATGGGATTAAAATAATTTTTTGGTGAATAGTAACTTATTATGTTTTTAATCGCGATTAGAGGTAATTAGTGTAGTTTAAGTTAAAAATAATGTTTTAATAATATGAGATGATCTTGAAACATGTCCTACCCTCATTGGATGTGTCATGGACGACTGAGACAATCCATGGGTCATCTTGGAGACCCCATGGAGCCACTTTGGTTAGAAAATGACTTAAATATCTTTTTATTTAATGTTAAATTAAAAATGACACACACATGAGATGTTTTACTAAAATAATTTTTACATGGGGTTATACAAATAATATTTTTGATTATAAATATTCATTAGAAAGATACAAGGATTTACTACATCATCATATTCGTTTTATAATTTTTAGACATTAAATATATTAAATTATTTATGACATCGTGATGATGCAACGATTACCTCATTAATAAAGGATTTAAATAAAATGAAACGATAATGTCACATATATGGACTAAACATGTCAAAAACCTATTTTATGGGTTTATTTCTAACCATTATCACCTTAACCTTGAAACACATCAATTTGGGACCATTAAAATCCGAAACTCATTCTAAAATAAAGTAACATTTCTTTACTTTCCAAGAGTGCCCCTCCTCTCCTCTTATAAAAGGCCCCCACCTCTACCTCCTTACCCACATTTACAAAGCCTTTGGATCAGACAAACCCTACCCATTTTGTCTCTCCAAATCCCTTTATAACTCCTTGAAGCCTCACTTTGGGCAGAAGTCTTCCCAAGGAAGCCTTTGAGCTCAAACCAAAGGGAGTTACCCGATTTTAAGGTAATGTCTTCACTTGTGTCCTTTTGTTTTATTTTGCTTCTCCAACCCCCTAAACTATTTTTATTCATTTTTTTTGTAAAAACTCCAGTATCTTCAATATACTAGGATGTTTTTATAAGAAGGATTCTAGCTACACTTAAACACACCTTCGTCTAATGGTTAAAGAACATACTGTTTCTGTGGTTGGCGATTTTCTGCCTCACGAAACGATGATTGTTCAATATTCTTTTAACACCTTTAATGGTGGCCATTATGATGTCACTGTATTTTATATATGGTATTTATGTTTAATATATGCTTCTGTATTTTATATTTAAACCATACCTTTATTGTTTTCATGTTGTGTAAATACGATAATTTCATATGAGGATGTGTGGACTACCGCCCCCTAAAGTGATGTGACTCGTACATGCAATACATGGAACATATAAAGAATGCAATTAATGATCATATGTGACCTATATAACATATATATTATACTGGAGTTATAATATATATATATATATATCATTTATTTTTAATTCTGTTAATATGACAAAGAAAAAAATAAAAGTAGCGTTAATGCGTACGTACGACCTACCGTCTCCATGAACGGTGATTTTTGTTTTTTATCTCCAAATGATATGGAATAGTATAAAATGAATATGTACTGGATATATATGATATTTTAACCATTAATACTATTCTGGAAATTATTTACTTACAACTACATGGACAATCATTTTTCAAACAAGTTCATTTTTGACTCATGTACCAAACATCGGCAAAAACGTCTGATATGAACTAACATTATTAAACAATTATTATAACATTATAATATGTGATATGAACTGAATAATAATTTTTAAAGTAGGTCCTTAGGTAATTATAAATTTGCCAAAGTTTATTATTCAAGAATATAAATAAACGAACAAGACAAGTTGGACTTGAGGTAAGGGATCCTACTCCTCTCTTTATTTTTAAGTACACCCTTTTATGTCATTCCTTTTAAGCTCATATTTCTTGTGATTGGGATGTTCTTTTATATTAATTTTACTGTAATTTTTATGTTCATATGATGAGAGACCCTATTTCCTCTCATCAATCCATTTTGGAAGTTTTAAGTGGCGCCGTTAGGCTGCCGAGTTTTCGTAAGGGATTTATCATCTCACTTTTATTCCCGTGAGATTTATGCTACATTTGACACAATTTCCTTTGACTGTTGTATGTAATGACAATTATTATACTATTTGTGTATTATAATTTCATTTATGGGTATTCAAATCTTCATTGTATGACCCTTCTTCCATGGGGTGTACGTTTCGAAAGTTACCCAACTCGGTAAGGGAACCTTTCACCCTCCTCTTTTAAAAGACTTATTTTGTTATGTCTTTTAATTCACATACTATTATGTTGGGATATGTTATTATATATCCTTATTGATGTAAATTTTATGTCCAACTGATGAGATACCATTTTTATCTCTCATCAACTCATTTTCTGAATTTTGGAAGTGATGCCGTTAGGCTGTCGAATTTTCTCAAGGAAACTTTTTAAACCAATTTCGATTTCTTTGGGTTCAACATGTAGTTATTAAATATGTCATCCTTTGAATATGTGTGAATTACATTTTATTGTTTTACACTTAATATCCATTTATATTGGGTGTATTTATATTTGTCACACATAATTTTGAGATTGATTTATCCTTAATTTAAGGATACCTTCTTTATAAGGGATTTCATCGCATTTTACATTTCTATTGAGACTTCATTGTTGTTATGCACCAATTAACTCTTATATGGTGTATATACTGTCCTTTGGAATATTATATCATGAATCCATTTATTCTCATGATATTATAAAGTTCTGATTAAATGTTATTCCTCAATTATTGTATTCAAGTGTCTCTAATTTTGGTAAAAACCTTTAACCAAAATATCAGTTTAAATGTTTTAATGATTTGTTCTTATTAATATTCATGTTTACAAAATGGTTTTAAGAATTTATTTATACGGATTTTAATGGTTTAAAATGGTAAAAGATTCAAGGTGGTATGGGACACTTGGATTCAAAAATCTCTTTATTAAATGTTTTAAATGGTTTTGAAAATGGTTTTTAGAATGGATTCATTATTTCAATATCTTAAACTGTTATATTGTTTTTTCAATGTGGGAATGTTATCTTTATTTTATGCTTAAGTTATGTGCTATGATTATGTTATGGTTCTTGGGAATTGTTATGAAGACGGGTGGTTTCGTGATAAACTAAGGGCGGGTGAGCCCGATATAGCTCTCCAATTCATTGGGTAACACGAAGGAGTGAAACGTTAAGGTTTATCCGAAGAGATTTAGGGATTATAATGTGGTGGGTATTCCAAACGTAACCAAGAGGGTTACTCCCTATGTAAGAATGTTATGAATGCCTCAATTTACTTTTATGTCTTATGATTTCTATGATTTATTCATGATTTGATGAGGTATGTTAAAGTGCTTATGTTTTATGAGTAAAGTATGATTTCATTGATTCTTATGTGTACATGTACTCATGTTTCCTTTCCATATATTTTTATATCCCTTACCGAGATTTTTATGATCATCCCATGTTTTTGAAATGTTTTTCACAGGTCAAAGGAAAGGTACATGATATGATGATAGTGTCAAGGAAGTGTCAAGAAAGAATCCACGTTTTATTTTACATATGTTTCTGTTGATGGGAAACAATGAATACTATCTTTTATGTAACCACTTTGTTTAAATGTGGAATGTAATGAATGTTTATGATTTAATTCTCTAAAACTCGAAACCTGAAAAGATCCTCAATGTTTAATCTTGTAATAACTCAAGATTAAGTAAGGTTTAAGGCTGGGGCCTTATAATGATCCTCAAAATCATCATCATCATCAGTAGCAGTAATACCATCATAAAAAACATCATCAACAACAACAAAAACATCCTGACCAACAACATCATCTGTAGAAACAAAATCATCAACATCCTCATCACCACCACCTTTATCTCAATCACCACTGGTACCCTCATTAGCATTAGTCGAGGCATCATTTAAATAGTGCATCGATTACATATATGAATCAATAGTAGTAACACTGTTTTATGGAAGTGATTGACATAAAATCAACATTGATTTTATGAATTATTCTATGATAATATTACATCTTTCACGCTCCTATTTACTTCTTTCTTGATTCTCTAATGATTGTTTTTCTTTGGATACTTCTGTATGATCACTTTACATCTTGGGGGTCTTAGATCCTTGAGAGGTGCCCCATGAGGACCAATACCTCGAGGGGATGATGTTTTTCCATGGCTGACATTATGCTCTACCCTAATACTAATCACCTATTACCTAACTAAAATGATAGTTTGACCCAAAGTTTCCATCTTCTTTATCATTAAGGGACACCATAGATGTTTGTTGAAAAGATAAAGATGATATTAAATTTAGAATTTCATAAAAATATTTGAAATATAAATAAAAAAACCAACAATATTTTATTATTTTTGGGATTTTACTACACTTCCATCATTCTTCTTCCTACCTGAGGAAAATAATTTAGCTCGAGGTACATGACCTTTAATGCCCAATATCACTTTTTGAAAATGACATTGATTAGTATATACATATTAAAAATGTAAATATTTTATAATCATGATTAATAATAAAATGGAAGAACATTTATATAAAAGAAAAATTCATAATTAATGTGATAATAATTCATGAAAAATTCATATATAAAAGCTAAAAATAATTGGGATATAGGCCTAATGGACAATTGAACATTATACATAGAGGAAAATTGTCCATTAAACCTATAGTAATAATTGAAAATTGGCATATAGTCATAATGGCCAATTGTTTTCTAGGAGTAATGGCCAATTATAAAATAGGAAACTCCATATATCTCTATAATTTATTGATAGTAAAATCCGATACCACAAGAAAAATCAGACACTCCACTTCCTTATTATTGGTAAACATCATAATGCATCTTATTTTTTATTGTAGTAAATTATCATTCACTTTTAATTTTATTCATAACCTTAAATTTTTGAAACCATGATATTTATAGTCACATTTTATAGAGTTTTTAATGCATATTATACCTTAGTAATTGTATCTTTATACAATTCATTCTAAAAAACCTTGTAAAATTTTCACCGATAAAATTCAAATTATAATTGAAAGGTGAGGTTGTTTTTTCCTTTAACTTCATTAGTTTTTAGGTAGTGAGGTATTTTACATCATGTTTTTCTAGAACAACTCCCTTCAAAATTTATTAATTAATATTATCTTTAGTCAAATGTTTTTAGAATTTAAAAAAGGAATGAGAATTTTCTCTAAGGTATTCACTTCGCCAAAATGTTAAACATTCATAGTGATTACTTTAAATTATAAGGTTGATTGGGTACCTTGAAAAATTATAAAAACTCTGTTTAGGATGAATTTATATGGAAATTAAATGTATAAACTCAATAAAATAAATAAAATAATTAAATTACTCCATTTTTATGATAAACTGTAAAATCCACCTAAAAACTAATTATGTTTCAATTTACCTTTCATTATGAAATATTTAGAGATTTATTCATTGATTTATAAATATAAAATAAAGATTTTTCTTGATTTATAAGGGGAAAAACTCTTTCTGATAAAATTGTTTGAGGATTCTATAGAAGCAAGATAATAAAACATCTAAAAAACATTTTAAATATGTTTTTCAAAAATTCAAAGGATAAGGTAATGAAATCAAGGACTGAGATCAATGAAGTCACTACCCACCGCAATGTTCATTTACATCTTTCTAAACATTAACTTTAATGATTGATTGCAAGGACCGAAGGGAAGGAAGCGTAATTATTCACATGTGGAGAACTTGGGAAAAACATAATAGAGTGCATCAATTCATGTATTATAGACACATTAGAACCCTTTAAAATTGAAGAAAAATGCACAAAAATCTTGGAACCCTTTGAAATTGGAAAAAACACACACATAAATCATTGGAATACATCCATGGAAGAGTGAATAATTTTCAAGCCTATATGAACAAGGTTCGAGGGGAAATTCATATATGCATTTGAGGGACAAATCCCATTCCAGTAAACAACAATTTAGGGAAATAAATTCTTGAATGATCCATTTTTAATAGGAAGACATCAAAATTGTTTAAAGAACATCAAAAAATCTTTAATGTAACATGAAGACATTAATGAAAATATAAATCATGAAATTAAAGGGAAAATAATGGATCTATAGAAGGGGTAACAAGTACAGAATGAGACGTATTCAACTTCAAGTTACCTCTATTAAAAGAACAAGTTGACTTACATAAAATCTTATTTTTTATAGTGGACCCATTATTTAGTTTGAGTGAGAATCCTTGCATCCACTGACATGAAATATACCATCCATGAATCACACTGGAAAATACCAACATAAACAAAATCAAATAGAAACTGAAAGTCCAATATACATTTTCATTATTCAATCAGAAGGAGATTCCCAGAATTTTTGAAATCGCTAACTCCCCAATACAGAATAGCTCTCAGACAACATGATTCATGTGGCTGATGTGATTAGAGTCAGCCTTTATGGAAACCTTATGAAATTTCACTTCACAAGAAGGCATGAACAAAGGAGGAAGTTTCCATATGATCGATGATCGATGTTTGAAAAAGAGAGTTGGAGAGTGATCATCTCAACACCACTTAGAGAGAGTAGGTGTAGACAAGTCTAGAGAAAAATTATAATATTAAATGGTATTTATAGTTGGTTTTTTTGTGAAAAAGAGCAAAAATATAATTAATCAGTTGATAAGGACTATGTAACAGAAATGATATTGGAGAAGCGAGGATATATTTGTCAGTTTTATCAAAACCACTCTATCCTAAATCAAGGACACTCAATAAAACATGAGGGTGGTATTGGATTTTACATAATGTGTTTCCATAAAAAATGAGTTCAATATTTCTTGATGAAAATGATAACATGACTCATTGAAAATAAGCACAAATTTGACCCAAGGTAACTTTAATTACTTATAAAATCATCACTATAACATTTACCGTCCCTCAAAAGAAAATCACGATTTGAATCAAAACCAATATATAACCTCATTGGTTAGCCTTCACCTAATGATATATGTGAATTTATATACCAATATGATGTAACAATATGTGTCTATTCAATTATGTTTTCAGTATAACATCATGTATAACATCACAATACCTAGTTAAATTACCTATAGATTCTCATGCTCGGGCATTGTAGTGCTCCCAAATGTGTGTAAATATGTCATCAAATCCATTCTCATTGTGTTTTTCCTCGATGCTTCCTAAAAAAATTCCAATAAAAGTAATAATAAATAAATTTTAAAGTAAAACCATTAAATATTGGGAATACATTAAACTCATAAATCCTCCAATGTACAATCATTTTTTGATATTGAGTTTTTGGACCGTCGGGGAATGTGGGTCACCCTATATGTTAGAAACATCTCTGCTCTTCCAACCAATATAAAAATCTTGCTTGTATGAGTACCATAACTCCCCAACATCTTTCAAAAATTCTGTTCTAGGATCTTATCCATCGATAGAGTTTAACTGAATCGGAAGCGAAAAATTTATTTCATATTAGGATGATAATAATATTGGTACAAATTTATAAAATTTCCTTACCCATATCTGCTCCCATTATTTATCCTTTACCTCTTTAATGAGATGTATCCATGACAACAGTTTCACAGGAATTATATCTTGATACTTGGAAACATTGTCCATGAAACTTCTACACTGACTTTCATTTTTACCTACTATATGATTTTATTCATTGCAATCAACCATTATTTGTGTCTGGTGATTTTAGGATTCCTTCATATGAGTGCACCCACATCGCCTAGTAGAAGATCGCACTAAATATAAAAAACTATGGGGGGGGGGAAATTATTTCACAGTACAACATAAAAAAATGATGTGATATAATTTGATATTGTTATAATAATAAAACATTATGCAGGCTACTCAATAGACTGTGATGGATCTGTGGGATGTTGAGGATCAATATCCTCTAAAAGAAGTTTCTATTCTAGTGCATTATCTTGGAGACCTTCAGGAACTGGAGTTGATGCTGAAGGAACAGGCTCAGCAGATGTTGGCTGGATGGTAGGAATTTTATGTTATTGAGAGATGGTAGAATACGGATAGTAGGACAGTTGATACATCATCAAATATGGATATAGTAAATGTGGAAACATCCATGGAGTAGGTGTAGTCATGGTAAGGGAATAAAAGGGAATGTGGGATGATGGAGGAATCAATGTTATCAACCTTGGAGGTGGAAAATACAATGTATTTGAAAAAGAGGGTAGTTGAGATGAATATGGAGGCATTGATGAGAAACTTTTGTGAGACTAAAGTGCAGTACGAAAAGGTGTGGTAGATGGGGTGTCCACTGGTGGGTTAGTGTGGGAATGGGTATAACAGGTGCTCTTTCTCGATCTAGGAGAATTCCCACTCAGACCCATGCTAGAAGGATGAAGAGTCCACTCTGGTAGAATTTAATGAACCTTAAAAAATTTGATAAATAATATTAACATGAAATTATATGTAATACAGAATAAAAAATTAAAATTATTTTACTCACTGATGTAAGTGAAAAAGGAAACGTACGCTCACGCACTAGTCGACCAGGATCAAATAGTCACCTCCTTTGAATTTCACAAATATTTTTATAATATTAATAATAATGAAATGTAAATTATTTATAAATATATTTTTTAAATAATTTAAACAACTTACATCTATATCTAATAAATGAGAGAAATTTATCTAGGAAACTGATGTACATAATTTTGTTAATGAACATTGGATAATCAAAAATATTAATTTGTTTTTCTGGAATTCATGATAGGAACCAAATTGACTTCTTCTAATTACTAAATTAAAAAATTTTTACAATAACCCAACTAATTTTTTTTTAAAATTTCATTACCAAGTTCTGAATTTTTTAAAAACAAGTTTTTACAATGTTTTATAAATTGAAATAAATCTAATAAAAAGAATTGATACCAGTCAATACTAAAACAAACATGTCATTCCAAACTGAAAATAAATTAATGTAATTATAATAATACTAACTTGAGAAACTAATGCCAATGTTAACTTAATGAACAATGAACATATATGGTTTCTTTAATATATTACCCACCACTACATCAGGTCCAACATCAACTCTCATAATGGGACTTTTATTCATAAAATATAATATTTTGGGCAACAAAAATGGGGAGAAATAGTGGAAATTTCATTACAACATCCTGAAAAATATTTATTGGTATTATATCATTAATGACATAATATTCGGTTCTCAGACGACCTTTCAGATAAAAACTTTATTTATCCAATGATG
This sequence comes from Viscum album, assembly GCA_963277665.1. Taxonomy (NCBI): domain Eukaryota; kingdom Viridiplantae; phylum Streptophyta; class Magnoliopsida; order Santalales; family Viscaceae; genus Viscum; species Viscum album. Next base: position 901,282,676 of record OY728130.1, read on the forward strand.
TAAAAATTTATGGTTCATTGGTATGTAGGAGTCGGCTGAAGTTAATAACTCGGAATCCACATTCAACAATAAATTTACCCTGTCATCTCATTCAATCAAACCATTTACATTTCATAATAGTGAGTCGACCTTCAGAGTAGTAATCAAGTAACAATATTTTTCTCAACAAGCCTATAATAATAAACATCTTTATATCGAGGCAGATGGTCTGATACACTGGAACAATAGTTTGTTATAGTAGTTAACATAACACAATAATCTCGTGTTCTCATTTTCACCACATAGTTAGTTATAACAAAACCATGTTGTGTTCTCATTTTCTATTAAAATGGACATATATATTTTAAGCTAATTAAAGTGGTGGTCATACCATTTATTTCAAGAAAAAGTTAACTCTAAGCTATGAAAAGATTCTCTCCTTCGATAAGGCATAGATTTAAGAACTTTAATTATAATTTTTTTATGTTCCCTATATATAATGATAATAAAATTTCAAGGTACATGTTAAATTTCATAATATGGGATAACTTATAAATATCCAAATTACATACTTGATATAGTCATCAAATAGACCACAGTTAAAAAAATGTGGGATGTGCCATCTCCCTCTCTTCAAGAATCAATGTAGCTAATTTATTAGTCCCAACAATTCATCTTATTTGGGGAAGAGATGGAAATGAGGGGTCAATTTCTCCATAATGGTTGTCTGGTTCTGTCTTTTGCACACATCAGAAAAATACAGTTGAAAAAAATCAATACATTATTGAGTGAGATAACCACTCACAATAGAACCTTCAAGATAATTATTGTTTCAGTTAAATGATTTCATTTTCGACATATTTATTTTAGTTGGAAATATCCATCGAAAATCAACTAGTCCCCTAATAAGTGATTCATTTGGAATATGAATTATTAAATTCATAATGAATGTAAAATTGAATGGAGGAAATATTTCTTCCATCTCACACAAAATTAATGGTGCCTCCTATTTCATTTTTATTTAGAATGACATGGATTAAATTTTAGAAGAATGGCCTCCAAAAAAAAATTGCACAAGAGAATCCCTATCACCCTTACATTATTGGATAAAAAATTTTGAATTTATATTGGAATCAATTAATGAGTTGGGATGTGATAATCATGAGTTTTTAGGGATTTTAGTTTCATATCACTTATTTTCTCTCGTTTAGGGAGGTTTATAGAATAGCCATCAGGAACCTTGATATTATTCTAAATGACCAGAAATTGATAATTCTATAACGGTTTTATCACATAATAAGCACAAAGAAATTTCTATATATTTTCACCAATACACATAAGGTGTCGTTATGGTCGAATACCACAATCCAAAAAGTCCCAATGAGATCATGAGTTATCTTTGTTCTTCCCATTAATAATTTTATAAATTGAAAGCAAAATTTCACATATATTTTTCTCAATGTGAATTACATCTAAAAAATGACGTGATAAATTGGTATAACAATATGGAAACTCAAAAAAGATACCTCACCTTTTTCAATTATAAGTGGATTCGGTGTCAACATTCATTCTCTTTTTAGATTTTAGCTGACCATTCCCTAATGAGAAACTACAATATTTAGATTCATTAAGAACATCATACCTAAAATATGTTGAGGTGGTTGTTCAGTGTCAATAGTATTATGAAACCTTTGATGATTATTTCTATATTGATGATCTAAGGGAAAGAATCATTGATGCACCATGAAACTAAAACTATGATGATATTTAAGCCTTCTTGGTTAAGTATTGTTCATGCATATATGTCATGACAATTTTCCATTCATGCTCCAACTAAAAATTATTTCATAATTAGGGAAATAATTTTTAGTCCATAAAGGGCGTCACACATCTAAAGTATATTTTTGGGAGAAGCATCAAATGTTCGCACACCCACATCCCAATGCATCTTCAACTCACTTATTAAATGATCCAAATAGACATATAAATCATTATTTGTATCAAGAGGCCTGTATATAAGTATAATCAAACAAGGGAAAAGGTTTTTCATAAAACACCTTGGAGGAATATTAGAAACATGACTAAAAACTAACCATGTGTCGTGAGTAGTAAGCATCTAAATGAACCGATTAAAACCATCAGAAGATAAAACCAACATGACATTAAGAACCATATCTGCCAAATCAGAATGTTGTACGTCAAATTACCACTATGTTAATACATCTACAACATGAACCAACAAATCATTACCTTTAATTCTCTCAGCATCGTGCTATTGTATATTTTTTGAGATTTATGTTGACATGAAAAGATTTTGAAGTATGGTAATCAATGTAAAGTTCCACATGACTTTATATGGAACACAAGATGGTGTTCCATATGTATTTTCCATCCAACTTGACACATCGTATTAATTATAGTCAATGCAGTCAGCAGTGTACTCCCAAAATAAAGATAAATCTTTCAGACTAGCATGCTCTTTGTTGTTAGAAAGTCTAAGTTTCTTAATTAACATCCATTCCTTATACTGATTTTAGAGAATATCTACACCATCAGGAAGAATGAACTTAAAAAATTTGAGAATATAATCAATGTTAGTATTCGAAATTTCATACATGCGTTTTCTATGATAAAACCAAATTATTAATTCCAAATCGGTTATTTTATTACATTCTTACTATACTGATGTTCTGACGTAGTCCATTAAATTTTCTACTCTCCCAACATCATGATCTTCAGTCTTTTCCTCATGCATATTGAAATCCTTTCCTTCTTTCACTGGCATACTACCTCTCTCATAATGCTGTCTAAATAGAAACTGTTCAAATATCAATTTCTCCAAACCACATCATTCTTTTTGTTCATTAAATAAAGAAGATTGTCTTATATCTCCACTATGATACCAAAAAAATAATTTATTTTAAATTTAGATTTTATTACATGGTAGCTAAATTCTTCTTGAATTTACCATGGTATTCCAATATAATTATAGAATGGACACTTTATACAACCTCCATAGAAATTATTGATAAATTAAAAATCAAAATAATTTTCCAAAATTCTATTGAATCTCAATTGATATGTAATCGGTATGATACTTTCAGCTACTATCCATTATATAAGAAGGAAAAAATTATGTTTTTGTCAACAATGTAAATCATAATAAAATAATTCCTTATAAATCATTTTAATATCAATTTCATCAATGAATACTAGTATCCAACAAATCATAGAATAAGAGAAATACAATATGCATGACTTTATATTTTAATGAATGTTATAGAATTTAATACCCATGAGGGGATTATAGTGGTACCCATGTTCATGATCATTTTAGTGAAATGTATTTATGACATTATTTAAACTTATCCACAATGATGGACCTCAATGGGTTCTAAAATATATGCACCTTTAGTAAGTGTTATTATTAGATAAATTATCATTTTATACTTCTTATCTATAAAAATTGAGTCTATATAAAATTTGAAAGTATAGTTATTTCATTGACTAACCTTCTTCACTCTAGATGATAAATTATTTTGATCCATTACTATAGATGATTTAATATATTGTGATATACTTAATGGAACAGTAATAAAACCAATCTCTTAATACTCATGGACTTATTCTGAAAATAATTATATACTACAGAGATAATTCATTAACGTTGATTGTAGATGATTGGAGAAGGTGCTATAAGTTTGAATCTCCAATTCATTATTTGATTAATGTGTGTTTTCTTGATGTTTTAATTTTTATTCCAGTGAGAGAATTATTTTCAAACAATTCTTATAAATTCTTCATGGAATTATCATAACACCATAGTAGTGGAGTTAGTGTGTAATGATCAGGACATAAGTCTAAAAATATTAGTCATCCACACGACCCTTGGAGAACTCCAAAATCCCTAGGGGGAGGAAAATAACACCTATTTATCAAAGTGAAATTAGGGAGAGATTTACCTACTTGGGTTAGACTACTACATATAGATAAAGCAACACTATATGAATGAAATAGATAACATACAAAAATAATAAATAACTAAGTAAAGTTAAATGATATTGAGGGATCTTTAATACATGTGGCTAAATTCAAAACCCAAAAACTAGTGTCTAATTCGAATTAAAGTTGTTATCTGACTCGTACCAATGACGACCATTCAAAAAATGTAAAATAATCAAGATATCGAATATTACCTCTGGGTTCTTTTAAAACAGATCTCAAAACGACATGTCCATGGGATTTCACATGTAGGGTGTGAGCAATACATACTCAATTGGTTGCCTTTAAGGTTCCAATATATAGGAAGTACTCTAAGGTATGGGTTTTAGATCAATCTATTTGATTACCTTAATATATATAAAACTAGTATTATATAATATTATCATTAAAATAAAGAATAAATAATTCAAAATATGTAGAAATATATAATATATATATATAATTAAATAAATCCCTATATTGGGAGGGTCAATAGATAACCTACCCATATTGAGTCAAAAAATGAGATCTAGGTTGATGCCCCAATTCCATCCATAAAAGGAGGTGGTGATAATACCCATATTTCTTAATATAGGGGCCTCAATAACCATTTTATGGAATGGGGAAAATTTATAAAAATTCAGGGCCTCTAACCATCTCAATGAAATGACGAAGATTTGTGTAGTAGTCAACATTAAATACCCATCCCATTCAGCCCTGTACATCATTTCCATGAATAAAAACATAAAATTTACTTCACAAATATATACACATATCCATTCTAACATTCTTGTCATCTATCAAGGCTGTATCGATGCTCAAAAAAATTCAATCAAAACATTTTTAATGCTCATTATCATAAAAATAAATAATCTTACTTCATTATTATTTTAACCATAATAGCTAAACCAATAAAAAATAATAAAGTAAATAGGTGTTGATATTCTATAGTAGTTATTGTATAACAATGTGTATTTTGATTTCATACTATTATAAGATGAACATGTCTAGTCCACGTACATCATATTATGAATTCTAAACACACATATATGATTTAATACATACATATAAATGATTATAAAATATCATTATCTTTACTATCCTTTAGAGATAGGCTATAAAAACAAAAATAATCATATTAGGGGTGATTTATGGCTCTTTAAGGATCTAACTCTAGAATTGGTAATTTATAGTGTGTATATGATAGAACAAGTATAGTTTTGGTCATAAACAATACATTCTCCAATAATCTTCAATATTTATTTAATGTTTATATAAATACTAATTTTAAATAACCCATTTTAGGATAGAGTACTTCCCACGGTAGTTATTCGTACATGTAATTTTTTTTCAATGAATAAATTAATTTTTGTTTTAATATAACAATAATTTTTAATGTAATATTTATATATTCATAAAATATAGTGTAATATATATTTTATAATGGAAGAATTTTTCTGAGATCATGTTATAGTGATAAGGTTTTTATAAAATTAATATTGACTTTAGGAAATTATAAAAAATAAAAATGCGACGCTTTTCAAAGAAAGGTATCTAGTTTGGGTTGGAACCAAATTAATAAAACCTATTATGTTTACGTATAAAATTATTAATTTACACTTGAAATCAACAAATTTGTTTTCTTGCCTTGGATTAACTCTTCCCTCTTGTTAAGTATGTATCTTTGACTTATAAATCATACTGGTTTACATGGGAAGTGATGTTTCCATCAATAATAAATGCTAAAGACACAATAATAAATGATTATATTTTAAATATAGTAACACTAACCACATCTGAAAAATTAGATTACTAAGGAGTTCATTTCTATAACCATCATTAGTCAACAATATTTCCATAGGAATAGTGTGAAGTTATATGGGAATATCTACTTTCAATAAAATTTTATTCATTAACTTATTGGAATTAAATTCAACATACTTCAATAAACATATATAAAAATTTCCTAACTATATAGAATTTTAAAAACAATGTTCCAATGTAATAAAAAATATTTTAAAGATAATAAAAATTATTTACTTCAATGGGTTTTTTCAAAGTCGTGAAATATGACATCAATATTAAAGAGGGGAAAAACAAAAACACATCACACCAAGTAATGTAATTAAATACTAATAAAAAACCATTCAGTACCATATTTATACTATCCTCATTTACACTAATAGTTGTTGTTAATTATAAAAATGTGAAGTTTTCAATACCCATAAACAACAATACAATCTAAATATAATAGTAAGAAGGAGGGTAGGGAATAAAATCTTACATAAAAAATATCCCAACATACAAATTATAAAAAAAATGAATCTAATATGTGCAATGTCACCTTGAGGATTCCAACTTCACAAGAGGGGGATAGGGGGAGGATGAAATCAATTTAGGAGAGGAGGTGTACAAATAATATGGTTGAGTTGGGGAGGTAGGAGCCCACAATTTACTGAGTGGAGGGGGAAGCATAGATGCACGGTGGGCATGGGCCCTTAGGGTATGAATGAGGAATAGGGGATGTGGAGCCCGAGTGACCTAGAAATATCAAGATACGTACACCAACTATTTGTAAAAACCATTTGTATAGATAATTATAAACCAATGGTTTTTTAAAAACCATTGGTATATCTTTGTAGATAATTCTTATACCCGGTTTTTTTAAAACTCGTGGGTGTATCTCCATTGGGATAAATGGAATTTCTAATTGTGTTTCTTTTACCTTCTTTATTTATGTATCTTCTTTATCCTAGGTATTTTATCTTCATTTCCTATTTATGGGATATGCAATTCCATATACCCCATAATGTCCAATTGATCTCAAATGATGAGATACCCCTTTCTTTCTAATCAACCCATTTTATTAATTTTTATGTTATGCCGTTATAGTCTAGAAATATCACTGTAATTTTCCAAGTGAATATAGTTGTGTATTGAATACCATAACTATTTCCTATCAAGGGTATTCAACTTTATACAAAAATACAACATTGAATTGGGATATTAAAAGAATTTATTCCATAATCTTTGATTGTGGAAGAAAATATTATGATTAATGAATCCATGTTCTATGATCAATGTGGAACACTTAAGCGTGAGAATAAAATAAAAGTGATAGGTGAACCTAAAATTATATATTACTGTAATGTATTGGTTAATGGTTAGTATCGCAAGACATTATGTTGGGAAAGGGAGTGATCTTGATTCCAATATGGGACATTTTCCACCATGAAGTCTTGGTGGTTTATCTTTAACCCATGTTTATGATGTAGTTTTTTAAGTTTCTTTCACAATTCACATGTTATAATTATCATGTTATATCATGTCTCATTGTTCATGTTTATGATTCATATACTTTTTATTCTCCATTGACATTATTAATGTTCAACATGTATCAACTTATCCTTTGTTTAAAACTTTACAAGCATTTATAACTCACTCATTTCTTATGTTTGTCCCAAGGTTATCCAGTGTAGTTTTAAGTGTTATCATGTTTAGGTAGTTTTCAATAAAGATGTTTTCCCTATTTATATTGTTATTCTATGTACCAAATTCCCAAAGACACTATAATTCTCAATAATTTGGGTTATATAATGTGTATTTTTATATATTATGTCATGAATTAATGTGAAATAAAGTACAAGGTTGTTATAGTTTGATACCATAAAAAATGGTAAGTTATTTGTAGGATTAGGATTATAAAATTGTAGCAAAAGACTTAAGTATAATAATATGTATAAGAATATATACCTAAATCATAGTAATTATATATTAATTGGTTTATTATGAAAATAAATCCATTTCTAGATACTACAAGTGGATGTTGTTTTGGAACAGATGTACCTAAAATGAAAAAACTCTCACAAGGTGTACAGTGTATGACTCATTGTAACCTGGTACATGACAACAAAATTTGCTGCACACTTGATTTGACACTCCCATGGGATATGATTCTGTAAATTCACAATATCATTATGAAACTTTATTAAGGGAAAAAAATACCACTATGAGTATATGTTAGGAAATAGATAATGGATAACAAAGATTAAAGCCATGAAAATAATAAGATAAGGTAATAAATATAATTTATATGTTATCCCTTTAATTTCATTGGATTAACCATTTATATCTTCAATAGTTTAAAAAAATGATCCATAATTTTCCATTTATTCAATCCAATGGCTAAAAATTGGAGGAATCTGGTAAACAATCAAGGTGACATGGAATGCACATACTACCGCAATGAGATTCCCAACATGATGTTAGAAAGAATCATGAACTTTTTGATGATACTCTCTCAACTGACTTAGGTTCTGAATAGGGGGTTGGACTAAGAGGTGTACCAAACCCCCTAAGAGAGAATATGATTTTATTGAGAGCTTTATGTGAGAAAGGCCTCAAAATTTCATTCTATCAGCTGATCCCTTAATCACAGAATAATATATCAACACCAACGAGAATAACTTCTCCATAATTCAATCTTTTAAACAATAGATGGTTCTATTAGATATTTTTTATAATGACCCATACTTTACATACATTGTTATTACTTAAGAATTGAAGCACACTTATTACAACATATAAAAAAACCAAGAAAGGACCATATAGGTATAGTGTCTTTAGAAACTGGGAAACATAATCAACTGGTTCATAAAGCATCTACTTTGCCTCCCATTTATTTCATCATATCTAGAGTCCCTTTTTGGCATATCATACTTAATAACCTTCTTCCTGACCTGGGGAAATAAAACATACAAAAGGGTGTGCTCAAATGCTCAGTAAGGGTAAGCAAAAGAAATATCAATCACATCATATACATAAGAACATAACTTTTGGAAATCTTATCCTGAAAAAGAGATCATAATATCATAACATGGGATAAATCATAGAAGTGAAATGTAATCCCAATAATCATAACATAAAACCAGAAACTTTGTGGCATACACACATAATCATAGAGAATCATTTATTATTAGTCAAGACTCATTTCCAAGACTATCTTATTGGATAAAGTCCATTTCTGAACCGAGTTACCCTTGTTTCAGTCCTGCTTCACTGAACCGATATAACCTACCATTCCAGACATGTCTATATCATGAGATATAAAATCTTTACCCAATTCATTGGAGGGAGATATAGGTCCCACCCATCTCATAATGATACCATTCTTATGTGTGCCACAAAATCATAAACCATACATCATAGCATAACCCATGTAATAAAAATGGGAATCTTAAACATCGTTACATCATAAAACAATTCATATAAGATAAAGGAATTCATAAATATATTTCCATCACAACATAATCAAATCCATGTAATAATAGGGATAGAAACATAACCCAATATTATCTTAGATGGAAAATAATTTTGATAAAACACTTGAACTCCATTCTTGATGAAAAATATCCTTTCTGCTTCAATTTTATTTCCTTTCTTAACATGTCATACAATTTTAAACTAAAATAATTTGATTAAAAATAAACTTGGAAACTTGTAAAGGAAGCTTCTTGGAAATAATATTTTAAAAATCCATTTATTCCGTATAAGTTAAAAAAAACATTCTTCTCGTACCTTTGTCGGAAAAGTCAAAAAAGTACCTCGTACGAAAAACGACAAAAGATTCCTTTCATATCTTTTACTAAAAACTGAACGAAGGGTAAAATTGGATTTAAACAATTATAGGTGGATGGAAATAATATTTCATATTGAGGAAACATGGATGTGGATGATAAAATACACCCCAGTAAATACCAAAGTATAAACAATCTCGGATAAAAATGAGATTGTGATATTTTCCCTTACCTTAGGTCCAACTTGCTTTGTAAGTGTCCGAACCTCCTGTATAATGATTTAAATAATGTTATTGACTTATTCCAGAATCATACTTATTTTTATGATATCATATATGGTCATATTATTAGCTTCTTAGTAGTAATAATTCATTGCTACTTGTTATTCCGGTGTTTATAACTTTTTGTTCTTATGCGTGTTTTGTCGAATAAATTATTATTCTTCTCTTTAGGTTATAGATATCCCATTTCCAGAATGGTATTAGTGTAATATATATCATATTCATTCATTCAAGTCATTTATATAATCATTATGAAATGAAGATCATGTAGAACGAGTCGCATCACATCATGGAGATGGTATTCCGTACGTACGCACGAGTGATGATATCGTTCCTATGATCGTGGAATTGTATTGGAGTGTATGTATACTATTTCAGAATCAATATCACTTTATAATCGTCATATATAGTCATTATTTACACCATTATACCCATCCAAGTAAGGTGGTGGTGGAAAATAGATTACACCACGGCGTGGAGACGGTATTCCGTACGTACGCACGCGTGGTGATTTCATTTTCCATAGGATGGATAGATGGTTAAATAGGGTTGTTTCATACTTATAATAACTTATTAGTATATGAGTGATACTGATGTTATTACTTCATAATGAAACAACTAAAGAAGAATAAGTTGAAGAAGAAAGAAATTGGAAAGGATCGATAATGGATATTACCTCTTCCTGGAAGTGCTTCTTTGAGACCTCATTTTAGGGAACTAAAATTTGTCTTTTAAGAAAACAAGGACCTCTAGGATGTCTCTAGGGAAGTGGAGAGGAGAAAATGTCAGGTGTTGGACGAGCATGAAGGCTCAAAGTGGTGTGAGGAAGAGAGGGAGGAGGTTCCCTTTTATAAGGGAGGATAGGGGCACCTTTGGAATAACTAAAAATATTATTTTATCATAAAGTCAAGTTCGGTTTTAAATATCTCCAAATTGAGTTATTTCGAAGATAAGGTGGGGATGGATAGAAATACTCTCATCCAATAGAATTTAGACAAGTTTAGGTCATTATATTAACCTTATCTTTTAGTTGTAACTCTTAGTTAATTAGATTGACATTTACCATGTCACTTTGTATTTTTATATTATATAGTTAATAAACATACCATATACATCCAAGAGACCCCCAAGTTGTGTTTTATTAATATATATAACCTTATCTAAGTCATTTGGCCGAACCTTATATTTTTAGGGATAACATAACAATTAATAATGTAATATTTGTTTTAAAAACTATTTTATGTCAATTTTGACACTATTCAATAGTTAATTTTTTTGAAACTCATAAAGGAATTATTACTTCGACCAAAGTTAATTAAATCTATACTAACATGTCATATTAACCTATAAAATTAGTTTATTTCATAAAAAGTCTCAAATTATACTTATTTAGGTATTTATAATATGAATTATTCTAATGTTTCACTATTATGGTAATTACTGCATCATCATTGTGTCATAAATAAATTAAATTATTTAAAGCCTAAAAATTACAAATAAAATATAATTATGTAGAAAATATTTTTATATTTATAATGAATATTTATAGTTGAATTTATCTTATGTATAACCTTACATTAAAAATGATTTAGTTATTAAACTTTGATTTTAACTATTTTAACCCTTCTTTAAATAAATTAATAATAAATGTCCTAATCTAATCCAAGTGGGCATAAATGGTCATATTTTATTCCTAAGTTTGTTTTTGGTCGAATTACACTTGTACAATAGAATTAGGACATGTGTTATGGTAATAATAATATCATTTTTACCCTTAATTACCCTATTTACTTTTAATCGTGGTAAAAAAAGTAAAAAGTTACGATTCACCAAAAAATTATTTTTCATCTCATTGAATCAAATTTTACTTACTGACATCAACCGTGTCTCTCGGATTTTTGAAATTCCACTCACAGAAGCGGTAAAATTAAGTTTTATGAAAAATTCAGCTTTTTTAACAGCCACTTAGTAGTTTCAGTATTCATCAAAAATTGAAAGTTTTCAGAAAAATACCAAAATTTCACCCTAGGCTAATTTCTATATTACGAGTTCAAAAATGAAGTCCATTTTGAAAAATAAAATTTATAAAATTTCAAAAAGTGGTTATTACTATTCATAACAGCTAGTTTTAATAATATTTTAATAGCATATCATTGTTTAGTGAAACTCGATATTGCGTATGACGAAAGCTATCGAGGAAGGTCACGATTTCGTGTAAAGAAATCCCAGAAAGTGTTGTGTGTAGAAAAAGATTCCTTTGATGATTTATATAACATAAAATTCTCCGGTGTTACATTCTACCCCCCTTAAAATGAATTTCTCCCTCGAAATTCGTCACTTTGTAACAAACAGATGAGGATACCTCTCCCTCATCATATCCTCAAGCTCCCATGTAGCTTCTTCTAATTGGTGGTTCCTCCATAAAACATTCACCAATCGAGTGGTCTTGTTTCATAGGACTTTTTCGCTACAATCCAGAATCTCTATCGGTTGTTCTTCATAAGAAAGATCTTGCTCCATCGGTACAACTTCTGAGCTGAGTACATGTGAAGGATCAGGTATGTACTTTATCAGGAGAGATACATGGAACACATCGTGAACTTGAGAGAGATTTTGTGGAAGCGCCAATCGGTAATCTACCTTCCCAACACGATCCAGTATTTCGAAAGGACCGATATATCTAGGGCTCAACTTCCCCTTCTTTCCAAATCTCATGACTCTCTTCCATGGAGATATCCATAAGAGGAATTTATCGCCCACTTCAAACTCTAGGTCTTTTCTTTGGCTGTCGGCATAACTTTTCTATCGACTCTGAGCTGCTCTTATGTGTTGTTGAATAGATCTGACCTTTTCTGCCATTTCATCAATGAGATCAGGTCCTAATAGCTTTCTTTCCCCAACTTCATCCCAGTAAGTTGGAGTCCTGCATTTCGTTCCATAGAGAGCTTCATAAGTAGCCATCTGAATACCGGAGTGAAATATATTATTATAGGAAAATTCCACCAAAGGTATGTGTTGATCCCAACCACCTTTGAAATCCATAGAGCAAGCTCTCAGCATATCTTCTAGAGTTTGAATTGTTCTCTCAGACTGACCGTCTGTCTGAGGATGATAAGCAGTGCTGAAACTTAACTCTGTATCCAGAGTATGCTGAAGACTTCGCCAGAACATCGAGGTAAATCTCGGATCCCGATCAAATATAATAGAAAGTGGTACTCCATGCAATCTTACCACTTCCTTTACATATATCCTGGCAAGCTGATCTAGAGAGAAATACTCTCTAATAGCAATGAAATGTTCAGACTTTGTAAGACGATCAACTATGACCCAGATATCATTATTGCCTTTGGATGTTTTAGGAAGTCATGTGACAAAGTCCATAGTGATGTTTTCCCATTTCCATTCGGGTATGGGTAATGGTTGTAACATCCCCTTAGACTTCTGTCTCTCAGATTTAACTTGTTGACAAACCAAGCATCGAGAGACATATTCAGCAAAATCTCTTTTCATGCCATCCCACCAGAAGTACTCTTTCAGGTCCCTATACATCTTCGTGCTTCCAGGATGAATAGAGAATGAAGAACTATGAGCCTCATCCAGCAGCTCCTTCTTTAATTCGGGGATGGGAGGAACACAAACCCGATTCCTGAACTTTATTATCCAATCACAATCAAGGTTGAATTCAGGAACATTTCTCACCTTCTTTTGTAACTCGACATCTTCTTTCTGTGCCTCTTTAATCTTCACATGTATAGATTGTTGAACATTCATTTGAGAAAGATAAGATTTTTCCCCTTCCATTATTATTCCAAGATCCATTCTTTGTAAATCCATAAATATTGGATCTTTTGTGATCCTCATCTTGGATAAACTGGCATGGTCTTGTCAACTTAATGCATCTGCCACCTTGTTTGCTTTCCCAGGGTGGTAATAGATTAAGCAGTCATAATCCTTAATCAGCTCCAACCATCTTCTTTGGCCCATATTCAGCTCCTTTTGTGTGAAAATGTACTTTAAACTTTTATGATCAGTATAAATATCACACCTTTCACCATAAAGGTAATGCCTCCAAATCTTTAATGCAAAGATTACCACAGATGACTCCAAATCATGAGTTGGGTAATTTTGATGATGTATTGTCAACTGTCGTGAGGCATAAGCTATCACCATATCATTTTGCATAAGAACACACCCCAATCCCTTCTTGGATGCATCACTGTAGATCACAAACCTTTCTCCACTACAAGGCAGTGTGAGCATAGGTGCACTGGATAACCTTCTTTTTAACTCCTTGAAATTCTCTTCACATTCCTCCGTCCAAACAAACTTAACTCCTTTCCGAGTCAACTTGGGGAGTGGATTAGATAATCGTGAAAAATCGTTCAAAAAACGTCGATAATATCCAACCAAACCAAGAAAACTTTAGATCTCGGTTACTGTTGTTGGTCTCGACCATCTTTCGATAACCTCTTTTTTTGCTGGATCCACAGATATCCCCTCTTTTGAGATTATGTGATCCAAAAAAGCAACTTTTTGAAGCCAAAATTCACATTTGGTAAATTTGGAATAAAGCTTCTCCTTTCTTAGGGTCTTCAATATAATTCTCAATTGATCTTCATGTTTTTCCTTGCTCTTTGAATATACAATAATATCGTCTATAAAGACTACCACAAACTGATCAAGATAGTCTCTAAAGACTCTATTCATCAGATCCATGAAGATAGCAGGGGCATTAGTAAGACCAAATGACATCACTATAAATTCATAGTGTCCATACCTTGTACGGAAATCCGTATTTGGTATATCCTCCCTTTTTACCCTTAATTGATGATACCTTGAACGAAGATCAATATTGGAAAACTATTGAGCTCCGCGTAGTTGGTCAAATAGGTCATCAATGCGCGGGAGAGGATATTTGTTCTTAATAGTGATCTTGTTAAGTTCTCGATAATCAATGCAGAGTCTCACTGATCCATATTTCTTCTTAACAAACAGAAAAGGTGCTCCCCAAGGTGACACACTAGGGAGTATGAACCCCTTATCAAGATTCTCTTGGAGTTTCTTCTTCAATTCCTGCAACTCAATTAGGGCCATTCTATAAGGTGTCTTTGAAATAAGCAAATCACCCGGTACACGTTCTATTGAAAACTCAACTTCACGATTCGGTGGAAGACCCGGTAATTCCTCCGGAAAGGCATCATCAAACTCCTGTACAATGGGTATATTCTTAATTGTGAGTTTCTCACCAACCATTTGAGATAAATAACCTTCATTTAGTGGAATCAAGACCCATAAAATGGAAGGAATTTCCACTGGAAGGTTATGTTCATCCTTTCATCGATAGACGATCATAGATTGATCTGGAATATGAAATGTGACTTCCCTTATTTGGCAATTGATATGAGCTCCATGTAGAGAAATCCAATCCATTCCAAGAATCACATCAAATTCCACTATAGGAAGGATCACAAGATTTGCAGGAATCACTTTCCCACAAACTTCAATCAGAGAAGAATTATAGACTTTTGATGTGACTGTTGTCCCATTAGGGGTTGTCACAGCTAACTCAACATCTAACTATTGAGTTAATAAGGTGATATCCTTAGAAAATTCTTCAGAAATAAAGGAGTGGGTGGATCCAGAATCAAATAAAAAATTTTCTACTTTAGAGTGGATGGTAAGTGTACCTTTCACCACATCGTTATCGTAATCCACATCGCTGATAGAAATTGCATGTGACTTTCCTTTTTCTTTAGCCTTAAGAGTTTGTTGACGTCGACCATCATCATCAACCCTTGGATTTGGGCATTGATTGGCATAATGACCCATCTCCTTGCACTTGAAAAATTGAAGTGTAGTAGGTTCATTCTGTGTATCCCTTCCTTTGTTTGCATCATTAGACATCTTCTTCCCATAATCGCGGAATTCAAATGCCCTATGACCTTCTTTTCCACATTTGAAACATTTACTTGTCCCTTTAAGACAACTCCCTCCATGTTTCTTTCCACACTTTTTTCATAAGGGAAATCTCATATTCTTTTCAGTGTGCTCTTTAGATTTTCCTTTGAATTCCATTTTCCTCTTCTTATCAAACCCATATGACTGATGGGTTACTCCAATCTCCATCTCAACTTTGAGAGCACATCAAATGATTTCCTCATAGCTATTGAAGTCCCTTATGGATAAGGCCCATCGAAGACTTGGTTTTAAGCCACTAAAGAATCGATCGATCTTACTCTCAGGTTGGATAATAATACCATAAGCGTACCTTGCAAGTCTTGTAAAATTTTCTTCATAGGTACCAACAGATTCATCATCCTTTTGCTTCAGTTCAAGAAACTCTTTCTCCATCTTTGTTCGGAGAATACGACGGAAGTACTTATTGAAAACTAAGTTCTTGAACTCATCCCATTACATGGACTCAATTTCATCCCTTTGCCTCGTATTCTTAATAAGATTCCACCATTGATCAGCATCACCCTCCAAACGATACACTGCTAGGATGACTTTATCATGCTCAGAACATTGAAGAACTGAAAATATCTTTTCAGTAGTAATAATCCATTGTTCAGCAACTAATGGATCAGTAGACCCGCTGAATGAAGGTGGACGCTGTCTCATGAAGGATTCAACAAAATGTTGCTCCTTTCTTTTCTCATTTGGAAGTCCTGCATGATTCATAGCTTGAGAAAGTTGTGTGAGCATGGCTACAAGATTTTGCATTCCAGCTCCCATAATGTTTGGTTGCTCAGGGGGACAATCATTGCATTGCCCGTCGCATTCCGCATTAACACGGTTCCTTCGAGTTCCAGCCATTGACTAAAACCAAGTAGAATAGTGTGAGCAACACTAATTATAATAGGAAAACCACATAATCAAGAATAAAATTTCACACTTAAGGTCTTATCCTAGGTTATTCATGGCCATTTCTAAAACACTGAGATTGTGTTCTATGCTTAGAATTATCCTTAGGGTTCTTACTAAGGCTTTCACATCCTAGTTTCCAAAGGTTGACTATACCTTTCCTCTGATACCCACTATAACGACACATACTTTACATACATTGTTATTACTTCAGAATTGAAGCACACTTATTACAACATATAACAAAACCAAGAAAGGACCGTATATGTATAGTGTGTTTAGAAACTGGGAAACATAATCAACTGGTTCATAAAGCATCTACTTTGCCTCCCATTTATTTCATCATATCTAGAGTCCCTTTTTGGCATATCCTACTTAATAACCTTCTTCCTGACCTGGGGAAATAAAACATACAAAAGGGTGATCTCAAATGCTCAGTAAGGGTAAACAAAAGAAATATCAATCACATCATATACATAAGAACATAACTTTTGGAAATCTTATCCTGCAAAAGAGATCATAATATCATAACATGGGGAAAATCATAGAAGTGAAATTTAATCCCAATAATCATAACTTAAAACCAGAAACTTTGTGTCATACACACATAATAATAGAGAATCATTTCTTATTAGTCAAGACTCATTTCCAAGACTATCTTAGTGGACAAAGTCCATTTCTGAACTGAGTTACCCTCGTTTCAGTCCTGCTTCACTGAACCGGTATAACCTACCGTTCCAGCCATGTATATCTCATGAGATATAAAATCTTTACCCAATGCATTGGAGGGAGATATAGGTCCCACCCATCTCATAATGATACAATTCTTATGTGTTCCACAAAATCATAAACCATACATCATAGCACAACCCATGTAATAAAAATGGGAATCTTAAACATCGTGACTTCATAAAACAATTCATATAAGATAAAGGAATTCATAAATATATTTCCATCACAAAATAATCAAATCCATGTAATAATAGGGATAGAAACAGAACCCAATATTATCTTAAATGGAAAATAATTTTGATAAAACACTTAAACTCCATTCTTGAGGAAAATATCCTTTCTGCTTCAAAAACATTTTTCCTTTCTTAACATGTCATACAATTTTAAACTAAAAAAGTTGATTAAAAATAAACTTGGAAACCTATAAAAGAAGCTTCTTGGAAATAATGTTTTAAAAATCCATTTATGCCGTATAAGTTAAAAAAACATTCTTCTCATACCTTTGTCGGAAAAGTCAAAAAAGTACCTCGTACGAAAAACAACAAAAGATTCCTTTAATATCTTTTACTAAAAACTCACCGAAGGGTAAAATTTGATTTAAACAATTATAGGTGGATGGAAATAATATTACATATTGAGTAAACTTGGATGTGGATGATAAAATACACCCCATTAAATATCAAAGTATAAACAATCTCAGATAAAAATGAGATTGTGATATTTTCCCTTACCTTAGGTCCGACTTGCTTTGTAAGTATCCGAACCTCCTGTATAATGATTTAAATAATGTTATTGACTTATTCCAGAATCATACTTATTTTTATGATATCATATATGGTCATATTCTTAGCTTCTTAGTAGTAATATTTCATTGCTACTTGTTATTCGGGTGTTTATAACTTTTTGTTCTTATGCGTGTTTTTTCAAATAAATTATTATTCTTTTCTTTAGGTTATAGATACCTCATTTCCAGAATGGTATTAGTGTAATATATATCATATTAATTCATTCAATTCATTTATATAATCATTATGAAATGAAGATCATGTAGAACGAGTCACATCACATCGTGGAGACGGTATTCCGTACGTACGCACGAGTGATGATATCGTTCCTATAATCATGGAATTGTATTGGAGTGTATGTATACTATTTCAGAATAAATATAACTTTATAATAGTCATATATAGTCATTATTTACACCATTATACCCATCCAAGTAAGGTGGTGGTGGAAAATAGAATACACCACGGCGTGGAGACGGTATTCCGTACGTACGCACGCGCGGTGATTTCATTTTCTGTAGGATGGATAGATGGTTAAATAGGGTTGTTTCATACTTATAATAACATATCAGTATATGAGTGATACTGATGTTATTACTTCATAATGAAACAACTAAAGAAGAAGAAGTTGAAGAAAAAAGAAATTGGAAAGGATCGATAATGGATATTACCTCTTCTTTGAAGTGCTTCTTTGAGACCTCCTTTTAGGGCACTAATATTGGTCTTTTAAGAAGACCATGACCTCTAGTATGTCTCTAGGGAAGTGGATAGGAGAAAATGGTAGGGTTTGGCCGAGCCTGAAGGCTCAAAGTGGTGTGAGGAAGAGAGGGAGGAGGTGCCCTTTTATAAGGGAGGAGAGGTGCCCCTTTGGAATAACTAAAAATATTATTTTATTATAAAGTCACGTTCGGTTTTAAATAGATCAAAATTGAGTTATTTAGAAGATAAGGTGGGGATGGGTCGAAATAATCTCATCCAATAGAATTTAGACAAGTTTAGGTCATTATATTAACCTTATCTTTTAGTTTTAACACTTAGTTAATTAGATTGACATTTACCATGTCACTTTGTATTTTTATATTATATAGTTAATAAGCATACCATATACATACGAGCGACCCCCAAGTTGTGTTTTATTAATATATATAACCTTAACTAAGTTATTTGGCCGAACCTTAGATTTTTTGGGATAAAATAACAATTAATAATGTAATATTTGTTTTAAAAACTATTTTATGTCAATTTTGACACTATTCAATAGTTGATTTTTTTGAAACTCAACAGAATGATTACTTCGAAAAAAGTTAATTAAATCAATACTAACATGTCATATTAACCTATAAAATTAGTTTAATTCATAAAAAGTCTCAAATTATACTTATTTAGGTATTTATAATATCAATTATTCTAATTTTTTACTATTATGGTAATTACTGCATCATCATTGTGTCATAAATAAATTAAAATATTTTAAGTCTAAAATTTACAAATAAAATATCATTATGTATAAAATTGTTTTATCTTTCTAATGAATATTTATAGTTGAATTTATCTTATGTATAACCTTATATTAAAAATTATTTAGTTATTAAACTTTGATTTTAACTATTTTAACCCCTCTTTAAATAAATTAATAATAAACGTCCTAATCTAATCCAAGTGGGCCTAAATGGTCATATTTTATTCCTACGTTTGTTTTCAGTCGAATTACACTTGTCCAATAGAATTAGGACATGTGTTAGGGAAATAATAATATCATTTTTACCCTTAATTACCCTATTTACTTTTAACCGTGGTAAAAAAAGTAAAAAGTTACTATTCACCAAAAAATTATTTTCATCTCATTGAACCACATTTTACTTAATGACATCAACCGTGTCTCTCGGATTTTTGAAATTCCACTCACCGAAGTGGTAAAATTATGTTTTATGAAAAATTCTGTTTTTTTAACAGCCACTTAGTAGTTTCACTATTAAAAAAAAATTGAAAGTTTTCAGAAAAATACCAAAATTTAACCCTAGGCTAATTTCGATATTCCGAGTTCAAAAATGAATTCCATTTTGAAAAATAAAATTTTTAAAATTTCAAAAATTGGTTATTACTATTCATAACGACTAGTTTTAATAATATTTTAATAGCATATCATTGTTTAGTGAAACTCGGTATTGCGCACGACGCAAGCTATCGAGGAAGGTCGCGATTTCATGTAAATCAAACAAGAAACTGTTGTGTGTAGAAAAAGATTCCTTTGATGATTTATATAACATAAAAGTCTCGGGTGATACATTTTTCATATAGAGGGAGAAGATAATCAGTGGTTGAAATTGATCTTGAATATGAGGCCTATGGGAGAGATCAAAGTGATAAAGCGAATGGAATTTCAAAAAATGTCTTTCGATTAATATTTTCCTCATACTATCTATCTTAAAATGGTAATATATTTACATTCCCTTAAGAAAAATGATGATTATTATATTGGGTTGTATAAAGAAAACTTTACAAGACTTTCACAATATGCCTCTAGATTTTTCGTTTTCCTCAAATTCATGTTTATCCATTTATTTGGTGGGATAAAACCTATTCTATGGAAAGACCAATAGATTAATGATTTTGATAGCAATGAGAAAGATGTGACCTCAAATTAAAAATAGATATTAGTGAATTTCAAGGGAATCATGGGGATAAGAAGAAGCAAATGGAGTTTAATTCGATCAGTTTGAAGGAGAAATCTAACGTGGCTATGAAATTTCAGCATCAAACATCAAAAAATTGTTGAAACAATCACCCCATAAATTTATTAAGGGGGAGAGGGAAATAATTAAGTGTGGGAAAGAAGGGATTATAGAAAAAAATTGATGACAAGAGAAACCAACAAATGGGATTATGTAAATGAATTCCCCAGTCAACCATCAGTGTATATTCCATTGCTACAACTACAAGAAACCATGACACTTTTTAAACTAATTAACTAAGAAAACTATAATCAGAGGAACCAAACAAACTACAAGGTGGAAAGGGAGAGATTTTTCTATAAAAAAACAGAGGTGGATCCTGAAAACAAAGTGGTGATAGATACTATAGTTATTTATTTAAGGGAAAATAACTTATTTTTTATTTTGGATCTATTAATTCCTTCCTCTATAGAAATATTAGAATAATTATTCAAACACCACCATAAATCTTGGATGTAATGTTTTCAGTAAAAACATAAAATATAGAAATTATTGAATCCTAAGTATATTACTCCTCCCCTATCACAAATTTTGTGATTAACATTTCATATATCCTTATCATAATCCATTTTTAGGAATTTGATGAAATTCAATGCATGGATTATCTTTCTCTATATAGATCCAACATAAATATCTGTGAGAAATAAATTAGTCTCTATATTGTGAATCAACCCCCAATTCTATACAAGTGAAAGGAGGAGGATGAACCTTCCATATCACTAATATCTCAAGCATGGATATTATTACCATATAAATATGCTTATCTATCTCAAATGATGGATTAAAAATATAGAACTATCCTCTAAGACTTTCCCTCTATGAGGGAATACACTGATGTGTTTCTAGAGGAATTTCCCAGTCTTCCTCCATGTCAAGGGGTTGAATTTTTATTTGAACCGATACATGGGGAATATCCATTATCCAAGATTCCATATGGAAATTATGTTTAAGAATATGATTATTTGATGAAGAAACTATAGGATAATCTTGATAAAGGGTTCATATGCCCATGTGCGCCACCTTAGGGTCCACCAGTCCTCTTCATCTAGAAGAAGGATTGGTCAATAGAACCTTTTTATGGTTTATCATGATCTCAAAAAGATCATAATAAATAAAAATTATAATTTTCCATGTATTTACAGATCTCATGATTAGATATGTGGAGAAAAATACTTCTACAATGTGGATATGCGGTCAGGATATTAACAGGTTTCGAAGAATATGGGGGATTTCCCCAAGATTTCTTTTTGTACGTGTTATGGGAACTAGGATTTATTTGTGATTCCTTTAAGGATCACTAATTGTATAGAAACTTTCATATACATGATGAATAGATTAATTAGAGGTTATCTCAAAAAATTTGTGCCAGACTCTATAGCCGATATTCTAATGTACTCCAAAATGAAGGAGAAACATGCTGAGTATCTGACCACTATGCTAAAGACCATGAAAATGAATAATCTTTATGACAAGTAAATAAAATGAGTGTTTTGTTTTAAAAAATACCCATTATTTGATAATATCCTCAAAATCATTGGGATATATGTTGACCTTTCAAAGACAGTTGAAATTGAAGGATCGATGAAGCCAACACATGTGACAAATATCCATAGTTTCCATGGATTAACTAGGTACTATCATTGATTTGAAAGAAATTTCACGTGATTTTCAAAACCTCTAACAATGCTAACTCATAAGGGAGTAAAGTTCTATTATAATAATGTATGTGAAGAGAGATTCAATTAGTTGATAAGGATTCATATAACTACCTCTGTGTTCACACTACCAGAAGTGGATAACATTTCATAGTATTTATCAATGCTTCGAAGAAGGTATTGGGATGTGTGTTAATACAGAATGACAAATTCATCGCCTTTTTCTCTAGGTAGTTTAATGTTCATCAACAGAACTACCGAACACATAATCTAGATTTGGCTGAAATGATCTTTGATTTGAAAATATGGTTGTATTATCCCATTGGGGAGAAGTGTAAAATATATATGGATCGCAAAACCCTCTTATATATATTCAACCAGAAAGAGCTGAATATACACCAAAAAGATGGTTAGAGATGATCAAGGACTCTGACTGATCAATCCACTATCGTCAAGGAAAATTTAATAAAGTGAAATATGTTGTAGATAATCTAAGTAGAATGGATCTAATAATTCTATCATTAATAATAATTTAGCAGGATATGATCTTCATTTATTTATTAAGGGTGGACACATGATTCATAAAAAAAGGAACATAATCAATACTTTCACAAATTATTGCTCAACCATTCATTCTAGAGAGGTTAAAACATGCTCAAAGGGATGATGTGGGAATTAAAAATAACATTGAGACTATTAGAAAAGGGAAATCCTCATAGTTCAATGTTAATGAAAGAGTTTTCAGATTTTTGTAAAGATTATTTGTACCATGAAATCCTAATTTAAAGAAGGAGTTGATGGATGATGCACAGAGATAAACATTCCCCATCCATATTGGAATCACAAAAATGAATCAAGGTATCCAAGAGCACTATTTGTGGGTAAATATGAAGAATAATATCACTAAGTACACATCAATATGTCTTATATAATGACAAGTGAAAGTGGAAAGGAAAAAATATAAGGGGATAATGAACAAATCACCCTTACATACATGGAAATGGGAAAACATTACCCTGGTCATTTCACCAGTCTTCTGAAGAAATAAAAAGGTAATAATTCTATATGGGTTGTGGTGGTTCGGTGTTCGAATACTTAAAAATTAATTTCTATCTGAGTGAAATTATCACGAGGTCAACTTGCATGGATATACATCAAATAAGTAGTAAATATTTGTGGAGTACCATAATCAATTGTGTCTGATCAAGATCCATGATTCACCTATATGTTATGTAAGAGTCTCTAACACTCTTCAAACACTAAGTTGAAATTAATTGTGAATTATCTAACTCACATTGATGTCCAATCAAAGGGGATTATCTAGACAATTGAGGAAATTTTCTGAGCATTCTCAATTGACTTAAATGGAGGATGGGTCCATCATCTTCCACTACAAAAGTTCTCTTATAATAGAAATTTCTACTTGAGAATCCAAATGGATCCCTCTGATGATATTTATGGGAAGAGGTACAAAACACTTGCATATGGGGATTAATTTTTATAACACAAACTTCTAAGTGCTGAAATGGTTGAGGAAATGGGGGAGAAGATTAAGAATATTCAGTAGCACATCAAGGCTGCTAAGAGTCAAGAAACGAACTATGATAGGAATCACCAGTGAGACCAAGTTTTTGATGTCGGAGACATGGTATTCCTCTACAAATATCCACGAAAAAATGTGATGAGATTTGGTAAAAAGTGAAATCATGGTTAAATATTCATTGACCCCATTGAGATCCATGATCACATTAGAGTAGAAGCTTATCAAATAACATTCAAACTGATCCAATATCAAGTTCATGATTTATTTCATGTATCCTTCTTGAGGAAGTATAAACCACAACCGTCAAATTTACTCAATCTAGAGGTGGTACCATTAGAGAATGATAGCTCCTATAATGTTCATCATGTGAACACATTAGATTGTTGAGAAAAAATTCTACTAAATTAGATAATGGACCTTTTCAAAGTGTTATGGATAACCACATGTTTGATGATGTGATGTGAGAACTAGAGGAGGTGATGAAACATAGTTCCCCTCATCTATTTTAGTGTGGGAAAAGAAAATTTTGTGGCTGAAATTTCTTAAGGGGGAAGATTTTAACGACCTGAAATGATATAAATAAACCGCCCTTAGGTTTTAAGTAATTATTTTATCATGTATTATGGTTATAGGAAACACATGAAATTATTTGGGTTTATTATATCCTATCATATTTAAATTCCCATTAAGAATCATTACCCCTAATAATGTAGCTATAGAATAATAATAATATTATTATTACAATTAAAGGGTTTTAAAAAATCAAAGTGACACAGACATAGGAAGATATGGACCATACCAGTAGGATAAAACCTTATAAATTCCATTTATAAGAGTTATTGATGAAGATATAATCTCTTAGATTTTCTCTTGACCAAGTCCAATATATGAACCAACTACTGAATCATGAGAGAAAACATTTACCAGAGAAGTTCAAGTTCATCGAGATCATGACCCAAACCATGTTTTCTGAACCACCAAATGAAAGTCCCACCATCCCACACCTTAACATTATAAGGTTTTCTCATGTATTAAATGGATATGTATCAAAACCCTAAAAATACGAGTATGTACATTTTTTTATAGAATAGTAAATGTACTTCCAACTAATTATTATTACCTTATAAATTATTTTTACCTAGATTTGATAAAACACAATTAGTATTTTTATATAATTTTTAAATTCAATTATGGAATTTATTTAGATGAATTAATGAATTTTTAAGTTAATAATATTTTAAGAAAATATTATTATTAAATAATTTTCATTAAATTTAAATGATCATATAATTTTTATGATATCAAATGTATTTTTTATAAGGGTTTAAAAAGTGTTATTGTCAAAAAACCCTGAATATCATAATAAATGAAGATTTTATATTATAAGTGTAAATTAATATATTTGGAAAATTATTTTCATAAAATGAATATTATTTTTGGAATTTGAACATCAATAATATCCAATGGATTTTTTTTAATAATTTTATGATAAAATCGAATGTTCAGGTAAAAATTAAATACCATATAAATATACATTGTGTATAATTATATCATTATGACCCAAAAGTGATGTAATATATACTATAAAGGGTACTCAAGACCAAATATATGTTTTTTCCTTTAAAATAATTTGATTTTATGTGTATTTTAAAATTTTATTCGGCTATTATTAACGCTCCAAAACCATTAATATTTTTTAATGTTTTAAAATCATATCTATAACAGTATGAATCACCTACACATAAATTACAAAATTATTTTATTAATTTAGGGCTTTAATATTATAAAAGAATGACAAATAATTCAATTTGGTATAATTAGTGGGAAAAAATAATGGTATGGTTTTCAGTTTTGGGAATTTTATTAATTACAGTCCAAAACCTAAATAATAAAGAACTCCCGCTCATTTCCTATATAAAACCACAAAGGATCCTATTTTACTTTTCCCAAACTCCTTGTAACATTTAAAAACTCATTTATACACACTATAGTCTTCCCTTAATGTTCCCCAAAGGTCTCAAGAGGACCCTTCTAATATTGTGGAATCACTCACTCATGTAAGGGATCTACCACTGTTCTCTTTTTATCAAGCACTTCTTTTATGTTATGTCATTTCATTTTCATTTTCCGATGTTGGGATATTTTCTTTGAAATAACAATTTATTTCTAATTCATGTATAAATGATGAAATACCCTATAAAATCTCAATAATCCATCCCACAATCCTTTATGTACCCCTGTTACCATGCCAAAATTTGTTAAGAGATATTTTTTCTTTCTCCCATATTTTCAAGTATCTATCTTACCTTATGTATTTTATCATAATTTAAATATTATAGGATATATTAATCCATATCTACCATAAGTTTAAATTTATGTAAAAAATATTAGATACCCATTTATCTCTCATAAACCAATTTTATGAATTCTTATGTGATGTTGTTATGGTGCTGAAATCTCACGATGATTTTCCATGACAAAAAAGTGTGTAATGAATACTATACCCAGTTCTTATCATGGGTATTCAACTTTATATAAATATAAATCTTTTAATTTTGACTTACATGTATTTATTCCACACTCTATGATCAGGGAATACAGAATTATGATGAATGAGTCCATGTTGTATGATCTATGTGGGACACTTATGCATGAAAATGAAATGAAGGTGACCGGTGAGCCTGAAATTATATAGTTCTCTAATGAATCGGGTAATGTTTAGTCACATGAGATGTCATGTTGGGATAGATAGTGAACATGATTAATTTATGGGATTTTTTCACCGTGATTTTTTGGTGGATTATCGTTAACATATGTTAAAGATGCATTGTTATATGTTGTTTCCACATTTAGCATGTTATTATTATCATGTTATAACATGTCTAATTGTTAATGTTTATGATTAATACTATTTTTCCCTCACTAACATGATTTTTGTATAATATGAATCACCATATTCTATTTTTATTCCCTTTTGAGGCATTATAGAAGACCCTTTTTTTATGTTTATCCCCATGTTATCCTGTGAACTTTTAAGTGCGAGCATGTTAAGGAGGTTTTCAATAAAGATGATATTTTTCTTATTTAAATTGTTATTAAATATATCTAATTCCAAAAGAGAATATACTTTTTGATCTTTCAGGTTTTATTATGTGTATTTTTATGTTATATATCATGAAAAAATGTGAAATAAATAAAACAGTTGTCAAACTGGAAGTGTTAAACTAGGTGCACAAAAAGTGACCATTCACAATCCACCAAAATGATGGCTGAGATATACTCAAACAAATATTTTCAGGGATACTACCACTATATGATTTATTTCTAAAATCACATCACAATTAAGTATCTAGATTGAGATATATTGATAGGAAACCCACATAATCCGTGCTTTTCCAAAACATCAAAATGACTTCTTAAACTTATCCTCAGTGTTTTAACAAATTTTCTCTAAAATAATATCCTAAGAGTAACTAAACTAATCTATGAAATGAAATAACCATCTTATTAAATAAAATATGTGACATAATATAAACATGACATAAATAATATGTTAACCACATGATATAAATATTTCACCACAAAAAATTCGCATAAACCAAGTGATGAAATATTTAGTTTATAGGAAAATATTTATATAAAAATCTTATTTTAAAGCACTAGAAGAAAATTTTTCTTAATTTTTCTACTTTATATCCCTTCTAAGAAATCCCAGATGAGGTAATCATTGTTATAACCAAGGAAATAGATACATAATAAATTGGTGAGATCATACTGTCCATAAGGGAAAAGACATATCATAAGGTATTAGATCATATGCATAAAGAGAATAAGAGGAAAACCAA
Source organism: Viscum album (assembly GCA_963277665.1). NCBI lineage: Eukaryota > Viridiplantae > Streptophyta > Magnoliopsida > Santalales > Viscaceae > Viscum > Viscum album. The sequence goes on from OY728130.1 coordinate 901,310,649, forward strand.
AATATCTAAATAAGAAATCATAAGACATTGTATGATAATAAAAAACCTGATGGAGAGAAACATGATAATAAAACATTGTTAATTAAACATAAAAAATATAACTTATAACATGTGAACATCACATAAGGTGAGGGACACACAAAACTGCATAATCATGAAAACATGGCATTTAATGGAAATAAAATAAATCATAGATCTTATAATAACTTTAGAAACAAATTATAAATGTTTTAGAAATTGATAAATTTAAATATGTGGAACATCTTAAATCATTGTAAAACATGGGCGAGATAACTCATTATATCTATGGCCATAAAACCCAGTATTAATATTATCATCAACATCACCATTATTATTATTATTATTGTTGTTGTTTTTGTTCTTAATTTTTTTTGTTATTCATATAATTATTATTCTTATTATTATTATAATAATTATTATTAATCATAATATAATTCTCATTATTCATATAATAATAATAACAATAACAATAACAATAATAATTATAATTATTAATGTTCTTATTATTATTATTATTATTATTATTTTACTAGAGGATGGTTCATGCTAGGGATCTGGGAGAATTAGTGACACTAATCGATAACTGAAAAAATAATCTGAAATTCCACATTTTTATTTTGATATAATGGTGTTTAAATGTTTTTTATGTTATAATCATATTGATAATCACTAAGGGATTCATCCTAGGGCCCACTCTGATGGATTTTATATTCTGGAATGGATTCTAAATGGAGATCCAGCTTGTACCATGTTTTACATCCAAGACTCACATGCTCAAGCATTGGGTAAAACAAATTCTTATAAGGATCATCTCATGGACATCTCTTCACATGCCCATGTGATTCAGTCAAGAATGCTTCAAAATGTCAATTCTAGGTTCTTTCATGGTCTTTAGGGTGGTCCATGACGACCTCTTAGAAGATTATATGGAATGGGAGAACTGCATTCTTAGAAGCTAGTTAGGTTCTCCACTCTGATAGGATTACCGAATGTAAGAATTCAATTATTTCTCATATCTATTTTAAATATAAATTTGATAGGTAAAACTTAATAGAAATCAAGAATTTTCTCCTTGATCAAGGGGGATTCTATTGTTGGAGCATTTCTTCTCTCGAGAAGGGATATTTTTACATTTTATTACCTATCGATGCTCTCAAATTGAAATATTTTAGCATCGGTTTTGTTAATATAAAAGTTTTTTCCTCATAATTCAGTTTTGAGACCCATTTTTAACCCTTTATCTATATGAAATTCATCTAATTTTCTATGGAATAAAATTATATTATTGATTTGGTTTTTATGGAAACCTAAAATAATTTATGACATTTCCCTCTATAGGTTGCATGCCTGTAAAAATGGACAGAGAGACCAAAACTGGAATTTTATTTACACTTTTCTCACTTACTGGTAGAAGTTGATCTATGATCTCATTGAATTAAAAATATAATATTAAATTCTAATGAATTTCACTTCGAGGTTATACTAAATACCATATATTTATACCGTATTTAATTTTTACCCAAAATATTGATTTTCCAAGAAAATTAAGAAAAAATAATCATTGGATAATTTTGGGTGATAATTTCTAAAAAGATATTTACCTTACCAAAATAATGTTCTAAATATGATAATTTTCACGTTTACTTTAAATTAATTATATAATGAAAAAATACTAGTTTTTACCATACTAATTTTTTTTTGAAACTTATAAAAATTACAGTGGAAATACTTAAACTAAATTATCATTTATATTTTAATAGATATCATTTAACAATAATATCTTATTAAAATTAAATTTATATAAAAAATTATTCAAATTATGAAAATAATGTACTAATCTAGAGTATATATTTCCATAAAATACATTTTTTATTTCTTTGTATCACAATGTAATTTGAATTAAAATAATTATATAATCATTTATAAGGTAATAAAAAAAGGGAAAAGAAAAAAAATTATTAATTTATAAATTAAATATACAAATTTATACTATCATGTTCTCACTACATAACCCCTTATTGCACAACTATATTCCCAAAGGGAATGTTGGTCGATTGTGGTAATATATTGGGGTGGTTCAATGAACATTTTTGGTGCTGTAATCAAGCTAAACTTAAACTTCATCCATAAACAGTTTTTTTGAGAATCAGTTTTTGAATCTATACTTCAGATTGGTAATGGAAAAATCATAGTGATTCCATCCCCCTCTCAATATTTTATAGATGATATCCATATGGTATGATCATACTGGTGATGTATATCACTTCATTCATCTATGAAAATTACCCTTTACCATATCATTTTATATATACTAATATTAATGTTCTTTGTACAATGGCACTATTATGAATCTTTAAGATGATTAATAGTCATTTAAATCCAACATGATTTATCATCCCAAAATGAAAAAGGTTGTAATAATGTTTTCTATAAATATAATGAATTTAATCAATCGAAATGTAATTTCATTTAAAAATGTTTGTGTCATTATATTCTTCCACAATTAAAAAATTTTACCCTATAAATTTAATTTTGTATAATAAAATAGATACATGTACTTCTATTCCATCACCTCTTTCATTTACCATGTTGTTTCCTCAAACTTGTAGTTCCTCTAAATCACATTTAATAGGTGAGTTATCTTTTTTTCCTTATAACATTGTCTCTACAATCTAAAATCTTCATCGGTTTCTCCTCATATGAAAGATCATTCTCAAAGAGTACAACCATTGGATTCAATACAAGTAAGGGGTTTGGTAGACACTTTCTCAAGATGGAAACATGGATCAAATCATGTTCTTATGAAATTCTAGGTGGGGGAACCACTTGATTGGTGAAAACTCTAGTGAAATCAAGGATATAAAAGGGTCTTATGTATCATTGGTTAAGACTTCCATTATTCACAATCCTCTTGACTTTATTCCTTGGATATATATAAAGGGGAACCTTTTTTGTGACCTCAAAATATAGGTCTCATTAATGACTATCTGCATAGATTTTCTATATACTTTTTGAGGATTTTAAATGATGTTGAATGTTTTGAAACTTATTGGTTATATATTGGATAGGAATAGGTCTTATAAGCTTCTTCTCACCAACTACATCCTAATAGGTTAGATTTTGACACTTCTTCTCATACGAAGCCTCATAAGGTCCCATTTGAATGCTAGAATGGAAACTATTATTATACCAGAACTCTATAAGGGGGTGTCTTTATCAAAAATACACTTTAAGATACATTAAACAATATATCAGTATAACCTCCAGATTTTGAAAGGTATTATCAGAATGAACATCCATAAGAGGGTGAAAAGTATCACTGAAAATTAGTACTATATCCAGTGTTTATTGAATGCTTCTCCAGAAACACAATGTAAAACTCGAATATTGATAAAATACTGTAGAGAGATAAACTCTATTCTGTTTACCAATTCCCTAATATATATATTTCTGAGTTTGTAAATAGAGTAACATTCCTTGACAACAATGAGATGTGTTTTCTTAGTAAAGCGATCAAATACAATCCAAATAACATTATTACCTTTTGATGTCCTAAGGATTCCTTAGTTTAAATACATGGATATCTTTTCCCATTTCCATATTGGTATGGGAAATGGTTTCACCAAACCATTATAATTTTATCTTTATTCATTGAATTGTTGGAATAACAAGCCTTGAGATACAAATTCTACAATTTCCCTATTCATTTTATCCCATTAAATGGTTTATAAGTCTTTATACATCATAGTGGTTTCTAGATGAATAAGGATGAATGATCTATTCAAAACATCAAGAAGTTCCATATTAATTTTTAATTTTTATGGGACACATATCCAAATTTCAAAATATTTAACACCATCTTTAAAAAAGTTGAACATTGGACTATTCACTACCATTATCTATAGCTCCACATTATCATTATGGGCCCCGATTATCCTCTTTAAAATATATAGTTGTGAAATTATTTGAGAATGGTATAATGAAGATCCTTTTAATATTCCAATTTCGATCATTTATTTCCATCAATATTTTATTCATTTCAATCTTCATCATTGATAGGGTCACATGGTCCTTTCTACTCAGATAATATGCCACTTTGTTCACCTTTACAGGATGGTAATAGATTAGAAAATTATAATCCATGATTACCAATAACCACCTTCAAGAGATACTATTGAAGTAATTTCTTGGGAATATGTACTTGGTCATTTTAAAATACTTATATATGTCACAGTTTTCCCTATAGAGATAATGACTCCAAATCTTCAATGTGAAGATCACTGCAACCAATTCTAGATAAGGCATTGGGTATTTATTGAAACATCATATTACCTACCTTCAAGTATTTCTTCAACCTTTTTTTATATCCTTTTGGTTGGGTCTTATAATGGGGTGTTTCTAGAGAAATCTAATGAATTTTAGAAGCCTATGGGGCTTCGATTTGTTGGTGCATAGTTAGGGTAAAACGTGTTTCATGGAAATGAAAATCATTGACCCTATTATGAGCCAATAGAAGGGGGCACACGATTTGTCCAAACCATGCATCCATCCCTATAAAACTATGAAACCTTAGATAGTGAGGTTTTTCATAGTTGGTGCACAATTTAAAAAATGGTGCACCATCTTAGGAGAAACTGTGAACCTTACCCATAAAGGCGCATGGTTATGGTGAACCGTCTATCTAACAACACAGCCCTACCCAAAAAACTATGCACACAAGTTTTTATTCACCTATATATTTTATTATAATCCCAAAATCCAATAATTTAACACAAATAAATCTATTTAAACCCTAAATCGAATCCTAGGTCATCGAAGGCTCCCAAGAGGAATGTTTGACTCTACCAAACCCTTTTTATAGTGTATAGATGATTTGTTTGTTGTGTTTGTTCTCCTGTCATGTTATTTCTCCCAGTATCTGTTTCTAACCTCCTTAGAGAGTGATGGATCATAAATTTATTTATAGATCTAATATCTTTTTTATGGATCATTTTTCTAGGTTTTTTCTTAATCTTTTTCTCACATTTATTCTTCATTGGAATTCCCTATTGAGGGAATAGTGAAATGTGATATGTTGGTTTAAAATTATTTTGTTTGGTAATAAATTTCCCAATAGTCAGAACCTTAAATTTATTGTTTCAATTAAGATAGGGGTTTTATTGATTTAAAAACCCTTATTTGAGAGTACTTGGTCTTTGATTTTGATATTTTCATGAAATCTATAAAAAACCCCAATTTTAATAGAATTGAAATGTAGTGTGAGTTTCAAGAAATGCGATGGATGTATTTTGAAATACATTATGTAATATGATTTAATTTTGAACCATGAAAAAAATAAATTAACGTGAAAGAGGATTTGAAAAGTTTTGATTTGATAAAAACCACTTTAATGGTTCAGAAATGGGAAATGCATGTTGAAAACAAGAATGAGGTAATTATGACTTTTATTTATTTTAAGTGAATGATTTTACCATGTTTTTTAGGTTGGTTTTATGAGGTATATGTTATTCTAGGTAGTTATTGGGAAGTTGGATAGGTACATTAGAACATGTACTCACTATGAGTAGATTGAAGATGGCATCTCTAACTAAACAATTGCATAATGAATTCCTCTAAGGGTCCCTTTTAGAGGTGTAGATGACCCTTTAGTATTTTATAGAGAAAAATAACTTTCATACATATGTATTAAATATTTTTAAATTAATATTCAATATATTATATAAAAAAATGCATGAAAGTATAATCATAAACAATCTCGATAAACTATGACATCGTAACGTAAAACTCTTCCAACATTGGTAGATTTGAATCATAATCCCCCTAAAAGAATAAAATTAAATGAAAATTAAAATATATTTAAATTAATTATATTCATTATATAACATTTCAATTGGGAAGTATATGATCTTTATAGAATAACTTTGCTGCATAACACAACTTTTATACTAAAGAAGGAAAATTGACACCAAAATCTCTTCCCAATTTGTTAACTTTGGAACCATAAACCCCATGAAAGGGAGACAATTAAATGGAAATTTAAATCCAAAAACATTAAGAATAAAAATAAAAAAATAAAAAATTGAAAGTGTATACATCATATAAAAGATACATGGTTGAAATATTCTATTTACCTCAAAAAAATTAAAAGTGAGATGGAAATCCCTTACCACTTTAGTAATCTTTTGAATTGTAAGATCCAATAAAGAATAAAATCATTTTTAAATTTAAATTTCGTGATAATAAATAATTTCATGATATAAAATTTCATAGGGATTGTATATAAACCCCAAAAAACAATTGGTTAATTTTCATATCTCACCCAGAAATAGAAAAGACACTAGAAATCACTTACCTTATGTATTGACTTCCTTCATGCATGTTAGAACATAAATTATAATAAATATATGTTTATTATTAATATATTATAGAACCATAATTATATATATCATATAAAACATTATTTAGTTATCACCATTTATCTCCCATTTATTAACAGTTCCTTATTAAAATTATGTTTTGGGTAATAATATCATTGTTTTTTCGCTATATTTTAATTTAATAATTTCAGTCCTCTTAATTTGATTATTTTTCTATTATATTGATAATAATAATCATATTTATGCATCAATTAATCTTTTAAGTCCAATCATGAAATATGGTTTTGAGAATTGAAGTATGTTACGATCACGAAGACAGTATGCCATACGTATGCATGATTTATGATACCATATTTTAATAATACTTATTAAAAAATTTAATTAATATTTATTTTTTAAAGACTGATAATAATATCATAAATAACATATTATTTATTTAAAAATAATTTTACATATCATCCAAGTGGGTATGTGATGAAAAGAGAGAGTCACATAGCTTCTTGAAAGTGGTAGTCCACATGTACATGAACGACGTTATCATCTTTTAGTGAGTGAAAAATATGAAGCAAAATGATATAGTATCTGTTAATAATGATAAAATTTTCATTAGTATAATAATTATTTCTTTCATATCAATTATATCAATTATATTTATCCTTATTATATTCCATGTAAAGTGTTTGTAAAAAATAAACCGTATCGCTTTATGAGGTAGTAGTCACCCTTTCACATGAGTGATTTTATCATATCCCATACGTAATGGAATGTTCAAACATTATAAATGATATAATTAATACATATGTATAAATATGTCATAAATATCATATATATATATATATATATAATTTATATCTGTCATCATACCCGACCGTGATATTTCATAATTGAAAAACGAATGACATCGGTTCATGAGGTGGTAGTCCTTTGTACACACGAATAGTTATGTTGTAATGCATTTGATGAATGAGGTTATTTTTAGGTAATTTATTTTACATAAAAAAATATAATTATATTTCATATTCTATCTTTATTATATCATAATTTTTCAAAATAATTGGAGGATGTGGATAACGAAGTGAAATAATAACTCTCGTTGAAGAACACAACCTCTTCTCTGGGTGACCTCTTTAGTTTTTCATCAACAGAATTCATAGGTTGGATATATATTAAAATTAAGGATTCTAGGATGATATTAAGTAGTATTGGATGTTATTTGAGTAGGTCTTGGTTGATAAAAAAGTGTTTTAATGTATTAAGAGAATAATAGAGAAGGTGAACATTCATAAGAGAGGCGAGTGACACACTTGTAATTTTTGAAAAGAAAACGGTGTACCCAAATTTATCAAATAAATAAGGGGTTGAAAATGAATAATTATTTTTGAATTTAAAATATTGGATAAAAAATGGCTATAAATTATATAATATATGTGTTTTATTCATTTATATCCCCTATCTTTTCAGTTTGGACCACGGTAAACCAATTTTTACGTTAACCATGATAAATAATTTTTACTATTATCACAATTTGTTATGTTAGAAAATAAATTGACTATATTAGATCCCATAAATAATTATTATTCAAAATATTTAATAAATTTTATTCAAATTCCACCCACAGAAGTGGAAGAAGTTATTTTAAAATTTACCCTGTAGACATGATGAGAATGCCGGTTTTCAAAGAAAAAATGTTCAAAAGCCGATAAGGTTTTTATATCAAAAATAAATTTTAAAACTAATCCAGTGACCTAAATTGGGTTAATAGATTTACAAATGAACTAATTATAATTTAAAAATAATTTGAAATATTATTTAACTTTATAAATAATTTAAATGAAAATTGGTTTTCAATTAAAATAAAATATAGCTCACCATTTATCGAAAAAATAATAATTTCCTAAAATTATAGAAAATTAACCATAAGATCATTTAAAATGGTCATAAAAATGAAATTTATTTTTCCAAATAAATTTTATAAATGTATAGAAAATATTTTTCTAAATAAGTGCATAAAAATGTAAAAACTTTTCTTTTTAAAAAATATCATTTTAAGCATAAAATTATATTTATTCTTATCTCTTATAAAAAAAACATAAAATTAATTTTAAAATATTTATTAATATATATATATATATATATTAAATGTGATTTTAATAATTTATTAAGGAAAAATATGTTTGTTTCCATAAAAATAAATTTTCTAAAGAAATATTTCCTTTATTTTCAAACTGTTTTTTATCTTCATTTCTAATCAATTTGTCACTAAGTAATTAATTTTATATAAATTTTTAAACCATAAATTTTAATATCTTATTTAATACTATACATAAACCCATTATAATTTCTAGGAGATAAATACTAGATAATAAAATTTTAATAATGGCATGTTTCTTTTAAACTCAGTGTTGTCTGTAACACATGCTAAACTCCATGTTACATAAAACATAAAATATAAAAACAATTAAATTGATTTGAGAAAATAAATTTCAAAAAATATCAGGATTTTACATTATTCCCTCATTAAAATGAATGTTTCCCTTGAAATCCATCTCATTCAATAAAGTCTTAAAATTTGGATGTTCCTTTATAGAGACCCACATCAGAAAAAGTGTTAATAAAACATAATCTTGAAGAAGAGAATGGTTTTTGTGAAAGTCATATTGAATAACAAAAAATATGTTTCTAAATTTGATAATATATTTGGGAAGTGAAAAAATTGACATAGAAGTGAAATTTAAGACCCTAATACATAAGGATATTGAAAGAGAACTTGGTCAGAAGAAAGTTAATGACCACAAAGTCATAATCCAATGATGCACGAAACAGGTCATTGGTATCATAAAAATGATGTTAATAGGATAAAATTTTATTTAAAGACTCTTTTTCCAATTTTTTGTAATTCCCTTTTCATCTAGACTGAGATGATATGAAAATTTACATACATTATATCTTTTTATTTTAATGGAACAATTTCGTCTGTTGGATGGGCCTTGATCAGTTTACACATATTCTCATACTCTATGTGAAGATTTTTTCATGTTTGAAGAACTAAATAAGGTCCATAAAATAATTATAAGTGAATAATTATAAATCTATCCAAAAAATTAACATTGGTTATACAATATATATAAATCATCATATGGTGGAGTAATATGTTATTTTTAAAACCACATCCAAATTTTAAATATAACAATTCCATAAATGGTTAGAAATATATCCCTTCCAAAAGATTAAAACAAAAAACTTTTAAAATAAAGTATCTAAATTTCCAAAATCAACTTGTCATTAACCCCACCAAACAACATGATGTAGCCCTTAATTTCTACCTACTAAAAATGTGAATTCATTTGTCAGGTATTCACTTGAAACATGGTGATAACCTAAATTACTATAAAACAATATTTAAAACATACATTATTCATTATTATTTATATAAAGTAGAGATTATTAAATATATTATAGAAATAAAATAATGCTGTAAACTCTATCAATGATAAGAGAAACCACTTTTTTGAAAAATCATTAATAAATTCAAACATCATAAATATTATCCAATTTACTTATTCCTATCCAAAATCTCTTTATATAAACATCTTTATCTCAACATCTAGAACTTATTACTCGTTATCATTCCTTAAACATGTTTTTTTGGTAATGTATCATCATTCCATTAAATAAATTATCTATGGAATCATTACAATTAATCATATTATTCAAAATCCTTAAAAAAACATCTACAAAAATCCTTTTATATATTATGATTAATATAACATAAATATGGAATTTTAGAACACAAAAACTTCAATTATTTAAGCTCATATTTAAACCATTATCTAGGAGTCATCATCTTATTACTTAATAATTATTTCCTTTCATATGTTATAAGTAGTCTATACATCATTGATAAAAAAATTACTCATACAACCTTTCTTATTCCCTTTATGATATTTTCTCTTATGACAACAATTTTCATAATACCCATATTTTCCACATTTGAAACATTCAAAAGTTGATGATACCATATGGAAACCATTATTCACAACCATTAACTTAACCAAAAATTTCATTTTTTACTTTGAATTTTCTTAGTTTGTGTCCATATTTTCCCCACTGAGAAAACCTTCTCATCACTCTGAGACATTCCCTCGAGTGCTTCGTCCCAAATAATCAATATATAGGAAAGAAAATCTTCTTTTTATCCATGGTTTCTACTTCCCATGATCTTAATGAACATGATATTTATCTTCATTTGTGAGTCTAGAATTTGGATAAGGTTCATGTTGTTAATAATGAAACATGATATCTAATTAGGAATAATCACAATATCCTTCACTAAATCCATCATTACATTTAGATTCTCATTATAAAATTTCCTGTCACATTCAATGTTAAAAAAATTCATTCTAGTTCCAAAAATTAACATGAACCGAAAAATATAGGGGAGAAACACTAATCACAGTGAAAAACCACATAATTATGAAGAAATTGAGTATAAGATGTCTAAATCATGAAAACATAATTTTAATCTATGAAACCTTAGGATTAAATCAGTTCATTAATAGTCACAATTATAATCCTTCATGATTGTTTGTAAAGATTTTGTGAATTTACATAGAATATCCCATGGGTGTTTCAAACTAGTTATGAAGCAAGGCCCATTTTCATGCACCGGGTGAGGATTTTTTCTTTCTTGATGTTCCCATTTTAGAGTTTTTACCTCTATGTACCTATATTCTAGATCTACATCCACTTGTAGAGTCCATAAATTGATGTAATTGATTTGGAAACCACTTAATCCATACTTTAAAAAAATTATAGGAAATATTCCCATACATTGAATCATCTTTATAATTTTCCTTGGAGACATTCCCAGATGTAACATTATAAATATATCATGGGATATCGATAAAATTTCTCATCCTTGTTTGAAAAGGTTAAATAAAACTTTTTAATAATGTAAAATATAGTTAACTATGCTTTTTATACATTTATATTACATATATTTATATTAATATTCAATACATTACACTGCCATATGTCTAGGGACTATAACAGTTTTTTTATTTGGAGACATGGTACACAATCTTCTGATTTGGTGAAAGATCTTTAGTATCTACCATAATTTTCTCACCCATTATTAATATTTTCAAATATTCCCTAATTAATACCTGCCAGCATAACGCTGGGAAAGAAAATATAAGAAAGGGTGAAATCAGATGTTAATTCCTTAAGAACAAAAATTTTCCCATCTTATATAGATCTACATTATTTTTTATTAAAAATTTGTTATTGTTATCTTTATGGATTCAACTAGTAACTGCACCTTAGGGTTGTTCTTTTTTTATTAGGAAGATATAAAGAGTTTTGAGGGATTAAGAAAAGATGCAGGCCAATTACATGTCATGAAATTGGAATAAACAAAATGTAATGATGAGACAATGTCCAATGTCTTCGCCAAGTCCTTTTACAGTGTGTAATGAGTTTTTCCAGGAGGGGATACCCTGATAATTGCATGATGTGTAAATAATTTACACAATATTTAAATTTATATCGTATGTTTTCTAAAAAGAATGCAAGGAATCCCTTTGCATACAGAATCTCACCTCCTTCCCCTCTCTCACATAAGAATCTCTCTTCGATCCTAAAACTAAGATTTTCACCAAGTTTACCTTCCAAACATGGATTCCAAATTCATCTATCGCATTATAATAGTGACAGTAAGTGCTTCAATCCTTTGGTTTCATTTACTATTTTCCATCCTATATTTTTCACTATATTGGTGAAGGATCATATGAACTATTTTCAGGGTATTGATCCATTCTTCAAATTTATTCAAATCCATGTCAAATCAAAGGTTGATTTTGGATGAGGAGAGTAATATTCTATTATGTTAAGTGGTCTATGACTCAACCCTCATATCTTATAATTTGATAAACCTTCATCATTGTGTTCCCAATGATTTCATCAGACACTGCTTCTTAAATTCATGTACCGTGATTACATATTTCCTTCTCAGAATCTTAATCCCTTTTATATAGTATCATCACACTATTGGAGGCTATGTCCTCAACACTTTTCACCTCAAGTAGGGTGTTTCCTCAAATATTATTTGGTAACCCATGTAGGTTTACCTACGACCCTGTTCAGGTGTGTTGATTAACCCTCATATAGTAATACATCTTTAATTAAATAAATTAGGTGTTTCTAAATGGGTAACACATATTTAGATTACAATTGACACTTATATGATAAGTATTTTAATATAATAAATTAATTTCAAAAGTAAATATAAGGTATAATATATGTATCTCTAGGTCAAACTAAATGTAATTGAAATACTTAGTTCCATGTCTATAGTGCACCTTTACATGCTTTATGTAAGGAAGAAGAGTGAACCTAATTAATGATTTTGTAATTAAAATGATAAATGGTTGCATGTCCTTTATTAGACTGGTCAAAATACTGAATGTTATAGAATGAAAAAATTGAATTATTAAATGGAATGAGTATCAAATTAGATAATTATTTAAATGAATCATGTATAATGTGTCTATTACATATGTATTTGTTCAACTTTATTGGTGTATTCAAACTCAACCCTCCCCTAGATTATAAAGGGAATTCCTTGATTATTAGTAAATTCCATTCCAATTCATGGTTATGAAATGGCAAGGGTGACATACACCTTGGAACCTAGTACGTTTCTACTTCTGTATGCCTGAAATGATGTAGAAGGTTCCTTCCATAATCATTCAAATATTAGGGTTCCTTGGACACACTCCATAGATCAATGTTGATGTCTTTGGACCTGATGAACCATGCATAAACTAATTGGGAACATTAATTACATATCATGATTATTATTTAATGAGATCCTTGGACTCTGTTATAATCTTATTATAGTATAATAGCTTGGGAGATACCCCTAGGATTACAGTGAAACCCCTTATAGCCAGGGTAAAGGTTATTACTCAGTTGGATCAACCCCTGAGGTCAATGATACCCTGGTTATAACCTTGGATCCTCTTCATTAATATAATAATAATGGATTCATTGGTTATCACATTGGACCTGATTAATTATTATCATTATAAACGGTTCCTTGGTCATTACCTTGGATTATTTGTTATTATTGTTATTATTAGATGCCTTGGTCATATCATGGATCCTCTTAAAACACATATTATAACCAAGAACATTGTTACATAAATGACTACTTGTCAAGACGATAAATAAGGATGAAGAAGGAATTGCGGTATTTAAGTTACTGTACTACTTTATATTTATATATACATGCATATTTTTTAGTATATATTAACAAAATTGATGGTAAAGATGCCACCAGTGTGGCCTTCTGAGATTTATCTCACACCCTATCTGGGCTGCAATTGGTACCCAGGTAGATTACATGTATGAAAGTGTTAACAAGGGGAGGCACCATTATTTGGTCTTCAGATCATTATTTATTTCATTAGGATGGATCTTGGTAGGAGATGACCGAGCCAATGCTTGGGATATTGGATAGTCTTTGGATTATTTTTTAAAATTTTGTATATCATATATTTCTTTCAGCTATGTATACCTATTTTCCAATTTGGTAGTGACATGAAATAAATTATCATTATATTTTATAAAAGATTCAATTTCCTTATTTACATATTATTATATGTTTATTGAGTTTTTATTCATTACCATACTGCTTCTGCTACGACGGGTTATCAGTCAAGTGTTTGAATTGTTTGTTTCCACTGTGACATCAGTTTATGGATGATTATGCTATTTTTTCTTTTTATCTTAAACACGCTATTCTATAATCTGATAAAGAGTAAAAAGTATCTTCATGGACACACCATAGGCCCTTCCTACTACTTAGCAACCCCTGGTGTATAGGGTGGTCCACTTAAGGTAATGTGGCCTAAATTAGGATGTAACAAAGTTCAAATGAAGGGATTACTTTCATAATTTAATATTTTAAGACAATAAATAAGATACTAGGAAAAATTATGATCTTGGATATAAGTTTTTCATGGTCATAAAAAACCTATGTTTATGCTAATTGTTTTTTTATTTAATTAAGTTTATTTCTTCTGTATTTTTCCTATTATAGTTGATAACCTTTCACCATTGGGTGACACACATGTTATAATATGTGTATTGTAATTATTATAACTATGATTTTAATTTTTTTTAATTTTTCCTGATAAAATGAGGGAAATTAAATTTTTTAAATTCATCATTATATGCATATAGAATTCAGATTCCATGCATCCACCATGCCACATAGGTGCATTTCACATCTTTCATTGATTTTTTTTGACTATTATCGTTGACTGATCTATGCAATTTATATTTTCTTATATTGAAAACTTATTATATTTGGTTTCATGAGCTACTATTTAGCTGGGATTTAGTGATTCCAAGTTTAAATTCATAATGTGTATGGGACCTCATGGTATTGAATAGGTAATTAAACACATTGAGTCATCATATATTACCTATTTCATTTTTATACCTAATATAGATATGGTTAAATGGATATTAAATGCCCATATATTTTAGTGAATAGTTGTATAGGCCCTTAATCATTATGAATAGTGATCTATTTTCAAATAATATATATATATATATATATATATATATATGAAAATGAATCCATGAAAAAGTAAATACAAACTTATAAAATTAAATGGTTTGCAGTAAATGATAAGGAAAGGTATTATTGACCTTTAATAAGCTAGAATCCTAGTAAATAAAATTTTAAACATGTACCAAAACATTATCCTTTTATGTGGTTAGTTTGGGTATTACATTGGGTAATGATCCCTTATTTATATGTTCTGATTCGACTAGTTATTCTATCTACATCAATCTTGATCTAAGGCATGTTATTTGTATTTTTAGATATATGTCCCCATTACATCCTAGTATCATGCATATAGAGGGCTATAGTGACCATGCTCCATAGAGTGTGGGACCCAAACTACTACTCTTACATCAAAAAATGATACTTGAGGTACTGCCCTCTATACCCATACTAGGAAGTGACACTCAGCTTCGTGAGGGTTCTCTACAGAAAATGTAGTCCATGTAGGTTTGTCGATGAAATGAACCTATGCTAGCTGATCTAACTCATGATTTTTGGTAGTATAATTCTCTTACCTTTTTAGGGTATTACAGTCCACAAGCTATAGAGTCATGAATCCAGCCCATGTGGCCCACCAGCTTTGAGGAAACATTGGGTGGAACCTGGAATAGGATGTCACAAATTGCCTCTAGAGTGGAGGGTAATTCTTGCCACCTATTTTTTGTATGATTCATCCATGTACTAGTTAGATTTGATTAATCAAGATTTTAATTATTAGAGGATGGTATGGGATGATTTTTATACTTTCTTCTATGATTACATAATTCCTAATTCAATGAGAGATGATTGAGAAAGAGAGTTAATTCATCTATATTAGGGTGCTACATCAGTCATTGATTATTCGGTGCATTTTACTAAGTTATGGTAATTGTTACCAATTCTAGTTGAGGATGAGATATAGAATTATAGTGATTTTGGGGATGGACCCTAGTATGTTATTCATACGAAGGTGAATGTTTTTCACCTAAATGCTTTTTCTGAGAAATTCAATCATGCTCTTATAAATGATCACAACCCAAGGTAAGGTGATTGCACCAGGAACAAAGCATCAATGATGAGTTGGTTAGTAGTTCATTCGGTATTAGTAAGCATATATTTATGGATTCATGTGAGAGAATTGGTGGATATAGTATCTGCACTGGAAGCTCTAGTATTGGACATCATTTTAGACCGTTGGTGAATCTGAATCCTCAGTTTTATAGAGTCCCAATGGAGTTCCATTCATAAAGTATTATGAGCCATCTTAAAATATTTGGTTGGACATTTCGGTCTCAGTCTAGTGACGATGGTCCATACCTTCTCCACCTTTATTTTTAGGATCATTTACATCGTGTCAGGCATAGTGTTGGAGTAGCACAAGTAGGAAAGGTTGAGGAGGAGGTCATGACCATGATAGCCAGAATCTGATCATTATCTCCAGTAGAGTATCCATATATAATGTATTCTAGATGTAGCATAGGGTTTTGGATCATTATAGTTTTAGGATTTGTAGTTGATACCTAAGTATTAAAGTGTAATTCCATTAAACTTATTAGGTACTATTATAGTATCCTATACTATTTTATCTTCTTTATTTGATATAAGGGAGACAAATTTCTTTATCTCTTTATCAACCACAGAATGTCTTGGGCTATAAATACATTATTACAATGGGGTGATGTCTCTGGATACACCACTGTGCATACGGTCTGAGGGTAAATTCTAATAAAGGGACTGCTCCCTTAATATAGGAAGTTATCCATTCTTGTGGAACCTCTTAATCAACAAGATTATGGGCTCTGATGTCATTCCTTATATGGATTCGTAGTTTACCTATCACACCTATGGGGAGTACTGTCACTGTAGGGTTTTGTTTACATCACCATAGGGAAGTAGTTATCTCTTTAAGGGTGAGTGGGATGTCTGGGCTTGTAAATATGGACTATAACATCATTAGGTTGGTGCTGTAACAACCAGGATTGTTGTTATCTTCATGGATGCCTAGAGAATACATATGGAATATTTCTATTAATAGTGTATTTTATTAGGGCTTCATTCTCAATGATTTTTCTATCTTACCTACTGATAGAGAGCTAGAGTTTATGATCAAGATCATTTTGGGAGAATCTATATTGTCCATTCCACTATATAAGATGGAACCTACTGATCTCCTGGATCTCAAGAGAATTTTGGTCGATCAAAATGATTTGTGTTTCATATGAAATAGTACTTCATCTTAGGGTTCACCCATGATTTTCTCCAAGAATTCATATGGGAACCTCTTTCAGTGCATAGATTACCAATGTTTGATCCAAAATATGGTTAATAACTTTTATCAACTACTTAAAATAGATGATATATTTGACCAGGTTAGAGGATCTAGAGTATTCCCTATGACTGACTTGAGGTTGGCCTATCTTTAGGTGTGATTCATTCTGTGATACATCCATAATATATCTTCTCAATCAAGTTATGTTTTTCCTGAGTATCTCATTATCTATTTCAGTCTTAGGAATGATCCTTCCAACATCATGGATTTAATGAATTGGGTTTTCCACCCCAATTTAGTTTTTGTTGTTGTTTTTGTATGAAATCATGGCGTTTTATCAATCTCCTTTAAACCATGATAACCACCTTGAGTCCATTTTGAGTAAACTCAGATATCACCAAGTTTATTTAAATTTTTCTAAGTGATCCATTTATATATTGAAAAGGTTCAATTATTGGGTCATATTATCTCAGAATCAATAGTATCTGTTGACCAAGAGAAGGTGAGTGATGTGGATTCCTAGGAGAACCCAATGAACGTGTTTGATATATAGAGTTTCATGGGGATGGGTGGAAATTATAGGTGTTTCATATAGGACTTATCAGGCCTTACTTCACCTCTTACCGATCATACAAATAAGGTTGTTAAGTTCTTATGGTCTGAGGAATATGAAAAACCCTTTCAGGTGATGAAATGAAGACTTGTTTAAAAATCTATTTTGATTCTTCTAGAGCCTACTAGAGGTTACATAATGTTTTAGGATTTATATGGAATTAAGATGGGTGTAGTGATGATGTAGGAGGATATAATTGTTGCATATGGATCTCAAATGTTAATTCCTCATGAGATAAATTACCTCACCTATGATCTCAATCTAGTAGCAATTATCCTTACCTTATGTTTATAGAGACACTATCCGGTGGGTGAGATATTTTTAGTCTATACAGACCATAAGAACCTAAAATATATTATTAAACAACATGACATGAATAATAGAGAGTGAACATGGTTCATATAACTTCTATACTTTGATTTTGAGCATTCCTATATTCATGGAATGGGAAATGCAGTAGTGGATGCACTGGGTCAGAAAACTCAGGCATAGGATGTACAAGAAGCCAATGATGAATGGATGTTGATATAACTTTTTCTAAGATACTATTTCAGTTTCATGATATTCATGAGAAATATTATCCCTTATCCTTTACAATTAAATATTCTCTCCTTGATTGTGTGATGAGTAGGTAACTTTCATATCCTAATGTTTTTGTTCTCCGGATGAGTATTATTAGTGACGACCTGTATCTAGATCGGTCTATGGGCAGAGATGACATCTTACATGTTAATTGGTGTGTATGGGCTCCTACTGATGTTATAGATTAAATCACATTATATTACCATGATTCTTAGTGTATTGTTCATCCAATAATCTCCAATATGTATTGATATTTTCAACAACAATATTAGTGACCTAGGATGTAATACTGAATAATTGGTTTTATCACTAGGTGTTCCACCTCCCAGTAGTTGATTTTGTAGCTCCATAAACCTACAACTTTATTATAACTACATGTGGTCCCTTATACTATCATTTCAGTAAGTTATGATCATTTCACTTCATGGTTCTGGCATGGGTTATAGAAATCTATGGTTATATAAGTGATTTTGAGAATATCCTTCTACCCTCACATTAATATCCAATATGAAAAATTGATATAGGTGTTAGAGGAAATTCTCTAATCATGATTACTTGATTTCAATAGTTCTTTTGATAAGTATATCCCTCTCATTGAGGTCACTTATGATAATATATTTTAGGTGATGATTCACATGGATCCCCATGTGGCCTCATATGGTAGACCATTCAGTTCAACCCTTTATTTGTTAGAGTTGGGTTAGAAAATGCTACTGGGTCCACATATTTTTTATATGTTCTTGGTGTTGGTTCAGTTGATCAAAAATATTATCTCTACTAAACACTTTTGACATAAATCAAAAGCGAATTTTCATTTAATACTTCTAGATTTTGAGTTTGGGGATCATGTTTTCTGGAGGGTATCACCGAGACATGGGCATAGATGGATACAAAGTCTAGGGAATCTACTGTTTTGTTATGTCAGGACCTTTGATATTTTTGATAGAGTCAATCTTGTAGACTTTTTGTTTCTATTACCTCAGACATATAATTCCATGCCTGAAATATTCTATACGTCACATATTTTCAATTAACATGCCGACCAATCCCATAATTTTTATCCTGAGGATGTTGAGTTATTTGTCTATTCATTATTTTAGGTGTATCTTATATGCATTTTCACCAGATAACTAAGGGCCTGAGAGGATAATCAATCCCTTTAGTATGGGTGCAATGGTTACACGATTGGGTACCAGATTAGACATGGGAGTGGGAGTTTGTTTTAGGTTCCTAGTGGATGGAATTGTTCCCTGATAGTGTTTCACATCCCATGGATGGTTAAATTAGTGATGAGTTACTTTAAGGGAGAATATTATATTAAAATAGTTTTTCCAATATGGTATGGATCAGTTTTGTTTTTGGTTAAATTTTTGTTATAGTTCTTTTTATGGCTTATAATGATATCCATGCCTCAGAGATGTTCATTTTTTAAGTATAAAGTAAGTGGTGGGGGGACGAAGGTAGGCTGCAAAATAGTTACATGATTTGTAATCAGAATACATTTCCATTAAATAATGTGTAATGGATTTTCCATTATTTTTCACATTTTTAAATGGGGTTTCCTATAGGGTAGAACATGAACATTACAAAATGTGTAAAAACTTTACATTCCATGTCAATTTCAAAACATAATTATTTAAAATAGGATTCATGGCCTTTGTTTTTTGGAAAAAACCTCACATCCTCCCTCTATATCTCTCATATGAATCCCTCTTTGAACCTAATATAAGGATTTTCTCCCAGATCTCCATTAAACTTCTAATTCTATATCCGCATGTTATGTTGTAAGCACACCAAAAATATAATAAATCGTATCCCTCAATTTTTTCATTACCATTGTTTCTTTTTCACTATATTAGTAAAGAATATTTTTCCCTATTATCTATGAGTTTATCCGTTCATGAAATTTATTCCAATCTCGGAAAAACTAATGGATGAAACTAGAGGATGAGAGTTTTACGAGCTTACAGTAGGTGGAATATGACTGATCTCTAAATTCTTGTCATTTAATAAACTATTGTAACTGTGCACATTACTATTTCCTCAGGAGATGCATATTAAATTCATATTTCATACTTATATTCATCATTCTCATATTCTAGATCCCTTTATATTTAGTATCATCACATTTTTGGAGTTTATACCTCAATGATTTCCACCACAAGTAGGACGTTTCCTCAAATATACCTTGGTAAACCATTCAAATTTACATATGAAATCATTTGGGTGTGTATCATGACCATTGTAATGGTAATTATTCTATAATTAAATAAAATTTGAGATAAAAAATGGATATAAATTCTTTAGTTTTCACTTGATCCTTATACGGAAAGTCTTTCAATATAAAAAATGAATGTCAATTGTCAATGGAAATTTTCATATATGTATCACTCATCCTAACTAAATAAAACTGAATTAATTGGGTTCATGTCCCTTGGAAACATGTCAATCCTTGATATAATGGAGAGGAGTGAACCTTGTCAATGATTATGTAATTAAATTGCTAAATTATCGCTTGTCCTTTCTATGCCTTGTCACACTAATGAAATTTATGGAATGAATGAATTTGACTTATTAAATTACAAGAGTATTAAAAAGATTAATTTATCAATTGAATCAAGTAGAATGTTCCTATTATATATGGACTTGTTCATCTTTGCAAGAATGTTCAGACTCGAGCTAGCGTTGGATTCCTGAGGGAATTCCTTGAGAACTCACAGACACCATTCAAATTAAAGGACGTTGGTTTAAAAGGGTGATACCCACCATGGAACTTAGTCCTTATCTACTTTTGGATTCCCAGAATGAGGCCATAGGATCCATCCATTATCATTTAGATATTAGGACTCCCTAGATACACACTTGGGATCCATCTTGATGTATTTGGACATGTTTACCTATGGATAAACCCCTCAATACTAGTCATTTGTTATCCCATTTTCCCTTGGATGATATCCTTGGACACAATTAAATTTTTATAGTAGTGTAATGCCTTGGGAATTTCCACTGGGATTACAAGAATATCCCTTATATCTAGGCTATAGGTTATTATTAATTTGTAACAAAGCCTATGGTCAAGGATTCCTTGGTTATTACCTTGGATCCTCCGTTATTATTATTACTATGTGATGCATTTGTTATACATTAGACTCTAATACATCACTTTTCATAAATTGGAACATAATTAATTGAATTATTACCTTTCCAGTTACTAGTTGAGGCTGAATTTGGCATCTAGGTATTTATATTACAATATTGTTTAACATTTATATATACATGCTTAATGTTTTAGTTTATAATCATTTTTTGGAAGTTATAGATTCCATTGGTGGTTTCATAAAAAGAGTTATCTCACATTCTATTTGGACCACCACTGGTACCTTCTAAAATTACATGTATGGAGTTGTTGACAAGGGGAATCATCCCACATTAGATAGTTGGCCTTACTTTATTACATGTGGATAGGGATTGGTAAAAGATGATAGAGCCAACACTCTAGATTTTAGATAGTTTTTGGATTCTTTTTAATGTTTTTGCATAGCATGTATTGCATAATTACATGATTACATGTTTCATGTTTTTTAGATAGATGACATAAATTATCATCAGGTTCTGTATATGATTTTGTTTTCATATTTTAGTACCATTTTCAATTTCTCAAGTTTTTATTCATTTCCATATGACTTCCATTATAATGGGTAACTGCTCTAGAGTTCAGAGTATTTTTGTTGTTGTTCCATATATTTAAATATAATTTCCATATTCAATCTCTCTATCTTATAACTACTATGCTAAACTATGGTAATGATGAAATAGTTCCCCATGGATACACTCTTGGCCCCCACTACAATTTGGTATCCTCTAGTGTACAGGGAGGCATAATTGAGGCCATGTGGACCCCCAACTTCATGGCACATTTGAGTGGCACCTTGATTGGGATGTCATAGATTAAATGTAATCAAGGGAGATGCATAATACAAACAAGAATATAACGGTATGATAATATGAGAAGATCATTTGAAAACTATAACTCTGTATATAAAAGATCACAATCTTGAGACATGACATCAATATTAGTAGTTCATAAGACATGAATCATAATAGAATCAAAGAACATGATCCAAGATATAATAGAATTGGCATAAAAAATGGAATATTGGAACAACCATAAGAAAAGAAAATAATTTCCATTGTAGTCAATGTTCACTTACAAGCAACTGTTGCTAAACATGTTCACTCCCCAAAACATCACATTAGTCATGGATTACTCCCAAGACCATCATAAAGAACACATTCCCTTACTGAACCAGGTTTATCCCCCATTCCAGTCCAATATATCACATGAGATCTAAAGATTTACCTAATGAATTGGAGGATGATATAGGTCCTGCCATTAACATAATGAAAATCATACATATGTGTTCCACAGGATTATAAAATATTTATCATAACATAACCCAATAAATGACGAAATAAATATGATATTTATGAATTAATTATAATTGTATGAACAATCATGAATTTTTTCTTTGTGAAACGAACAATTTTACAGTAATGGAGATAGTAGGCCATACATACGCATGAGTAACGATTTCATTTTTCAACAATAATTATGGAAAGAAGTTAAGAAATATATTATATTTGAATACTAATAATAATATTTTAAAATACCATATTATTTATTAATATATATTTATATAAATGATCTTTGTGGTGTGGGGATGAAATGATAGAGTTACATCACTTCCTATAGGTGGTAGTACACATATACACAAATGAAGTTATCATCATTCAATGGGTGAAGAGGTAAGAATGAGAAATATATATTGTCTTTTAATAATGAATTTTTTTTCACTAATATAATAATTATTTTATTTATATCACATATATCCATTAACATTTCTGTTATTATTTTATATATAAAGCCTTAGTGAACAATGAATGACATCAATTCACGAGGCGGTAGTCTACTATACACTTGAGCTATGTTATCATATCCACTAAATAATGGAAATTTAAAAAGAGATATATGATATAACAACTCCATTGGTTCAATTATGTTATAAATAAAACATAAATATTTTATATCTATCATCATACCAATCTGTGCGAGGTGGTAATGATAAAATGAATGATATTGATTCGTGAAGCAGTAGACCTCAGTACAATCGAATGATAATTTTGTAACCCATTTTGTGGAAGGGGGATGGTTATAGGTCATTAATGTTGACTAAAAACATCATATAATATGGAATATAATAATTTTATTATTTTATCACAGTTTAATAAAATTTATATTGGTTAAGTAATAAATAAAATAAAAATGCTCTTTGAAGAATATTACATCTTCTTCGGGTAACCTCTTTATGTTTGCAATAAAAGCCTTCTTAGGTTGGTTTTGTTTTACAAAATAAGTCTTATACTAGGAGGGGAGGGAATTTGTTATGTTATCTGGGATATTTTTGGGTGAACCAAAATGTTTTGATGGTGTGAAAATGATATGAGATGGGGTGGTATTTTATAAGCGAGGTTAGGGGCACCCATGTATGTTTTAAAAATAAAATTGTGTACCCAAGTCAGTCAGATTCCTAAAGAGTCCAAAATAAATTATTCTTGATAATTATCCATTATAAGGTCTAATTTTTTCAGTAAAATATATTTTAGAAATGTTTTTAGGTTTTCTTAACACTTATTATTTTTGTTTAACCCCTTGTTAAATCATTTTTACCTTAACAACAGTAAATGATTTTACTAATTATAATATTCATTATGTATAACAATTATGTTAAACTTATTATATTATATAGTTAACTCTGATTCGAAATATTTTTATCAATTTTTCCATATTCTATTGACATCAATTAGAAAATATAATTTAAAACTAATCCAGCATATGTGATGGGAAATCCGGATTTCAAAGTGAAAATGTTCAAATGTTTACAAGGATTTTTTATCAAAATTAAAAATTAAAATAATTAAAATAACCTAAATTGGATTAAAAAGTGTATAAATCAAATATTTTAAAATTTAAAAAAAAATTTAAATTATTAATAATTAATACGAAATGAATGATTTATATTAAAGTTCAGTATTTTTCATTATTCATCAAAAGATCAATAATTTTAGGAAATTTTAAAAAATGAATCCAAAGATAATTTTGACATGATGATAAAAAAATAAAATTTATTTTTCCAAATTAAACTTATAAAGTTGTAAAAATTAGTTTTAAAATAAGTGTGAAAAAAACTGCAAAAAAATCTTTTTAGAAGAATGCAATTTTAAGCATACAATTGGATTTATATTTATCTCTTGAATAGAAAACACATATGATGAATGATACATAGTTAAATTAATTCATAATATATATATTTCATTTAAATCATTAACTAAATGTGGTTTGTTTAATTCATTGAGGAAAAACATTCTTTTTCAATAAAATATAATTTTCAAAAAAATATTTAAATTATTTTCAAATTGTTTTTTATCTTCCATTTTAATTAAATGGTCACAACAAAAAATAATTTTATGCATATATGTTTAAATCAAATATTTTCATAATTTATTTAATCCTATTCACAATTCCCATTCCAATGCATAGGTTAAAAATACCATGTAATATTAATATAATAATATGATACATTTTGTTTAAAATCAATTTTTTCATATAACACAAGCTAAACTAAGTATAATGTTTATTATATTTTTTTTAAAAGATTAAATGAATTTGAAAAAACTATATCATAATATGTTGGAGTGTTATGGATTCCCTGATAGGGGTGTTTATTTTTTTTGATCTTTCACTAATATTGATCTACGATCATTATTGAGTTGTGTGAGGGTCATATTACATAAAATAACATAGAACATGGATTTTTCTTGTGGTGGTATGGTTTTTTTACTTGGATATACATGCCAATGATTATTGAATTATTTTGTTAATGGAAACTAATTTGTAAAAGTATTTTATATAATTTTTTAAATCAAATATTTATTTATATACTATATTTTATGAGATGAAATCATGTTTTTTGGTTTGAAATATATTAATGTTTTAAAATGCCTCATTAAATTTTAAAAGTAATAATAATAGGGAAAATTTTATGGAATTGATTATGGGGACATTATAAGACTCTACTATGCTTTATATCACACACCCTACCACTTTATTCATGCATTTTTACATTTTCTTATATCACATCTGTGTAAAGGGAAAGCACCACATGGAGGTGGTGGATGTCCATGATCCTAGGGATAATGATGTGCTAATGGTGACCGGTGGATATATTGTCCACTTGTTACATAGGATCATCTGAGACTTTCTTCACATTGAAATATTTGTTTCCTTTGAGATATTTGTATTTTTGTCCCGGAACTATTTTACCTATTGTTTTGGTACATTCTTCCATTTCTATGTTGAGAATACTAACATGTAACTTTTATCTTCCACTATTTTGATGAAATTTTTTCCTCTATGATATTGTATGATTAAAGTCTCTAGTATCCAACTTGTGGGGATAGGGAAGTCCCTTCATGCTATGTCTCATCTAGATCTGGTATTTGGGAACTAGGGTAATGATGCAAGTTCTCTAAAAAGTGCTATTTGATGTACTGGTAAAGCATCTTTCCTTGACGTGATTATGTGTTTTGGGATGTATTTGTTGGACATAGAAGGTAGTTGTGAGAATTTTATGGGCTATATCTCACAATAATGAGCCTTAAGTAACCTTGGGAGCTTTGGAAAAGTGTCCTTGAGGAAATTTTTATATTGTTTCTAGGATTTTCAATACCTTTGGTCAGAGTATGATGAAATCCCAATCGTTGTTTTATGCTCGATGGAATTTATATTCTTGTATCTATAATATGTTTACCCTGTTTGATGTCTTTAGTGTTGTTTATTGATGTTGTGTAGAATTATTCCTTCAATAAATCATGTGAATAGGCCCCCATAGGTTTTTATTAGTGAACCACAGTATAAAAATCCTCAACTGGACTAGAATATTTTTAAGATAGTGGTGAAAGGTATACATGTTCAAGGACATATCCTTGGACTCATTCCTATTCAGTATTTGGGAGTAGAACCTCAACGGGATGGATCTCATCATCATTATCAAGGCATTCTTCACTATATTCCACCTGCCTTCCATGGATCTAATGATCCTCATAAGGTTGAGGAAATTTTTAAAAAGATAATTATTTGTTTTATGTTATTATAAACATCTAATGTTATTAAGGAAAAATTATTAACAATTATATTGATTGGGCCTAGAAATAGATGGTTGTATTTGAGGGTAATAAAAAATTATCATGGGGTTTTGGAAAATAAATACTTTTGAGTTGTTTTCACTAATCAATATTTTTCATAATATATTGTCTTGGTTAAATTCATATAGTTTCCCAACCTCCCTCAAGGTAACAAGACTGTGACTCAGTATAAAAAAACTTTTTTAAACATAAAACATTTTCTTCTTAGGTGGTGAATAATGAGAATATATGGGCATAAATATTAGATTAGGTTCTTTGACCTAACATTAGACCACATGATTTCGTGGTGAATTTTTCTTCTTATACTAATGTGATAGATAGAGATTTGAGGGTTGAACTGGCCATAAAGTTAGGGTTTAATGGTGTTATTTTTCTCCCATAGGTAGTTCTATGAGTTCCTTTAATGGAATGATGACTTATGTTGAGTCTTGTGGTGGTTCTAGATAGAAGGTGTCTTTCATACCTTCTACAATTACTAGAAGTATCCTATTGAATCATTTCTAGTGCTATAATGTTAGGCATTAAAGATGTTTTTATACTAAGGTTCTAAAGATCTACAATTAATGTGTCCACTCAAGATATCTACAGATGTTCTGCCAATTCATTCAAACTCCTTTTAGTGTCATGGGATCGTCATCTCCAAAAATTACTATGGTGTAATGAGATGCTTTAGGATCTAAGGTGTTTCAAGCACAATCATTCGAAATGAAACTTCTTCATGTAGTAGAGGAGTCTCCAGCTAAATCTAGTACAAGTCCTGTGATTATGAGATATACCATATCTATATATTCATCATCAGTGATTACATTATTTGATACTAGTGAATCTCTCTTGTTTATATTGAATCATATGAATAACCTGCTAAATCTTATTAATAAGAATTTTTCATAGGCGATGGATATTACTATGCCCCTCAGAATGAAGGGAGAGAAAGGCCTCCATTGTTCTTATAGTGTTTCCTCTTTATCATATAATGATATTATGTATATTTTTTTGTTTCTTAACATGAAACATCTTAAAATAATTTTTGGGATGGATTTGATGATTTCAAATAAGGTTTTTATTGATTTATATATTTGATGAGTCTCCTTTATTGTGCCTAATGTGGTATGTAATGTCTTTTAGGGAGAATAGGACCAGATTTAAGGTATATGTAGATTATATTTTTAGATATTTATGAAAGTAATATCACTGTATTATTTTGACTTTGAGTGATAATCTTTGATCGATGGTCTTCCTCTAGTCATCATTGAGCATCCTGACGTTTTCCCAAATGATTTCTCTAGAATTACACTATTAAGGGAGAAAGAGTTATCAATTTATTTACTACCTAGTACCTAGATGGTATCTATTTAATCATATTTTATAGAACTTATAGTTTTGAAATAGTCAATCTCTAAGTTGGATGATCTTTTAGAAAAATGTTTTATACACCGAAGTGTTCCACCTTTGTTGGATCCTATTCTCTTTGAGTAGAAAACTAAAGGAACACCTCACCTTTTTTTGATTACTAAATACAAGATTAAGGTATGAAAATAACAATTTACCTATTACCATGTATTGTATATTTATTTGATTAGTTGAAAAGGGTAATGTGGTTATATATGAATGGTCTTTGGTCTGGTTATCACCAATTGATAATTAAAGAATCTGGTATTCCAAAGACTTATTTCTAACTAGGTATGGTCACATTGAGTGTCTTTTAATTCCCTTTGTCAAGACCAATTATCATGTGTTTTTATGGAATTAAACAATAGAATATTTAATGAGTACCTCAATTCTATAATGGATATATATGTTTATGATATCTTGGTTTACTTTATGTCGGAGGAGGATCAGGTGAGTCATTTGAGAGAAGTCTTAGAAGTCTTGAGGGATCATATACATAACATAAAGCATTAAAATTGTAATTTATAGATATGGGAATTGAATTTCTTAGGAAATGGGGTCTTATAACAAGAAAACTTTGTCGATTATGATATTTTGAAGGCTTTTATCACTTGGGAGCAATCAATTATTGTTGTTAAGATATGGATATTCTTCGGATTATCATGGTATGACCAAAAGCTTGTTAAATATTTCTCATAGAAAGATTCTCCAATGACATCCCTTACCCAAAATGGAGTGATGTTCACATGGAATGAAAAATTACAATGTTATTTTATTTAGATGAAACATATATTGACATACATTCCAATGTTGACTCTGGTAATAGCTAGGCATGGCTATGTAGTCTTTTCCAACACATCAGGTTTAGTTTTGGGATGTTATCTTCTATATGGTGATTTTATGGTATCCTATGGCTCTATATGTCTTAGGTTAGATGAGAATAATTATCCAACCCATGATATCAAACTCACATGTGTGCTTCATGATCATAAAATTTAGTGTAGTCACCATTTTGGGAAATCAATACCATTTATTATAAAGACAATAGTTTGTGATATATTTATCTCAAAATGATTTGAATCTCTAGTATAGGAACTAGGTATAGTAATTAGGGTCTATTAATATAGAATTTTCCTACACCACAGGGTAGGGGAATGTCTTTTCGGATACTTTGAGAATGGAAATTCTAACCCAGGTTGTGAAGGAATCAGAAATATGGAACATGATTACTCTTTTTTCTTAGTTGTATCTGGGAGTCTAGGTGGAAGAGGTTGAGGTTGTCCTAAAAAGTGTTTAGATGAACTTCACTCTTCTTGAGATGATTCATTAGGAGAAAAAACTTTATGATGAATTTTATATCATTAGGGACCATCTTTATGGCGCGGGACCATGCGTTAGTGTTTGTTTTCTTTAAAGGCCAACCAATGTTTCTAGAATTGGTATTTTGTACATTTTTTTATGAGAAATGTTGTTGCGGGGGATTTAAATAGTTCAAAATGGGTAGAACACCCTAGAACCATAAAGATGTTTTATGATATGTGGCAATATTTCTAGTTTCTAGCTATGA
This sequence comes from Viscum album, assembly GCA_963277665.1. NCBI lineage: Eukaryota > Viridiplantae > Streptophyta > Magnoliopsida > Santalales > Viscaceae > Viscum > Viscum album. The sequence continues at coordinate 901,340,349 of OY728130.1, forward strand.
TATGAGACATCACTAACTTTGTTTCTCATTATTATACCTATCAACAGGTCAAATCCATGTACAAGAGACCTTCCAGTTTACATCATTCACTTCTCATTCCAAATTGGAAGTGGGATGAGATGTTTATGGACATCAATGTAGGGTTTTTTCATACCCCTCATAAGAATAATTTTATTTGGTTTTTGGCTGATAAGAAATGTAAATCAGATCACTTTATACCCATTCAAGATAAAACCAGAGTAGAGGACATGGTGAATCTCAATGTGCATGAGATTATTAGAATTCATGGATTTCCTTTTGGTATATTTTCTGATAGGTATCCCCATTTTACTTCTTTATTTTTTAGAGACCTCCATATGGTACTGGGATATTAGCTACATATGAGCTTATCATATCTTCCATAGAAGGATGTCCATACAGAACAAGATAAACATGCCCTTGAGGAAATTTTTTGTTCTTGTATTATCAACTTTGATGGAGCTTGGTATGTCCATTTGAAACATGTGGAGATTTTATATAATAAAATTTCCAAATATTTAATTCAGATGGATCCTTTTAAGGACCTATATTAATTCCATAAAAATATCAATTGTGTTGGTCGGAGTATGGTGAATATTCCTTGATTGGATCAAGTTTAGTCCAAGTTAAAATGATGAAAAATTAGTTTATTTTTCAGAGAATATATAAGTCATAAATTTTATATAATACCTATTATAATCATCAAAATCAACCTTTTGAGTTTTTAGTTGGGGACTAGGTGTTTTTGAGAGTTTCACCTCATTTGGGTCATCAATGTCTAGGGAAATAGTGGAAGCTTCCACCATCGTTTATAGGACCTTTTAATGTTTTTGTGGAGGTGGGGAAAGTATCATATTTTCTAGAACATTTGACATATATGAAATTGATACAAAGTGTGGTCCATGTATCTTAGTTTTAGAATCATATTTCTTATCCATATCATTTCTCTAGAAGGGATGATATTGATGTTGAGGCTAATTTACCCATGATTGTGCATCTAGTCAAGATCTTTAATTTTGAGACAATAGTTTTTCATGGGAGGATGAAATTTTTTTTTGTGTTCAATGGTATAATGGTTCTGATTATCATCGGACTTTAGAGCATGAGACATTTTTGTATGACCAGTGGCCCCAACTATTTAAAATAATGTTTTCATGAAAAGTTTTCTTAGGAAAAAAGATTTATGGTATTGAGGTTGTATCATCTTGTTACCTTATTTTATTTATTCCATGGACCTTTTTTGATATCCTTTTAGATGTGTCTTATTTTGGGGTGTTTTGGGTGAACTTTGGATAATTTTGGAATCCTAAGGGACTATTCACCATCAGATAATGTTTAGGGAAAACAATGTGGGTTTTCCAATCAAAATGTCCTCCCTTTCATGAAAAAATAGTAGGGGACATATGATTCTTAAAACCTATTCGGTTGTACCATCCAATCCATGCATCCTAAAAATAGTTAGGGTTTTAATGGTTGGATAACATTTTGGAAATTGGTGCACCCTCTATGGAAAAACTGTTCAGCATATGATAATTGGAACATGGGTTTTCATACAGTGTGCATGTGTTTTAATTCCACCAAAAGTTTTATTAAAATCCCAAAATTTTTTTTATAACCCCTAATAATTCTATTTCAACAGTAACAAAAATTCATGGTCCTTGAGATCTCCCATGTGATGATTTTGATCCCACGAAAAATTTTCTTGGTGGATCTATGCTCTAATTGGTGTGTTTGATATCCTTTGGGTAGTTGGATCTTCTCTAACATGGTTTCTCCCAATATCTATTTCAGTCCTCTATAGAGAGTGATAGATCATTATGTTTTTGATGAATCTAATCTATATTTTATATATCTTTATTCCAGGATATGTTTCACGATTTCTCTATCACCTTTCTACACTGCGGAATTCCTCTTTGAGGGCATAATTCCATGTATATCGGGATTAAACTCTAGGTGTTTCAATAATACTTTTCCCTATGAATGAATTCATGGATTGAATGATTGAATTTAAATCAGTTATTAATTGATTATAAATCCCTTATTTTAAATTATTTGATATTTTATTATTATATTGTCATGGAAATGATGAAAAACACAATTTTAATGGAATTAAAATGTTTTGTGGATTTTGGAAAAAATGGAGGCTTGATATTGAAATTTATTTGGAAAATTCATTTGATGTCTAACCTTGAAAAAATGGATTAATGTTAAAGATGATTTGAAATGAATTTATTTGATGAAAATATCTGTTTTGGGTTTTAAATGAGAAAGGCATGTTGAAAACTGAAGATAAGGAATTGTAATTTTTATTATTTTGAAATTCTTGATTTTACCATGATTGAATGGTTGACTACTTAAAGCACATGTCATACTGAGTAGTTAGTGGTTAATAGGAAAATCATTCTAGGACATAGAATCCCTATAAATATATTGATGATGAAATATATATCTAACCAATTATGGAATGAACATCTAAGAGGGTTCCCCTTTGGGTGTGTAGATGGCCCAGGATGGTTCCCCCATTTGGCTGTAGATTATTTTTTTGTTTGCACAATTATCTTGAGATGAGACCATTATTAGGATGTTTGAGGATCCTTTTACTGAAACTAATATAGCACAATACTATTTTACATGCTACTAGGAATGTTGAATTGGATATACATGCCATTGATTATTTATCTCTTTTACTGATACCAACCAATTTATGTAATTGTTTTATATAAAATAGTCATTTAAGAAATTTTTGATCTATATTCCATATTTTATGATGTGAAATAATGTTTTTGGATTGAAATATATGAATTTTGTAACATACCAATTTTAATTTTAAATGAAATCATAATTGGGTAAATGTTTATGGCATTGATAACGGAGCTCTTTTTGAGACCCTACTAGTATTTATTTCTCACACCCTATCTTTTAATTTCAATGATTTTAGCTTTTCTTATACTAGGTTCTAGTAAATGGAAAGTAATAATTGGTTGGGGTGTATTTTCTTGATCATGTATATCATTGAGTGATGATGGTGACTAGTGGAGCTATTATCCTATTATTACATAAGACCTTCTAGGATTTTGTTTGGGTGACTGTTTTTTCCTTTGGGATGTTTATCTTTATTTTTGGGTACTTTTTTAACCTTTATTGTACTTTCTCCCTTTGAAGTGTTGAGAACAATGAATTGTATATTTTTTATTCATTTTTGAGAAAAAATGTTCTCTCATTTATTTTGTATGATTCCAGGTTCTAGAAAAAAACTCAAGGGGATTAGGAATTCCCTTCATGAAATGACAGATTTGGCTTGGGTGTTAGGGTACCAGGGTAACCAGGATGGCTCATGAAATCTCTGCACAAGGATATTTAATTCTATGGAGAAATTGGATATCACTTTTTCATCTTGCATGAGTATAAAACACAAGACATTTTTGAACGCATCACCATAGATCCATAATCCTTCACCATATATTTGTATTGTTAGAAAAAGTTGAAATGATTAACAACTTATTTAACTATTTCAAGCTATATATTTATTTATAATTCCATACAAACCTCACCCACTTCTGATTTATCATGATTAGTGGACTTGAAATTCATGGTACATTTCTAAAAAATCTTTGATATTAACCATCTAATAAATAGAATCTATGGATCTCTATCACATATGATTTTCTAGTTTATACTTAATTCCCTATATTTTTGATGGATTCACCTTTTTTGGGGATAAAATTCCCCACGAATGTTACTAGATCTATACAAAACTTTCATTTACTATACTTATCGCATAAATATTCCATTATCAAGGTCTTCAATACAAAATTCAAATTCTCCTCATGTTCCTCCATGGTTTTAATGTGGGTAAGAATATATCCTAAATGGCCTCAAGGCCTTATTTTTTATTGATTTTTGATAACCCCCATTCACAAGAGTAGGGGGAACCCTTACAAGGCCTGTAGTCTTAGAGATTACATTTATGGTTGGTTTGGAGGCATTACAGGACCCGTAGGACTTACGAAAATAATACAAACTATGATTACTTGAAACTGACCCTCCCCAACATCTTCATAATGATTAGCACTCCACCTTTGTATGGATTTTCAGCTAGGAATCCTATGAAAAGATGCACAACCTCAATACTGAGGGAAATTCCATACCCTTTGATTCTTTCAATCCCTTAAGCCCTACTCTGGTGAATGTACCCTGCTCTTGAATACTCCTCTCAAGCTGGTTCCTTGTAGAATCTGTATGGGCATTTGTATATCAGGAGGACCTGGAGGCCTTGAGGTGTCCTAAATTCCATGAGGTGGAACTAAGTCCTTGAGGTAGCCCAAAGGCCTTAAGGACTGCAATCCCAAACTGGTGGCCCAATGTAAATAGTTTCGACTACTACTGTACCGAACAGTATCTGCATAGTACTACTACAGTACTACTACAGTGCGTGTTATAGTACTCATGTATATTATTTCTCACAGCGAGCATGACTCAAAAGTTCTTAGAATAAGTATTTACCCTGGAATTCTTCTTAGGCCTCCCTAGAGTGTAAGTCCCAAATCCCCCATCCCAAACTATGTGTAATTTGATCCTTGTCTCATAGGCAAGGTATGTATGGAACATCTCTAAGGTTCATGCCAAACACCTACTTGTCCCGACCCCTTCACTTCGGTTCACCTTCATACTGTATGACATTAAAATGTATCATCCCAAACTATGTGGACTTTTATCCTTGTCTCCTAGGAAAGGTACGTAGGAAGCCTCCCTAAGGTTCAAGCCCAACACCTACTTTTTCTGACCCCTTCACGACCAAAAAATTATCTAGTTAATACAAAAATAATATAATCATTAAGTCCATGAAGATATTTATATCATTAGTGAATTAAAATGGAGTTACTATGAAATGTTAGAGCCCATACCAAATATGAATGGATGACTTAGGGATTTTAATATTTTTCCCCTTTACTTATTAATATCTCAATTAAAGATGCATCTTAAAGAAGTAGTTTACTCCACATAGAAACTCAAACAAGTCATCAATATTGGGTAGATGATACTTTTTTTTAATCCTGAAATTTTTGAGTTCACAATAATCAATGCAGAGGAATATTAACCCATCCTTCTACATTATAAATTAGATTGGTGTACCCTATAGTGAAGCACTTGGGCGTATAAACCCTTTATCCATATTCTCAGGTAGTTACTTTTTCTGCACATTGATTTCAATAGTGTACAATCTATTTGGAGTCATAGATATTGAAAAATATTTGGGTGTATGTTGTATTGGGAACTCATCCCCAAATCTTGGGGGAAGACCAAACAGTATGTTAGGAAATACATCCACGTATTCCCTTAAAATAAGAATGTCATCAAGGATGATATTTTACTTAGAACTAATATTTTTAGCCAGACATAGTCGATCATTAGGCAATGATATCCATGATTTAGATGAGTATAAAAAATAATATTCATTCTACTTATTTAAATTACACATAATCAAATGGAGAGTCACGATACCAAGAGTAATTTCCTTCTCTCAACAATTTATGGTGGTTCTATATAAATAATCAGAATCCATACCCAGGATTGCATTGAATTCCACTAATAGAGAATCCAAAGGTTCATTGGGAAGTCAAAACTCTAAATATAGATAAGGGATATGTTTTATACTTGGGAAGAAATAAGTTCCCCCTTGATCATTTTCAATGATAGATCAACTTCCATTTTTCAGGTGGTGATTGAATAGTTCTACTAAACATGTATGATATGAATTATTACATAGAGATAGAATAAAATAGTATAATTACTAATCATAAATGAATAACCAATATACTTATCACTGCATTTTTTAGGATCCACAACATTAATTGTGACTGAATACGCTGTCCCTTGATCTCTAAGACATATAGGTTTTTGGTGTCGGTTATTAGAAAAAACCCCTAGCATTGAGAATTGGTTATCATAGTGTCCCTGACCATTTTAGTTGAAACATTTGAAAAATACATGAGGGTTAACCGTAGAAGTAATTTCTTTTATCAATTTGGTGTGTTTCTCATGTCATAATTCTCAAGATATATTTTCCTCTTTCCCATAGATATAAAATTTCCGTGTTTCATTCTGTAAATTCACATGAATTTTTAGCACACAAGTTTTACACACGAGAGTTTAGAATCTATTTCCACAAATATATTTCTGCATCGCACCACTAGAACTAAAATTAATTCTATGCTTCCTATCTTCTGACCCATGAGACACGTGAGATTAACTGATCTGTAGTTTCTTTTTTACTTTGATATAACATCCAAAAAATTCCTCATTGTTGAAAGCATCTCAAATTGCTAAATGGTTTCATAGTCTCATATTTTTACCACTAAAGAAGTTTTTAACATTACTTTCAGGGTTAATGATAATGATGGTGGAATATCATGGATATCTTATGATATTTTTCCCATATGCATTGATGGATTATTCATCCTTTTACTTGAAACAAAAAGATCCCTCTCTATTTTAATTTGAAGAGTTTGAGGAAAGTATTTATCAGAAAAAAAATTCCATAATTGTTTTCACTCCATTTCTTCAATCTGTTCTTCAGGATTCATATTTTTTTTATCAATGTCTACCGAGGATCATTTTCTCCCTCAATGTGATAAACAACTAATAGGACCTTCTATTTCCCATAGAGTTGAAGGATGGAGAAGATCTTTTAAATGTAGTTGTTAATTTATTATATGATTAAAGGATCATATGATTCAAAAAAATAGAGATTATTTTTTCACTTGATGGTCTCAACTAAAACATGATATTTCATAAAATGATGTGGGTTTTCAGCTTGGTTGATGTTTTTATTCTTGTGTTGGGTTAATTGAGTAAGTATTGTCATTAATTTCAAGAATAATTCTCCGATTTGGTTGGCAATTTCACTTTGGAAGCGATTACATTGTTCATTAAATTGGTTCTTGACTTGATTCCTCATATTCCCAACTATTGTGTAAAATTAATGGAAAATTAGAAATGATAATTCTAAAAGTATTAAATCTGTAAAAGGAAAATTATAATCATTGAATATATAATGAACAAATTACATACATTACTAAACCTATGAAGTTATATGTTTCAATCTATGTTATCCATTTTATATTTCCTACCATAACATTTTATATGCATTTTTGTTTCCGTCATAATGGTTCGTAAAAAACATGTGACTTCAACAAATCAAATCCCTTAAGAGTATAAAACTAGGTGTATTGTAGGCCATCATTTTCATGCACTAGATGGTGGTTAATTCAATGACTAATGCAACCTTTTCAGGGTTATTTACAACTTGGTAAAACTAATCTAGATCGATTTACACTTGTAGTATCCAGAAAGTTTATTTATTTCCTAGAAACAACTTAATCATTAAGTTACCATAATTTAGGGATGTTTTATAATGTTTAGTATTATACCTATGGATTTCACTAAATGTTTCTAATCCAAAACGTGAAAAATCAATATATCTTTCTATGATACCATCTATGAAAACCCATATCTTTAATACCCCATAATTCGTGATGTATTATATAAAGATGCACATAATAAAATCCTTGAATATCATGAGGCCATGTATCATTGGGAAATTAGGTACATATCACATTAACTTGAAAAATAAGTACATAAACATTATTTAAAAACTAAAAAACATGGCATTATATTCAATGAATTTTATAATAGTGTTTGAGATAACATTTTTACAGAAAAATAAAAATGGTGAGTTATAAATCCCAATAAGGGAATAATAAAAGCAGAACTCAATTAAAGTAATACATGTTTGTAAACAAGAATATCAAGGTGATATAAAAGGGTTGAGAATAAAAAAAATGACAGTTGAATCATGATATTTGTTGACAACATCAATACAATATAGGAATGCAAAAACAACATAAAATATAAAATAATAATCATATGTTAAGGATAACTTAGCATTACATAGTGTGATTAAGATAACCTCATATACACCATACATGATATTTTATGATATTAAAACATCACCCAATTCATTGGAGAGATATATTATTCTAGTCCCACCCATCACATTCATATCATGTGCATGAATATTTATGCCACATAGTTCATTCTACATAAATAAAATTTTTATCACTTTTAGCAACATGATTAAGGAGTGAGATTTATATACATAGAATTACCATTTAAATGAAGGATTGGTAAAACTAGTTGAATATGAATGATTAAAAATTGGATGGGTATAAACAATACAAATTCTTTCCATGGAAAATAAAAAAAATTAGCGGCATAATGGGTGTACATAAGTGGTTGTAGTACGAGTGAATGAGAGTGAAAGGTGGTATATAATTACATGGTTATAATAAGTAAAGTAAAGAGATGTTTAAAAATAAATTAAAATATGGATAATTTGAAATCAGTAGGGATTATTATGATGACAATACTTTAAATAGAAAGAAGTTAAGAGAGTCCCTTACCTACATAGGGCACTTCTAGAAGCATGGGAGGAGCTTCTCAAGAGCATGAGAATACCTTGAGAGGTGTTTAGAGAGGGAGAGGAAGATTAAATTCATTCTAAATAGTTTTTCAGGGAATTATGGTGGGAGTATGGGAGGGTATTTATAGATGTAATATGGGGATTCATTAGTAATTTTTAATCATAGGTTTTAGAATCTATATGGTAATATAATGAAAACCAAAAAACATATCGTGGTTTTTAGCCATGGTTTTTTTAAATAGGAGTCGTTCTCAATGTTTAATTTGTATGATAATAAAAATCCTTAAAAAAATACCATTAGTGATGTGGAATTGAGTCATGATCAAAATGAATTGATTTTAACGCCTTAATATATAATATAGGTTTCAGAGAATTCATTAAGTGTTTATAAAATTAATCAAATAACATATAAAATATATTATTTTAAACAAGTAATATATATTTTGTAACATATTCCTTCTATGTAAATTATTAAATCACTTTTGTTCATTTATGATGTCATATTAAATACTATATATTTATAATGTATTTATTTTACAGAAATTATTACATCACTTTTGTGCTATTCTGATGTCATATTACAAACCACATATTTATACCGTATTTATTTTTTATACTAAAATTTTATTATATTTGAAAATTAAAAAATCACTATTGGATAATTTTAATGTTTTTAATTCAAAAATAATAATAATTTATTCAATATAATTATATATATATATATGATAATTCTCACTTGTAAATAAAATCCTAATTTATAGAAAAGAACTAGTTATTATGATACTTATAACTTTCTAACCATTATAAAAGTTACATTCTACTACATTAAATAATATTATAATTTTATTTGATTTAATATCATTTAATATGAATATTTTATTAAAATATAATTTATTTATAAAATTATTAAAATTTTCAAAAGAGTCTGTAAATTGAGAGTATGTATTTTCAAAAAATATAATGTTGATTTCTTCATTTCAAAATATAATTTTTATCATGCTCATTATATAATAAATTATAATGTAACAATAAACATGGATGAATAATATCATTAATTTATTGCAAAAACATTTAAATTCATTCTTCTAGGTTCAATATACATAACACTTTATTACACCAGTGTATTCCCTAAGGGTAAGGTGTGTGATTGTAGTAATTTATTGGGGTCGTTCAGGGAACATTATTTCAGTAATGTTATCAATAATATTTAAATTAACCAATAAAAAATTTCTTTTGAGATTTTTTTGAATTTTGGATTGGTAATGGTGAATGGAAAATACTAGTGATGTCACCACCCTTGGATGTTCACATATATGGGATTCATAGGTTATAATGGTTATAGTATGATCCCACACTCCCAGATCAATTGATAAAAACATTAACATTACATTACTATATTTGATATTGATAAATGCGACCAATTGTGTTTTAAATAAAAAACAAACAAAATCAAAAGGAAATATAGGATCACTTACATACCTAGGTACCTTTTTGGTTTATATTTTCAAATATTTTGAAAAAATCTCACATAAATAATACACCTGAATTGAAGAGAGTAAATTTCGAACTATGCCTATCTTTTCATATTCTATATTAATTCTTCAATATCTCCAAAAAATTATTCACACATGAGGGTTTTCATGACTCAAATAATATAACATCATTTTTAATAACCTTGGGAAATATGAATCATAATAAGGTTGAGCTCAAATTATTAGCAAGGGTAAAGATAATCACTAATAATTAAATGCCATCGGTGGGAATATTATGAACATGAGGGTATCAAATTTCATGAGAATAATATATTGGAATTCATACTAATCAATACCTGTATCTTCAGTCATGAAAGATGGAATAAGGATTTAACAATGTCAATAGTCATTTGAATAAATAATAATGATCCGTGTGATTTCAATCTTGATCAAATAAATCATTAAGAACATATAACAAGTGTTAATAAAACATATTTTTAAATTTGTAATAATTTTAATAGCACTCTAACATATGGAAGAATGATCACTATTATACATGGAATAACTAATATTGACACACATGAAGTAACTAACAAAATTACACTTTAAATTACTATCATGGTTATACTTTGAATGACCTTTATAGTAAATTCCCATAAATCTTAGGAGAGACCAAATCAATTAACTATATCCTTTCACCCAATGCATTGAAGATATATAGTAGGCCCAACCACCATAAATTTATAACAAAACCCCCAATCACCATAAAATCCTTTATCTACCATAACATTAATAATGTGTATAGATATTTTAATTCATAAAAAAACTCATAAAAACATCCATTATCACAATCATAACTTGGTTAAAAAATGGAGAATAAATAGTGTTTATGAAAATATCTTTGAAAAAATTATAATTAATCCAGAATAATTATTTTGATGGAATAAATAAAAAATTCACCCAATGGAGAATACATAACATTAAGTGTGTTTCATGTTTAAAAATAGAAATACCATCAAAAGATCATTAAAATAATTTTTGTGGAAAATACCCATTACACTTTTGAAATCACATAAAAACAAAAAATTCATAAAATATTATGAAAAATATTTCCATTGAAAATAAAATTATAAAATTATAAAATATGATTAAAATGAAATAATATTCATGATAATGGTAAAATACATTCAGGTTGTAATTATATAAAATGAGCATTTTTTTGAAAATTTGTAAAAGGAGATCAAAAGTGACCCATTTAGAAAGATTCACAAAATTTTATATTTAATTTTTTTTAAAATAAGTTCAAATATTATGTATAATAGATTAATGAAGAAATATATGTTTATAAATAGTCATTTTTGATTTTTTTTATAAAACGTTGATATAGAAGTGAAATATTCTCAATCTAAAAGAAGATACAAGATCAGTATTATTTACAAAAAACATTCTTGAGTTTTCACAAATCAATATGGGATAAATTTGGAATTAAATATGTTAAGAGGATTCATAAAAAATTGATAATAAAAGAGCCATGGTCCAATAAAATAAGATCATATAGTTACCCCATAAAGGGACATTGAATATAAACAATCTGAAAATAATCAAGATTGTAACATAAGGAATTTTCCACTTTGGTAACTTTTTAATCTTAATCCACGTGAAAGAATAACTTCAAATGAATCTATAGATATCATAAAAATATTATTATTAAGGACATAATTTCACAAATTTTCAGTACATACTCCATATTATTGAATTTGTGTGATCATTGTAAAAGTATGTCCCAAATAAAGGGAATTTGAGATCAATAATCCTGACAAAGATCATATCTTTGAATTTATAATTAATCAATGAATTGATTTTTTGTAAAAAATGTTTTTCCAAAAAACAAGATTATATAATAAATAAAACAATGTATAGATATATTTAAAAATAATTATGGCCTCAAAATTTCAATGAAAAATATTTATAACCTAATGAAAGGAAATTTAATTAAGAAACCTTTTACCACATAGTAATATTCATGTCTAATCAAATAGGATGAAATGATTCAAATTAATACTTAAAATAGAAATATGTGTGAAGTATTAATGATATAATATGTAAAACTGTATTATATACATAACATAAAATAAATTAGGCGTATAATCATAAAACATTCCTGAATAAAGAAATATTAAGATGATATCCCTTACATTGAGTAAATACATGATATATATGTCATCTATCAACTTTATTATAAACTTATATAAGTTTTTTTATTTATTATGATTTTTTTATATGTTAAATCCCTTACCCTTCACGAATTTAATTCATTTATTTTAATGTTATATTTAATTAATCAATCAATTACGCTATATCAGGTGTTTCGAGGACGTTCAACCCATAATTTCAAAACAACTTCAATGTGTTGACTATGGTTAGTGGGGTCATTGTTCCATCATAAAATAATAATAATAATGATATTATTGTATTTTTTTAAAAATAAATTATAATTTTAAAACTAATCCTGAATAATGGTTATGAAAAATGAACTATGTTATAATTATGGAGACAATAGGTCGTACAAAAACATGTGTAACATTTACATTTTTCAATTATTATTTTGGAACGAAGCTAAGTATCATTTTATATTTAAAAAATAATAATTATATCTTAAATAACATATTATTTCTTTAAATATACTTATATTTATCATCCATGTGATGTGGTGTTGGAAAATTAATCACATCTCTCTCTGGTAGAGGTAGTCCACACATAAGAACGAACGATGTATTCATTTTTTGGTGATGTTAAAGTCAACAAATTAAATGATATATTATCTTTTTATAAATAAAAAATTTCATTATTTCCATATATAAACATTAATCCCATGTTTTTAACCATCCATAAGGGGTGGGGATTGAACATGAATTGCATCGGTCCATAAGGTGGTAGTCTTCCACACACACGAACAATTGATTCCTTTCCCATTTTATGGATGTTGGAGATGGATATAGGTTTTTCAATTTATATAATAAAATCTCAGTATATGGTAGAAACTTAGGGAATTATATAAACAAGGTTGTATACTATTTTAGGTATGTTGAATAATAAAAAAATGAAAACACTCGATTAAGAACTATACCTCTTCTTCAGACAACCTCCTTCTATTTAAACATTTAAACCTCAAAAGTTATAACTACTCCCAAAATAATTCTTCTAGAACGTGGGTAGGACTTTTATAAAGTTATTTGAGAAGGTTATGGAAGAAATGGTTCTTTAGGTATGATAAAAGGAGAAGAATATGCTCCCTTTTATAAGAGAGTGAAGGGGAACTCCTAGAATATCTTAAAATACTAAATTAATATAAATTAACTTTCATATCCATATGGTACAAAAATAATAGGATATTAAAAAAAGTATAAATAATGTCATAATATAATATTTATATAATCATTGAAAATGTTCGTACCCTTATATTTTAGTTTTCACCCCCATTAAACCTTTTTACACTTATCATGACAATTGGGTTTTTAATCTTTTGGGGTAATGATATAACTATAAATGGAAGAAAGGACCATATATTTAAAATGTCTTATTTCATCAAACAAATAAAATTATATTTTACAAATACAAGATTTTTATGAATTTTATATCATCTAATAAATTATAATTTTCATAAAATATGAATAATGTCATTTTGAGGACTATTCATTTACATCGAATCTTATAAAAAAACAAATTAAATTTATAAAAAAACATTAATACACAGATGTAATGATATTTATATCTATAAAATTTGTGTATCACATTATTTATTTAAAATTATATGAACCTTAATATTTTCAATATCATTTATTTTATTTTTCCACAAATTAAATAATTACTCTATCAGCATTACATAAACATTGGAGGTCATTATTTATAAACTATAAAAAAATTATAAATTGGTGTAATTATTATTTAAAAAGACTATTTATAACTGAAAATATCCAATTTTAATCCCTATGAGTAAATATTATAGTTATTATAAGCAATGGTGTGAGTTTTTTGGCTTTATATTCACATAAATATTATAATTTCCAAAATCAGGTCTAAAAGAAAGAAGGCCACATTATTTAATTTTTCATTAATAGATGATATATACTCATAAAAACCTTTATCCACTTGTTATATTCATTTTTTAGTTCTTATCATTTTTAACTTTATTTACATGATTTACCCTCTATCATAAAAATAAAAATTACTAATGTTACTATTCATAATGTCTAAAAATAAAAGGAACCCATTTTCAAAAAATTAACCTTATAATTGAAAAATTTGAATATATTTTGTAAAATTTTAATCAGAGAGGTGGAATAATTTAATTTAATGTTAAACTTCTAAAACACGACAATTTTTTTTATAGAAAAATTGCATTTTTAGGTATAAAATGTTTTTGTGAGATTAAATTATAAAATTTAGTTCATAAACTATAATTGAATTATTTTTTTTATCAAAATGAATGAATAAAATTTTATAACTAATCCAAAATGAAATTTTACTTTATTATTGCATCAAAATAAAATAAAGTATTCAATAAAAATTTATATTTCCACAATTAATTAAAAAATAAATCTTTTCTAAGAAGTTTCATATTTAACCATAAGATAATTTTGATTTTATGACTTAAAAAATTATATTTATTTTATCAAATACAATTTCAAAATTTTTTAGTAGTTATCAGTATTATTCACTAATAAAAATTAATAAGAAAACAATTTTGAAGAAATCATATATTTGAATAATAAAATGTATTTATTTAAAATTAAGTGATTATTAAAAAATAAATAATAAATACATTTATATTGAGTAAGACCATAGTATTTATTTTTGTATTTTTGAATCATATTTATTCCCCCTAATTCAATGATTAGGTTATAATGAAAAAATTTATGTAACTAAATTTCAAGGTTCCCTTAAGCAAGATATTACATGCCATATAAGATATAAAACATAATTTACTTTTGAAATATTTGGATATTAAAATACCCATACTAATTGAGGCCTTAATTTATTATATCTATGTCAATTGGAATTTATCATAACCCTTACTATATACTAATCACAACTATAGCTATACAGTTACTATATCATAAATGTTTAAGATGATTAAGGTTCATTTAAATCGAACATGATACATTTGTCCAAAATAACCAATGTAGAGAATTTTTTTTCTATAAATATAAGTAATATACTCAATCAAAATTGAATTTTATTTATAAATTCTCAATTCATTACTTGGAATCTCTGGGACTCCTCGTTGATATAATTTTTAGGTCTCCATTAAATTATCTAATATGGAATCTTTGGGGTTATACTTCTCATTCTACCAATACAAATTTTTAATCAAAGAAATAGATACATCAATAATTCTTAAATCATACTTACAATAAAACATTATAATAGTTAGATTATTATAACCCTCTGGTAGATATTTCAAAAACAAGAGGACCATATCTTCATTTATTATCATTACATAAATTTTTTCAAATATGAATATATTTTATAAAAAATATCTATGTTCCCAATCATGGAAATAACATTCATGGAATAAAACAATTTTTTTTATTTAGGTAAATCCCATTTTTATTCTTTGGTCCATGTAATTATTCTCCAAATTCTTCAACCAAATCATAATATAGTGATATAATACCACACTATATTTCAATAATTTCCAAATATTATAAGATTGTGCCACAATACTATCAATCATGTCTCCTCCAATCCCCATTGGAGATGTTATATGCCTTTTATTATATTGTACTATCGTACTCTTATTGAGTTATCAGATTAAGGACATTACATTTCCACATGATAATGATTATTTACCCCTTAAAATCACACTGAATTTGGTGATAGAAACCATATATCTATGATTTAATGTTATTTATTTCCCAATACAACCATTTTTATTCATATCCTTGAGTGAGATTATATTAATTTCCATTTATGGACTCTGTAGTTTTGAGATAAATGAGATGGCCTCTCCAAACTACTATATGTTTCTCTATAGAGATGAAAAATAGAAAGTTGAGATAAAACACTAAGGTGATAAAACTATGATACAAATATTTTTAAAGGTTCCTTCTCTAAGTATGCAAAATATATTGAAAATTAATTTTTTATAGTATTCTCATTTTAAAAATGAAACACATATACATAAAATAAAAAACATTGGGAAAACAAACATAGTTTATTTAGAAGACCTACATCCTTGAAGAAGGTAATTTATTTTTAAAAAATAATGGCATAACAATTTTAATATTTTATCCACGTTTTTATAACATCACATATAATTTCGAGAAATTTATACCTTGATCAAATAATAGAAAACAAATGATCGATGTAATATTTTCTTCCAGTCCCACCAACTCTTGTTATAGTACATCGAGAAACACCAAAACATTTAGATAATTTTTGTTCATTGGATTCCCTCTATGTGGATGGTGATATATTAATAAATATTCAAAAATATATACCCATATAAACCTCACTATATCAAATAATTGAACAATCTAGTTAATCACCTTAGTTTTGAAAACCATGGCTCTATGGACCCCCTAGATTAACATCTTTGTATTAGCACTCGCTGAAGTGTTGGAAACCTCAGCCTTCTTGGTAGACATGTCTGATAGTCATCAATTTTCCATAAAAGTATCCATATTGGTAAAGATATTAAAAGTTACTAAAAATACCACTACCCCATTTCGTGGTTGAATAATGAAAGAAAATTACAGTAAGAGTTGGTGACACCCAACATAAATTTTTATAACCCGAGTTAGTGATATTAAGAAAACACTAGGATCAATAACTATTGTATATTTTTAAAAAATAGTACAGAGTATAAAAATAAATAAGGAGAAAATAATATTAATATAAGGATTTAGACTATTTTCAAATAATAATTATGTACATGGAGATGAAAATAAATTAACTATATCCAATAAATAATAAGAGGGACAAAATAAGATTACTAAAATCCTACCTTGAAATGAACTCATAAAGTAATATTCTTCCATGATAAAAAATGTTTCTATAGTTTAAAATCTATATACTTGTACCACTATGATATAATGGCAATGGTAATAAATATATGGATCTATAATATCCATTCCAGTAAAACATATGATTTTATATTACCATTTCGTTAAGGCATACACTGCAATAGTACTCATGGATGTTTGAAAATAGTGTAAACTATGGTTCATTCAGAGTTAACCCAACCTCATCTAATGAATTAAGGTATAGTATTAATTAATCTCCCCAGAATCGTCTAATTATGAAAAATTACCTCCTTTTATAGTTCCATTTTTAAAAATCTTAATAACTCAAGCTCCTCCACATGTTCACTCGGAAAAAGAAAATTTTCCATCAAATCTTTATTTTACATAAAATGAATCATGGAAGACCCATCTAAGTTCGCATCAAAAATTCAATTTTATGGTACAAATTAATGGAAGGCTAAATAAATTCCATTTAATGATTCAACAATGTTATTTCATATTCAAACTATCATCCTCAATTCATTAATGAAGACCAATATTAGAAAAAACATTCCTTAAAATCTCAATCACAATCTATTTCTTGAACATACATGCTAGATTGGTCCCAAAATTATTTTTCAATATCAACAAAAAATTCTATATTAATCAACAGAGAAAATGGTACCCCAATTTATATTTTATTTTTAGGAAATAAATACTACATTCTTTTTAAGATGTATAACACTCTAATTTTGACAATGAAATACATTTTACTCCCAATTTATATCCCACTCCTTTAATAAGGCATTCAACCAAACCATCCCCTTCATTAGATCTATTATATAAAATCAATTTTCCTCTATGAAAATTAGCACCACCACCTTCTATAATTGAGATATCTAACCTATTTAAGTACCTGAATATGTAAAAACATAATCTATGGCTCTCCCCTACCGTTGAAATAACTTATAAGTCCATCACCTATATTCCCCAGTAATGATTTTCGTTTCCCAAAGAATATAGGTACTTAATTCCATCCCTTCAAATACCTCAGTATCCACTACCCATCATCCCAATGTTTCCTTCAATGATAATGCATGCACTTGATCAAAAATCCAAATACATTATAAATTTGAGGTCTTGTAAAAATCATTGAATAAACGAAGCTTATAAATCATGATTTCTAAGGAACCATTTTCATGTACTCAATATATCTATGGTTCTTTCTCTATTAAAAATATATAATTTATTTCTAATCGAATATAATCTGAATATTCTTCTAACATACTAAATCTACTCATAACTATTGAAATTTATTTATCTTTTGAAAAAAATAATGTTTCCAAATTCACAGTCTCACTTAATATTTATAATAAAAATCATAATAGTTTATCTAGGATTTTACACATCAAACTCCTCATCCAACATCCATTTTGTCTCATCAATCTTCTATGTACATGAATACTATAATGAGAATGTCCTAAAAATATAAAACAGATATAATGTATCCACTACAACAAAATTTAAATAGAAAATTACAGATTCAATTCATACCATTTCAATGATTTTTCTACTCAATAATTCATGAAAAATATTTTTCTACTACATAGTTACCTAATTTTACCCATATAAACATTTCTATATTTTTTACAACTGGTATTCTTTTTCATATTCAAATAATATGTTTGGATTATTCATATTAATATACTCCTTAAGATCTGTATGGCGAAAATAGTTCTTCACATCAATCTACTCATGTTTTAAATGCTTTGAGGAAATAATATTAACAATTATTGGTCTAGTTGAAATATTCACTGAAGGTTATATAATGTCTATTCAAATTTTAGCTTAATTTTTTTAACAACCTTATTCCACCATCCATTCCTTATATATCCTCTTACGAACATGTTATTACTTTGTCTAGTATACCTATATTTTATATAATTCTCTATTTACTTATGAAAAATGATTATTCTCCCATGTATTGTTATCATGAAACTATTAAATATCATGCTTCATAGTTAGCACCTACCTGCTCAACTCCAATAACGACCTTTCCCTTTAAATCATTTTATCACATAATTATTAATAAATAATAAAAATTTTAAGGATGATAAATACCTACACATAGTTCTTCTCACATAGTTTTTACACTTGAAATCCACTTGAAGAGTAACTTACACTGTTTCGGGTATCACATGATCAAGTTAACAATTAATATCAACTTTCTCCCAACACCCTAGTTTTTTATTTCCACTATCGGTTTAAACATCATGATTATCCTTGTCCATGACACCTTCACTAAATATGTCATTCTAGATTATAATATTCTTCTTATTCTCATCATCCCAAAACTGATCGCCAACCCCCATTAGCAATGTAGCTAATAAAGAATGATTATTTAGACATAGAATCAAGGTTTTAAATTATATCATCATTAGTTTGTGTATATTCCAAGAAATGAAAAATCATAAATTAGAGTGTCTTAACTCTTTTATGGGTTAGATATCCTTGATTAGACATTTTCCCATTAGTACATATAGATTACTATTAATGAGTTATATGAATACATTTATTTCACGTTCCATGATTTTATTAAGAGACCATGAGTTTATCCTCCAACTCATGGTACATTCAATCAATATAGTATTTATCCCCTCATTCAAACCATTCTATTACAGTATAACCATAAGAGCCTTCTCCCACTAAATTATATTATTAGAATCAAATTCCAAATACTATTTAATATCATATTCTCTTACATTGTCATATCTAAGGTGTTTCAACTTTGACCCAGAATCATTCTCCACCAATGTATTAATCTTATGAAACATAGAGAAAAATCATATTTTCTTTTCATAACGTAGATCGTACCATACATGTTAACTCATCAATTAATTTCACATAATATAGTGACCAAAAAGGTAATATACTATTGAAATACTAGATATATCAGTGTGTTCTAGTTCTATATTATGGTATATTTGTGTTCTCCCTCCTTATATAAATGATACACTATTTTACATAATAAATTTGAAATCATTATATAATTCATCTTATAGAATCTTCAGCACCAATATAATCCATTTATTTCTTACCAACTTCATCCCCTACTCACTTATATTCCATAAACTATAATTATATAGATTTTAATCCCTATAATAACTTTTTTGTATTCATTATATTCATGATAATATATGTTATATTATATAGGACTCTCTTCTTTACTCCTTGATCTTTAAACATATCACCCTTAGGAATTTTCCATACACCACAAGTGAACATGGTGTTAGATCCTGCATCATCACAATACCTAATAGAAATAATATTCCCCAGTATTTTATGGGTATATCACAATATATTTAGAATGAGAGAACTCCCACTATATGTCTTGATAAATTAATTACATTTTGCAACAGTATTTAAGTCTTCATTTCCAAAGAGATGAACCTTTCAAAATTTTCTAGAAATATAATTATCTTGGATAACCTTCTCTAAAATGGAAAGAGTTTATCCCATGAGTCAAAAATCCAAGGCTCTATATTGATATCTACAATTAGAATAGAAACATCTCCCATTCATTAATCATTTTTTTGTATTTTTTTATAGTTTATTTTATTTTTCATTCACACCAACTTTATATGTCATTTCTCCTCACAAATCCAATAGGCAGGACCTTGCCATTTTTTTATCTCATCTCTTTCCTCTTGATTATTTATTTCCCCAAACCATTATATCACCACGTGTACCAACCTATTCATTCCATTTAAATAGAAAAAATATAGAATATTACTGATTATAAGCTCTGAAAGTCCTCATTGTAGATCACATCTTGCACATAATTTTACTTCAACATTTTATTCCATAAGGAACTGCTCATGAAACATGCAAGACCATCCTATTTATTAATTAATAAAGTCAAAAATACCTATGAACATATGAAATCATTTAGTGTAATTGCCACTACCTTCTTGTCACTTATTATGGTGTTCAATCTCTTAATGTGATCAGAAAAAATGTTATATTCAATCATCATAATATTGAATAGTTATCACATAAATTACACTTTATTCAACATAAAAGACTTATCATTCATATTCACGAGATCATTCATCAACCTAGTCA
This sequence comes from Viscum album, assembly GCA_963277665.1. Classification (NCBI taxonomy): domain Eukaryota; kingdom Viridiplantae; phylum Streptophyta; class Magnoliopsida; order Santalales; family Viscaceae; genus Viscum; species Viscum album. The sequence goes on from OY728130.1 coordinate 901,361,453, forward strand.
ACATATTTTTTTCTTTTATATTGAATTCTATAATTTTTTCCAATATAAGGTTAAATAATAAAAAAACTTTTAAATCAAGTAACACATAATCGATCTTCTTTATCCCTTTAGGTTTGGTAATTAGAATCAATAATATCATTTTTTATAAGCAAGATTTAAGATATGCATATTCCAATAAATAATTTCATTTATATTTAAATAATCACTATTTACATAGACTGCTTCCCTAGTGATTGTTCAATTTGATAAATTTGACCTTAATATTCTGAACATTGGCCCTAATACTAGTTCTTATAGAAAAAAATGGAGTACTAAAAATAGTTGACTCCAGAAAAAAAAAGATTAAAATAGAGAAATAAGATAGATGAGAAACAAGAATAAAACATATATATTTGAAGGGTTTGAGAGTAATCCCCATGCATGTGAAGTGGTAGAACCTATTTAGTATACAAGGTAAAAAATTATAGTGAAAAACTAAAGGTATTGAATCAAAAGATGAAACTGATATCATAACAATGTGGAGCTATAGTAATAAATGTTTCTATAGTACGAAATATATATATTAGGTCTTATACACTATAGTAGTTGTGGTAGTAAGTGTGGTAACCTATAGTACCCTTGTATGTAATGTCCCTAATACTATAGTTCTATATTGACAAGTTTCAACTATTGAAATATCATATGACTATTTTCTTTTTTATTCTAATATCACAATATAAATATGGGTTCAAATTGTAAGAAAAAGGTGTATAAATTCTTTTATCCTTATGTTTTTATAGTGATCCTACATACTTTATTATAGACATTGGTCTTTAGTCCAAACCGTGTAAAATATATATACATATATATATATATATTATTATTTTCATTTTCTTGTGTGGGTTTTATTGAGATAAAATACCCATAATGTTCAGAAACATGTACAGTTAGATACCCTAAAAAATAATTAAACCAACTCATTATTCTAGTCACTAAGATCACTATGTAAATTCCTTATGATCCCACAAGGCTTCTGTCTGCTATACCAGAACAGCAAACCCTCAACATTTCTATCCATTCCAATGAAATTGAGATACCTTGATGTTATAGTTCTATGTGCCAACCTCATCATCTCCTTGATATTATAATAATGGAAGGATGAAATTTGAGTTATAAGTAGGGGATAAAAAAGGTGTTTCATTATTTTTTCTATTTGAAAATATGGGAAGGGGAGGGTTTTATGATTTGAAGAAATTAGGATGGTTGATGAAGACTTATACCATTCAAAAAATAATGGTATTTTCTAAAAAGTGAGAGATCTATAAAAAATAAAAAAAATGAGTGAATATTTTTTTATGTATGGTGGGGTCTAGTCACATAGTCAAAGTGGATTAATGAAATTATGTAATATATTTTTAAAATAGAAGGAATGAAGTACAAAATTTGTATAAAAAATAGTATTCATTTCATAAAAGGTATAATACCCTCCTTATTTGAGGTCTTTTTGAAGTTTACAATTATATTATTTTATATTTTTTTATCATTTCTTATTCTATTGTCTTTTTAATTTTTAGAAATAATGAATTGTTCTTTTCTTTATAACGAATAATTAATCCAGGAGAAGCATAGTCTCAACTGTTTTGATGATTCCAAAAGGATATACTAGTATATCCATCACTCATGTTCATAGAATTTTGTTATCTAACACAATGTTCTATGTAAAGAAATTTTATGAGAAAAATAACATTAACTTGTAGAAATGTGATGTTTTTGATGTGATAAGTCAACATAGAGTTAGATATTAACATGAAAGAAAATCCAAAAACATCTCCAAGGGTGATTAGTAAAGAATCAACCACCAATATGGTAGAATAATTAGACTTTATTTGGAAAAATATAGAAAATAAGGTGTGATGTGAGAGTATTGTTTTGAATAAAAAAGGCAACCACGTAGAGACTGAACATTGAGATACTTGATCCAAGAGGGTAACTGATTTCTAAGGATTAATTTTGATTCGTCATAGAGCATGAAAGGAGTTATTAATTTGGAGTTATGGTTGTTTGAATTCAGGCTGTCAAAATGGGCCATGGAGATCCCATTTGTATTGATCCTTTTCATAGAATTCTATTCAAAGAGTTCCATTCATGGAGGTCCATTAGTGGAGTTATTTTTGTAGATTATGAGATTGTAGAGCTCCCTCCATGAACACATGAAGCCTTGATAGTAAACCTTCACACAATGCCATTCAAATACATGAATCCCCTTCCATTCACGAAGCTCATATAACATCAATAATACATACACTCTTTGAGAATCTCACACCCCATAAATACCGTCTCATACCTACTCCACCCAATATAGACATTCCTTACATGAAGTCCCATGAAATTCAAAGATTGATAATTCCCTCTGTGGAAATTGAGGCTTCACGAAGAAATCATCCATCGTGAAGCACTCCCCCTAGGAATAAAGAAACCATTCAGGAGAACCTAAGCTCTTAGAAGCCCTATCCTTCATGATACCCTGAGCTCCCTGAATCCCTATCATTTGTGAAACCTTGTTCTTTTCAAACCTGAGACTATGTGAGACTTATAGCTCTGTGAAGCCTTGTCCCTCATGAGACCCCTATCCTTCATGAATCTCTAACCTATGTTCCCACTGTTCTATATAGCCGGAGATTCTCCCACACACCACCACTCAGGATCACTACTAGGTTTCAGTCTCGGGACTCAGGTCTAATCACTTTTCTATTGTCACTTACCCCTATAAAAAATTGATGGTTGCAATGTGAAATCTTCTGGTTGGAAAATCAACATTTTGGGATGCACATTATATAAACCTAATGTAAACCAAATATAATACCTTGATTCGAGATACTCATCTACACTCCCTAAAATGCAATGAGTTGGCCGACTCCTCTTTGTCCATTTTCCCACATCATGAATTGATATTTTCTTCTTAGATTCACCCAATAATTTAAGTAAAAACCCTCTTCAAGAAACTCTTGAAAACCTATCACATAGGTAATAAGTTATGTCAAACTAGAATGGCCCACCTTTGTATAAGTCCCACACAATCCATTTCTATGAATCTTCAACCAAAATAGTTCCCACTACTAAATTTAAACTGTAGAATACCCTATCAGTCAAGAATAAGACACCTTATGCATTGAGTATAAGTTGGATGATTCCATGATTAGGAGAAGACATTATTTATTCCTCAGTACATGACATTAAAATATAGAATACACTGTATGAAAAATGTAGGATGCCTCCTAGAATAAAAAAGTGTTTCCTTTTACATTAAGAATAAGATTCCTCATCATGAGATGATCCCCCTCAGTCTTCACTACATGAGTTTATATTTTTTCATTACCTATTATTCAAGAATATGATGCCTATCTTGTAAAACAAAGATGCCTAATGCATCAAGAAAGAAATACCTCATGCCATGACCATGATAGGACTGCCAAACTCCCATAATGGGACCCTCATCTTGTATAATACTCAACCATAGCCATGAAACCATTATGAAATCAGGATTCCCTCATGAGCTGACATGGAGAAGCTGGAATGAAAATATCAAAGTATAATCCCTACATACCACATGTATTTTTTCTACTCCAATGAAGCACCCATGGAAATAATTATAATATGTAAGCCATAATGATATCCCTCATCCCTTTTGTAAGATTAGATTCCCTTATGGTGTAACAGGAAGATGGTGAATGGGTTGTTTATTCCATAAGCACTATACATTATATAAATTCACATAATGTTAAACTCTAATATTAACTTATGCATTTCAAATGGGATTCCCTCATAAACAAACATCAGAAGGATACATGACAACTTCCACATGTAAGCCCCATCCACATCACTATAGTTGCTAACATTGACTGGGTAACTCAATGTGTAATACCCACACAATCTAACCAATATAAATCCTCTTGTAAAATGAAGGTTGAATGTATATGACCCACACCATCCCCAGTTGATTTTAATTCCATTACATGAGAGTCCATACCACAAGACATTAAACCGAAGGGATTGGTTTGTACTGTGACATTAAACTACAACATCAAACTACATGAGTTTTTATACCTTTCTTCTAAACAAGTTATATAGGATGCCTCTCTGAGGGTCAATCCTAACCAATTGTGAAATTAGGTGATCCCTCCTAGGGACATACCTCTGTGATCCTCCTAAATGGGTGTTCTAAAAATTTATTTAGGTTCACCTCTGGGGGAACCTTGACCAAATGTAAACCTATGTTCTACCTCCTTGGTACATAAATCCATGATCGACCTCATGGGGAATTTTGATCAATTATTTTTTTTCACCTCATGGGGAATCCTAATCCAATGTAATCTTAGGCTATCCCACATAGGGACATACCACCTTGATCTGATTCTAAAAAAATCAGATCTACTCATTGGGTTCGCCTCAAGGGGCATCCCAACAAATGGTAAACTTAGGTGCTCTCTCCTAGGGTCATACCTCCATGCTCCTACTTAATAGGCATTATCATTAACTCTTGAGGTTCACCTCAAGGGGAGCGCTGAATAATGGTAAACTTAGGTGCACCTTCATAGGGACGTACCTCCCCAATCTACCTCAATGAGAATTTTGATCAACACATTAGGTACACCTAATGGTGATTCCTGACCAATGGTAATGATAGGTGCTCCCTCCTAGGGACATACCTCATTAATCCACCTAAAGGGGAATTCTTACCAACTCTTCAGGTTCCCTTTATGGGGCATCCCAACAAATTGTAAACATAGGTTCTCCCTCCAAGGAAATATCTCCCTGATCCGCCTCCTAAGTATTTATGATCAACTCTTTAGGTTCGACTCAGGGGGTGTCCTGACCAATGGTAAAACATGGACATAACTCTTAGGGACACACCTCTATGATCTTACTCAAGGTACATTCTAATCAACTCGTTAGTTTCACCCCAAGGGGTGTTCCAACCAATGGAAAACATCAGCTTTATTGCTTGGGGATATACCTACGTGATCCACCTCTAGGGGTGTATTGATGAACTCTTTAGGTCCCACTCAAGGTTTGTCCAAAGCAATGGTAAAAATAGGTACTCACTCTTAGGGAAATACCTTCCTAGTCCACCACTAATGGTATTATAATAAACTCTTCAGGTTCTCCTCAATTGGGTTCCCAACAAATTTTAATCATAGGTTCTCCCACCTATGGACTTACCTCCCTAATCCTCCTCATGGGGAATGCTGATCAAATATTTGGGTTCACCTCAAGGGGAATACCAAGAATTTGTGAACGTATGCGGTCTCTCATAGGGACATACCTCTCATATCCACCTCATGGGGTGTTCTAAGAAACCCCCTAGGTTTACCTCAAGGAGCATTCTCACCAATTGTAATCATAGGTGGTCTATCCTAGGGACGTAACTCCATGATCCTCCACGATGGAAATTTCTATCCAACCTTCCTAGGCTATCATAAGTGTCATACTCCTCTATCAACCTTGGTGTGACATATTCCCTACTAAGGACACACCTCCTATATCAACTTGTATAGGGTGTTTAGATTCCTCCATACCATCCCCAAAAGTCATTAACCTTATTCATGTCTCCACAAGATGTTAAGATTGGTCGCATATCCATCTCAGTCAAATAGTCCAAGACATCTCCACAATATTTAAAACTTGTGACCTAAAACAGAATAACTACTCCATGTATAAATGTGTGATAAATAAGGCAAAAAGCCTTGGAAGACTTATTCCCTTTGTGTTAATGACCTCATAGCTGAAATGGGATGCCCTAGGTTTGAAGCCAAATATGCCTCATATGAGATGCCTCCAACTTTAAAAGGGGAAGACCAACTCTGTAGTCAAATACATCATGATTTAAATGAGATGCCTTAGGTTTTATGCCTAATATTCCTGATGGGATATTCCATCTAATGATGATGAACATATAGGTTCCCAACACACCCAGTGTCTAGAGATTCCCATACATTATCAATGCTACCATCATATCTGATGAATAGTGGATTCCCATTTGACATATAAGTAGAGTAATTATCTTGATTGTACATAGAGATGGTATTTAGAATAGATTTCACAAACATGACACACATATATGAGGGAGAAACCAATTTTGAAATGATCTCAAATGAGGAATCCATGGAAGGAAGAACAAACATCCCTTTATCATGTTTTTTATCAATGAGAAAACATCACCATCTATAGTGGGAGAGGCCTCCTGCCACTGGGAGTTGGGGATTTGGGGAAGAACACACATGTGACTATGATTATGTGCACCCCGATAGTGATATTATTAGAAAAAATGGTGAACTCGACAAGAATATATTACCCTTCAACTACAAGTAGTTGAAAAATGTTATGTATGTTTAAATTGAGGCATCCCCCATGTGAATATTCTCTCGTTAATGTGTGAGAGGATGAGTAACATTGGTTGTGGGAATACTACGGGTCATCAGATCTTCACTACCACCACTTCCCTCATGGTCCACATAGGGGAAAACCGCCCCCATTCCATCAGGTCCCCATAAATATCACCACCATCATGGTACACATATTTAGAAACCACCGCCCATTCATTAAACTCCTCCCAAACATTTCTTCCCTCATGGGATGTGTAGGGGAAATCACCCATATTCTATCGGCTCCTCACTAACACTACCACCCTCATAGGAAACACAAGGGGAAACCAACCACCATTAAATCTTCTCCTCGCCAACACTACCACACACATGGGCTATGCATGAAGGATGAATCATTTTTCTAATGTAAAACATCTTTGTGAACCACTCCTAGAGCATTCTAAAAACTCACTCTCACAAGTCAAGAGGTAAGGGGATGTTGAGTCTGCACATGCAGTGACTACTATATGAGAGCCGCATTAGAAGACTCCCACAATGCATCATTTGAACCATCACCAACTAGTCCCATGGGACAATAAGAGTATTAACACAATACACACTCCACCAAAACCTATCCAAAAAACAGTAGACACTGATCATTGGGGAATAACCAGAAAATTACTTGAGAAGAGGAAAAATTGGTATCTCATGTGGCCCCTTCTACTGTCAGTGTATCCCACCATTTCCATACAGAAGTTGAATAGGGTTCTATCATTACTTTCTAGGGATCGAGTAACTATCCACCTCACAGGAAGAAAATTCTAAATCTATCAATCACCTGCACTAGTGACAACCATTATGGGACAACTTGTAATAATGAGACACGATACATGGGTCCTCCCCACACCATCATCGATCCAAGTGGTGGACCTCCTCACACTTCCACCAACATGCATGGAGGTCACCCCCATCATCATCATTAGACTATGCACATATCCTCCCCACACATTGTAAGGTCTCTTCCTCTTAATCATTGGGGAATGTAAATTTTATCCCTTCATAGTTTACAATATATTGTGATATTTCACTATGATAGGCATCCACCACTCTTGGACACCCCCACCAAGATATTTCTACGAGATAGAAATCCATAGCTTGTGGGAACCCTTGCCTTGAAATTTCAGTGAGATAGACATCCAAATTGCATGAGATCCATCTCCATGACATTTCGATGTGATTGGAGTCCACGTATGCTGGTTCTCTCTCCTGGACATTTTAGTGAGATATGCTTCCACGCCTCTAGGTCACCATCGCCCCATTGTACCGACAATCTAATCTTCCACGTCACATGGGAATCATTTACCAATCTTTTAAATGATATAGGATTCCACGCCACTTGCGAACCATCACCTCGTCGTACTGATGATATATGATTCCACGCCTCTCAGGAACCATCGCCCAGTCACACCGACAATCCAAGATTCCACACCTCTCGGGTTCCATCACCCCATTATTCTAATGATCTTGGATTCCACACATCAACATAGCCCATCATCTCATTGTACCGATTATCTAGGATTCCACACCTACTGGGAAACATTTCCATCTTATACTGATGATCTGGGATTCCATGCCACCAGAGTGCCATCACTCCATAGTATAAATAATCTAGGATTCCATAAATCTAGTTTTCTATTTCTCCACCATACCAATGATCCCCACTTCCATTCCTCCCAGGCTCCATCATTCCGATGTACCCATGATCCTGAATTCCAAACCTCTAATGTATCATCTACCGATAGTACCAACAATGAAGGATTCTATGACTCCAAGGAACCATCACCCCATCGACTAACATTCTAGGATTCCAAGCCTCCCATGTGACATCAACCCATCAAACTATGTTCTATTCTTTCACACTGGAGTGTTATCACCATGTCGAATGATTATATAGGATCACAAACCTCCCATCCACCATTGCCCTATCATACCAACAATCCATGCTTCAACTTCTCCATGTTTCCATTTCCCAATCATACTAATGATTCAATCTTCCACACATCCTAGGAGTCATCACCTCCTCATACCAATGATCCATGCTTCTTCACCTCTTGGGGTCCACAACACTATTGTACCGATGATCCAGGCTTCTATTCTTCTATGGAACCATCCCACTATCATACTGAAGATGCAGGATTACATGCCTCCCAGGTTCCATTAAACCATCATATTGAGGATCCAAGCTTCCTCACCTCCAAGGAGCCATCATATCATTATAACAACGATCCATGTTTCTAGGAATCCAAAATCCATCAACCCCTTGTACCAATGATACAAGAATCCATGCCTCTAGGGTGGCATCACTCCATCCTACTAATGATACAGGGTTCCATGCCACCCAAATGCCATCTCCCCTTTTTAAAGATGATCTATAATTAGATGACTCCAGTTATCCATCATCCTATTGTATCGATGATCAAGCCTTCCAGGCCTCTAGGGTCACGTCTCCATGTTAACTGATGTTCTAGGATTACACACCTCCAAGGAACCATCGACCTATTGACTAATGATCTAGTCTTCCATGCCACGTGGGTTCAATATCACCATTGAATAATGTTATAGTTTTTCACAACACAAGTGAACCAGAGCCTCATCATCTGATATTCTAGGATTCCATGCCTTTTTGGATTGGTCGGCCTGTCATACTGAAAATCTAGGCTTCCATGCCTCCAAGTTGTAATTTTCCCCCATCATGCCCACAATCCATGATTCAAAACCACCCCTACATCATCACCCCTTTGTACAGATGATCCACAATTCCACACCTCCCATGTTCCACCACACCATCGACTGATGTCCTAGGATTCCACGCCTCTTAGTCTCCATCACCCTATCATACAGATGATCCACGCTCTCACACCTCACGGTCATAATCACCCTTCCAAATTGATAGTCCTTACTTCCACACCTCCCTAGTGTTATCGCCCCATCATACAAGTTATCCTAGAATCCATGCCTCTAGGGTTCCATCATCCCTTAGTACTGATAATCTTGGATTCCACACCTCCAGGGTTCCATATCTCCATCATAATGATGATGAAGGCTTCGACACCTCTTATTGTCCATAACCCCATTACACCGAAGATCCATGCTTTGAAACCTCTAGGGATCCATCTCCCCATCGACTGATGTTTTCAGCTTCCATGTATCCTAGGTATCATCACCCAATCAATTGATGTTATAGGATTTCACAACTCCACAACAGCATCACCCCATCAATTGACGTTCAAGGCTTCCACACCTCCCTAGAACCATCTCCCCATAGACCATTATTCTAGGCTAAAACACCTCTCAAACACCATCACCCAATCCATCCACGAGGACGAAAAGTTTTTGTGGTACCAACCTAAAACTAGGGCAATCCTATCATATTTTCCATAGTCATCCTCTCTCTAACTATTTATGTGGCCCCTTACACTTTTGAGGAAATCTATGCCAAACCAACCGAAACATATGAAAGTGAGTTAATATTTCTAGGATCGATACCCCAATATCCCATCAAATGTGTCAGGGAGGCTTCTATAATACATGTGAAAATAAAAACCACATAGGTCATCCCATAGACCCCAATTCCTACCAATGGAAATTTCCCTTTGACATAGCCTGGCTCACTCTTACATAACATCTGCATGCACGATTGAGAATTATTGGGTAATCCCATGTTCAGATTCCCCCATGATCCCCAAGGACCCTATATCATCAAAATGGGTTGGATATAACCATTCCACTCTTAACAAAATCCTTGTGGCCACACATCCATGTTTCATGATGTTAAACAACATAAGATACATCATCTCAGTCAAGTGACGTTAAAATATGGGACTTAATATCAGAAACATGAAATTTAAATATATGGTGTCCTAATTGAAGAAATTTTCACTTAACATTCATCAAATACAAATACATATACTTTAGTAAAGATATTAAACTATGTGGAATACCTCCTTGTTGCATGATGTTTAACTAAACAAAAACTATCATATCGATCTCATGATGTTAAAATATAGAACTACATATTGTTCATATGACATTAAACTATATGGAAACATGGTCATGGATATGTGGCCTTAAAATATAGATTCTACAAATCCTTTTTTAAAGGATTGAATATATGTGGAACATGTACTTGTTTCAGGATATTAAACTGTACAAATGCCATCGCCTTGGTCACATGACATTTAACTGAAGGAATACATCTATGTCACATTACATTTCACTATATGGTGTACCGAAAAAGATATGTGGCCTCAAACTACAACATCTACACGTACTTTCTAGAATACATTAAACTATGTGGCATGTTTCCAAAGTTCATGATGCTAAAATGCACAACAAGGCTTATTCTAGTTGCATGAAATTGAAATTTGGGACAATGTGTTGGTCACATGACATTAAAATATTCAACACCATAGTCAAATCTACGCAACCTAAATCTATAGAATATGTGATCAAATATATATGATCTAAAAATAGATTTATATCTATAGTATATGTTTTTGGACTTTTGAATACAAATAAAAATTTCTTCAGTACATAATATTAAATTGTAGCCTTACATTATATAGAGAACATAGAATGCCACATGAAATAAGCATGCGACAACATTATATCCCCATAAAATGATGTAAAACTACGATAATCCATGATCCCCCATATTATATAGCACACTATATTCAGCACCAGTGTACTACCGTTCCACATTAAAGAACTATGTTTGGGTTGATTCTCAATTTTGTGGGATATATACTAAAAACCAGATCCTTATCCCACCTTATGAACCCCATCCTTGAGAACATGTTCGATTCCCACTTTCTAAAATTCACCATTGATGTTTTTAAATAGTTCGTGGAGTAGAAACTAGAGTTTTGAGTTCCACATGAACATTCATCGATTATAACTACTCGCATTGTATATTCATCAATTGGGATTATAATAGTCCTCCAAGTCCAAATGGGCCCCCTAATGGTGATTGTGCCTAGACAAAATTGACCACCTCCCATCCTGGGCTAATGCCTTCATCGATCTCTTAAGACAAATAACGGTTCCCATGTTTCAATAATGGTCAATTTCTGATTCTACATTTTTTCACCCCATCCATGATTGAGTGGTTTTGGAATTGGGGTTTTAAACATAGTCAAAATGTGTTCCATACCCTTCAGTCACCCTATTTTCTTGGTTCAAGTCATATAATTCATGATTTACATTCTTTCCACATCCCTATGTTTTGGTGGAACTCTGTTGATGCTCCTTTCCATCCCAGAGTCTAAATGAATGGAAAAGGAAATTCCATAGCATAATGTGTTTCATCCTTTGACAAAAAACATTAAAAATTAACAAAGGAAGGATGAAGGCTTCAAATGCACTTGTGTCGCGCAAGTTCCCTCATGGTCATGCAAGTAAACTTGCGCGCCTCCTAATGGTCATGCAGGTGACTTGCGTGACCTATTTCAAAATTCTCCCAGGGTCCCTCCAGCATATAAATACCCCTGTAGGCCCCCATTTGAACGGATGAAAAAATTACAGAACCTCAAATATGAGCTCCCGGTGCCCTAGTCTCTTCTCAAAGCTTCCAAACACTTCTATGGTAATTTATTACTTATAAAGGAAGATCTAGAGAGGGGGAGGAAGGCCTAAGTGTTGATGTTCATCAACACTTGCATGCCTGAGTGGCCAGACCTTAAGGGAAATGGCCCCACTTGCGTGCCGCCCTGCCCCTTCATCAGAACTTACGCCCCGCACTTATGTAAGCCCTTAGGGATATTACTAAGGGAATGAGCCAAATCAGGCCCAAGTATTAACCCAAGGGATAAAATTCACACAAGTACCCATGTGCCATGCAGGTATACCTGTGCGACCCAAACTTGTGCACCCACGCAGTACCTGCGCGCCCACCAGGACTTGCATGCCCCTCTTTTTTTGGGTGCCCTTCCCACCCATTTCACCCCTCTTACACCTATCCCTCTCTCCTCTTCAGGATTAATCCTTCATAACTATTTCCAAATCCATTTATGGAATTATTTCCTTATTTTCTTCCTTATCTTAAAGGAATTCTGTGGAACATCTCTCAAAACCTAGTGATTTAAACATCTTTACATCACTAAAGTTAGAGAGTTCATTCATTCAACCTCATCCCTTAAGATGAGATAATCCTCAACATGGGCTTCCTTTTCAAGAGTAAGACCTAGTCTCAAAGTCTACAAATATGGGAATCCTCCTCAGGAGTAAGTCTGAAGTCCTCATTAACCTGGGCATCCTTCTTAGGAGTAAGCCCCAGTCATAATTCCCTTAACCTGGGCACCCTTTTTAGGAGTAATCCCCAGTCTCAATGTTCCCAAAAAATCTGGGCATCCTCCTTAGGAGTAAGCCGCAACCATTATTCTCTTAATCTGAGCTTCCTTTTTTAAGAGTAAGCCCCAGTCTCAAATATGGGCATCCTCTTTAGGAGTAATCCCCAAGTCACTTAATTTTTCAAGTCCCTTAACCTGGGCCTTCTTTTTAGGAGTAAGCCCAAGTCTTAATTTCCATTAGCCAGTCTTAATTTACTTTTGATTTAGACTTCCTTCTTAGGTGTAAAACCCAATCATAAGTCCCCTCCTATATTAGGAATCATACTTAGGGATAAGACCCAAGATTAGAGTATCCAAATCTCCATGAAGCACATATAACTTTATGGACCCTGTTCCTGGATTTCATACCTGAAGTAAATCTTAATCTTAATCTATTTAGGCAGTCATACATACATAAGCCCTGCATCCTTTCTTATGATTGCATCTTTTATGGCACAATTGTCTAGTTTTACCAATACCTCTTGTTTCTCACACCGAGCATTACTCACGTGAGCTTAGAGTGTAAAAGTAATTATGACATATTTCTTTGAGCCATCAATAATAAAAATCATACTCCCTTACTCAAACTACATGGGTTATAATTCCTTTTCGAAAACAAAGGATAAATAGGTATCCCATCTTTGGGTACGATCCCAAATTTGAAATAATCCATGTCCTTATGAATGATAATAAACATCAAGTGCCCAACTGAGTGGATTTAAAACCAGTATGGTTATCATAAAAACCAAGAGACTTTTATGAATTGAAGGATACCATTTACTAAGAATCTCTGACATATACAGATGATTCTCTATCGATGAAGAACCTCGAATACATATAAAATATTCTCTAAATTTCCTACATATCAATCATTGATTGTCAGATTTAAAGGAAAGATCATTTTATACTTGGTAATGTAATAAGGATTCACGAATATAACATAAATCTATAAAGAGTGTCCCAGAGTAGACAATAATTCCCCTAAAAAAGGTGTGATGAGTCCGACCTCCCCTCCTCTAGACCAATGCAAATTCCTAAGTCTCATCATTTCACAACTAATGAGAACCTACCTTTGGAAAGTAGGTTCGAATTGATATGGAATCATTGGATGTTTCCAGTTCTACGAACAAACCCGTTAAAAACCGCCTGGAATGTTTGAACCTTAAATCAATGAGATCATCCCCAATTCCAGAGGAAACAAAAAATGGTGAACCCAACGTGAATCCTTAACCAAGTTAAAATGTTGTTTTACTTATTTGTTAAGCCCCTATTTAAAACTCAATGAGAGGGCCAACAAAATAATCAATAACATAAGTGCTCATCCAAAAGATGTAGCACCCAAACTTATCTTGATTATGTTTGTTATATCAAATAGGAAATATTTTCCAAGATCTTCTGCATTACAAGAATGGATTTTCTTAAGTCTGCATCTATGAATACCTCGACTATGAAAACCTCTGCTGCGAATGCGACTGCTGCTAATCCTGCTGGATCGTTGTCTGCTCTGAGGATGACATCACCTAATCAGCGTCTTCAACGCTGGGTATCAACTGCGCTGGTTAAGGAGTACCGTCAAAACGGTACTATTCAGACTCTGGAGGCCGCTCGACAAGCCCTCCAAGTCAATAATTCAACCTGGTCATCTGGACAGTGATGGCTAGCGGTCAAGAAGTAGGCAGTGCTAACCACCGTCTCCAACTGTTTCGGATCATTATCCCTAGAACGCAACAACGATTCACTCCCATATTCTGAGGAAGTGAATGAGCCGGTACCTCAGGGCCTTAATTCAAGGAAACATGAGTCCTTACCGGGGGATCCCACCAAAAATCTCCACCAGACTCATGCGGCATTGCGCCCTCAACATGATGAGGTTTTCGTATCCAAGTGTTCGAATTAGGTTCCTTGAACCCGAGAAGGCAAGACGAACCACCAGAGACGATAATCGATTAACAGTGAGCACGTTCTTATCTCTGCCATTTCTGGAGAAGTCCACCAACCTAATTTGGTGGCAAGCAATGATTGGGAACACACACCCATCTATTTTAATTCCGTTGTCCAGAAGACTCGTTTGGAAGCATTACGCCAATCCCGCCAAGCAATTACGACGGAGTACTATAGACAGGAACATACACTTGGTTATAAATCATCAGCTAGTCAGTAGGCTCATCTGACTACATATGATGGAGATCGTCAACCACGTTCGACAAAGTGCAATCAGCTAGCACATACACCTGCTCATTTTGATCAAACCTACCAATAGTCTCGTTTGGTTGCACTCGGAGATGTTAGTCGGAAAGCTCCAGCGAAAAACAAGAGGAAGACTCAACTCTCTGCCCCCACACTTGAGTACTGTCGGGATTCACTGACAAGAAAAGGAGGACAAAAGGAGGCACATACACCTACTCCAAGCACAGAATGGACGTATATCCCCATTCCGGCTGCTGAAGTCACCAAGCACATTATGTCAATGGTGAAAGAGTAGAAACTAATCCCTGCTCATATTCTAGATGCCTGCCAGGATATTATAATTACTTTCGCAGCATCTCAGGGAAAGATACATAAATCTATCCCCGCCAGTGGAGTGACACATCAAAAATTCACTCTGGAATAGACAAACATCTATTCCAGTCCAAGAGGATTGTGGGGCATACTTCCCCATATCATACAGATAGCCAAGTCAGGCACATACACCTGATTTGAGTAGAGATAATCAGCCTAACCTAAATATTTCTCCTGAGCAGGCACATACACCTGGCCATAATGACCACTTTCATTAAAAATTTGTTCCTAACTTGAGTAAGAAGGCGTCTACGAAAAAGACACACCCAGCACAGTCAAGATATCAAAGGCCCACCCGTGACAAGGCCTTACTCGATGTTGGAGTTCTTGATGCACTCAGACAACTATCTGTTGCAACTCAAGATTCTACTCCCTTATTTTCGAATAGTGGGAACATTAATTCCGAAGGTCTCCATTAGGTACTTCCTCATGGAGGCTTGATTCATGACAATTCGTTTGATCTCTAAGATTCATCTTCAGATGAGAGCCACAAGAACCCTCTGTGTGGATATAAGGACAAGGAGCAAAATGTTTCATCTTTTGCTGTAACCCACCATAGTGGTCCGCCCCATGATGATGAATTTATCTGCGAAATCCCTCTCCACAGTACTGATTCACATTGCTTGAAAAATTCTCCAACATACAATGTAGTGACGAGAAATCCCTCTTATCTTGAGGCACTTGAAAATGTGAAGCCATTCATGTCTGATGCTTTACCATTATCAGGTGAAACACTTTCTCAATCGGAAGATAGCATGGGGTGTAGGTCATTCTCCGAACCACCCCTGGGTCTTTCATCCTCTAGTTTGATCAGTGAATTCCCTACTGATCTTGTTGAATCCGATAAAGCAACAAGGAAGCACCAGCTTTGGTCTAATGAGGAAGAAAAAATTCATTAAATGATAAAGAGGAAATTCTGAACATGAGAAAACAACTAGAGAAAGGTGATGTGCCAGTCATGTTTTGGCTTATGGATGACTCTCAGTATGACATTCCAATGATTTTGATAGAAGATGGAATTCATGATATTTGTCTCAATATATGGAAAAATATTTGTCAGTTGAAAAAGAAAATATTATGTTATGATGAATATAAAAATCATATCAAGATAATAAAAGGGTTACAATGCCAAATTGACTTGGCATCTCTCTCAGTTTCTCAATATTCGAAGGCTAAAAAGCAGCAGAGAACCCTTCAGCATTCATGCCTTAGCGCACTAAGAAGATTGTTCCAGTTAATTGCCAATGCCCCATCTAGTATTTATATAAGAGGATGGGGTGTTCATTGAGTGGTACATTTCACTGTACTCTCCAGTCAGCAAAGCCCGCCGAAAATGGTCTCATGCAATGTTATTGCCTATGGCCGACCACAATCAATGGGTTTTGTTTGTAATCAAAAGCTTTACCAAGAACAGGCCTCAACTAGTTCTTCAAAAAGTCAAGAATATAGAGAAAAAGTTGTTGAATTACTCCTCCATCAAGAAAATGAGAATATTTAACAGGCCTCTCGTTTGGAGCAAGCACATCCCCAAGTGACAGAAGTGTCAGAAATCATCCAACGGTCTTTTGAGACGGGTGATAAAAGTGGATGCATCTAGCTAATTTACAGAATAAGGTCCACAAGATTAGGAGATATTTCATGAAAGTCTCAGATATATCATGTTAAGAGCCAACCCAACTTTCCAAACTAGGGACTATTTTAACTCAACCCTCGGAATCAACAAATTGGATTCGATGAGTTGAGAAAAGACAGCAGGAACAGCCACAGTCCACCAAAATGGGGACTTTTTCAAATCCTCAATCCCTCCCTTAGAGAATTTTAGTCTTGTCTCGATTGGGGAAGAAGCCTCAAGAGGAACGAATAGACAAATTATCAGGAGATTCCCTCCAAATCACGATTCGTCAAGAAGTTCCTGATGGATTGAATCAATAAAAGGCAATGTCTCATCAAAGACATGGGAGAAGAAAATATCACAGAAATGATGATAGAAGGGATGTGATGCTTGATGCATCAATTAATGTCCTCAATGATGTTGTTGCTGCTCCACCAGATGAGGCTCATTCAGAGGGATCAGATGAAGAGGTTCCTGCTCAATAAGTTGTACGCACAGACACAAATGAAGAAGGTGTGCATACACGAAATCAAAGGCTTACTCAGAACCTTGGAAATCCTTCAAGTAACCCACATCCCCCTCTTCGAAAGGGATCCAATAAGGGGAATGGAAAGAATCAGGTTACATACCCTTCCTCTGGAGAAGGCCAATCGCTCTCACTAGAGCAAAGCTTTGCACAACAGGAGGTAGAAATGAAGGAATTGTGGAGGATGGATGTAGAACTACTTTAGAGTATTCTTCCAACTAAGCATGCTGGATTCATCCAGTCAAAGGAATTTGTTATGGCTACTGAGATGGATCAATAATATCCCCCTTTATCGGTACACCCTCACAGGTCTAATCCTACAGGTCATGTGCAACAACAATTGGCGGTGCAACCGTCCGTTGCAGTATCATCCACCACATCTGTACCAGCTCTAGTCATTGCACCTATTCACGTCCAAGATCAACTGGATGTTTCTAAGAAGATAATAACTACTATTGAGTCATTAATAGCTCTGTAGGAGTCTATGGAGGGAAATCATGCTCAAATTCAACCAGAAAAGAGAGCTTACCCTGAGTGGGTTGATGCAATTCCTCCCCTATCAAATTTTTCAAGTAACACATTCCCAATCCTTAATGGTTCAGGAGACCCAGAGCAACACTTAAAACATTTTGTTTCTCGTTGCGATCCTATGATGGGAACCCTTCATCAACAAGAAGTAGTTAAGCTCGGCTGTTTGGTACATTTATTACAAGGACCTAATTTTGTTTGGTACACAATCTTGCAATCCCGATCGATTACCAGATGGGAGGATCTTCGCCAAAAATTCCTTCTTCAGTTCAGATCAACATTTCCACAGACAACAGTTTATGATCTTACAAATTGTAAGCAAATGGAGAATGAAAGGGTATCATATTTCATTGCTCACTGTAAGGGATTAACATATTCCCTAAGAGTAGCACTCCCTCAAGAGGAATTTTTGCCAATTTGTGTGGAAAATTTGCGTGATTAATTACACACACTGTGGATCCCTGTGAAATACATAGGAGGGTTTCGAGACCTTACTTCGATCGCTCAGTAGAATGAAGATTCTCTTAAGAGGACAAATGATAAAACTCGTGTAATTCAATCAGCTCCAGGAAAGAGATTGGGTAGAGTAGAGACTGCTACCGTCATTCTTAAACAGGCACCTATAATTACTTCTACTTCAAATCCTTCATCTTCCCGAAGGGTTCCATATCCTGAGCATCAACAATAAAGGCCGTTTCGTTAAGACAATCAAATAGATCAAAGACAGAAACAATTTGATGAGTTGAAAAGTAAAGTTTATTCTTTCCGAAATGAACAAGTTCCTGGTTACTTCATTTTGGCCCTGGAGAATAATTTGGTTCAGCTGTCGAGGCCCAAGAGGCCAAAAAAGGAAGGAGATGAAGATCATCCCAATTATTGCCCATTTCATCAGATGTTGGGGCATCTCATTCAGGAGTGTTTTGTTTTCAAGGACCTCCTTCAAAGAATGGTCAACTTAGGACAAGTCAAATTGAAGGGTTCTTCAGCTCAGGTAGCATGTGTTACTACTATAGATCTGGAGGAAGGAGGCGAGTGGAAAGAAGTCAAAAGAAAAAATGTACAGAAATATGATGATTGGATGGTTAGAAAAATGATCAACCGAACTCATTCCTTTTTGTGATCACAATTGATGAAAAAAATTGTGTCTTCAGATGTAAATGCCACAGTGAAACCTCCATCAAAAGAAAAATCCTAAAAAGAGCAGCATAATTCAAAGAAAGAAGAAAAATCAGAAGAAGATGATTATGTGTCAAATCCTAAGTTGTCTTTGACTCTGGAAGATTTCATGACATCTATTTCAAAGCCACAGGCACCACCCCACCAAACAACACAACCTAAATAGGCTAATCAGGCGGATTCTTCATTGGATGAAGAGTTGATCTTCGGTTTTGTTAATATGATTCAATTAATAGATCCGTATTCCAGTCACAATTTCGATTTTGATGACCCCGAGTTCCCCGTATCAGAAAGAGGAATCAGAGGAAGTTCCAGAGGCTCAGGATACAGGGGAAGACGTGGATCTTTCATAGGCCACTATTCTAATTCTACCACTGCTATAACTGCGTTTGTGGCAGAAACTCATGGTAGAGACCTTCAACAAGATCAACAAGAACAAGGATGTTCTTCTACACAAGGCAGACTCAGTCCTGGCACAATTATTATGGAAGATCATTTTAAGGTTCTATCTTCTTCATCTCAGCAAGAAAATAGACCTAATAGGTATAATCTTCTAAAGCCAGAAGTATTACCAACTCCTATCCCAGTACAAGATGCAACAACTTCCAAAGCATCAACTTCCAAGGAACCTACTAAACCACATGTTCCTATTGGGAAACGTAGACCTTTGGATCAACAGTATTATGTATTGAAACACTTGGCCCAAATACCGACCTTGTTATCAATTGTGGATGCTTTGAATTTGTCAAAGGATCTTCAGGAGGTACTCATCGAGGCTTTGTCGAGTCCTCAAGAGTTTGAAACTGAAATTGATGTAGGTAAAGTCTACCATGTAGAGAATAATCCTGCAGAATGCCATGTAGTGATATCTTTTACTGATGAAGATGAAGATTATGTCATGTGTGGACATATTAGACCATTGTACTTATTTGGAAAAGTCAATGGTGTAGACATCTAAAGAGCTTTCATTGATAATGGTTCAGGAGTCAACCTCATGCCCATTCGTACACTTCGTCAATTGGGCCTTACAGAATCTGATTTATCTCCTTCTACTATGATGTTGCAAGGATGTGATAAAAATGAAGAAGAACCACTGGGCGAGATTACCCTCATAACTCAGTTTGGAGATCTTGTGTCCAATTAAGATTTCATGGTTGTTGAACAAGACTCAGCCTTCAACATCTTTCTTGGAAGACCCTGGCTACATCAACAGGCGGCTATCCTTTCATCATACCATCAATGTCTCAAATATTGTTTTGATGGACAAGTTGGGACATTGTATGGTGATAAATCCCCATTCAAGACATGTGAATATCAATACATTGAGGCAGAATTCTACCACATGAGGGGAAACGAGGAATCCACAACAAGGGAGATTACCAAAGTTAATGCTCCATATGGTTTGGAAAAGATTCCAGTAAACTCCTTACCACATGTGAGTATAGATTATGTGTTGTCTATCAGTAAAATTGACAGGATATACCCAAATCAAAATACTCTTATGGAAACCTCCATAATGTCAATCACGAAAATCAAGCCAGACAACATGGGAGAAAGCGGTGATCCACCAAGCAATGATGAAAGCTCAAATTACGATGTATTCATTTCATCTACAGAAATACATCAAGTCTATACTTCACCAACCAGGCTAGAAAAAGTTATAGAAATTTTAGAGGTTAACGATGATGTCGATTCTCAATCCATCATCTCCTTTTTATTACCCAAAAAAGACGATTCATTATCAATTGGGTCAGAAATGGAAGATTCTTCTTCAAGATGTGCAAATTTTAGCGTCTCTTCTGATCATGAAAATTATGCTTCATCATCTACTATGCAAGTTGAAACAGAAGAAATATCACATGTTGAAAAAGAAGAGGAAGATCTCAGGGATGCTCCTATAGCATTTGAAGAGGGTATCTCTACTACCGTGGATGAACTCAGAGAAATAAATCTGGGTACAAAAGAAGATCCATGCCTCACTTTAATTAGTGCGGCTATGAGTCGTGAAGAGAAAGAGATGTATATTTCATTTATAATGCAAAATTGGGATAAATTTTTTTGGAACTATACCGAGATTCCAGGGATTGATCCCGAGATTTCCACCCATTGTTTGGGTTTTCCAGAAGAGCATCGAGGATTCAAACAAACTGCTAGAAGAACACACCCATCCTATGCTTCCAAAATTGAGGCTGAAGTGGATAACCTCATCAAAGATAACTTTTTCAGAGAAGTTCAATATCCCAATTGGTTGGATAATATTATCCCAGTGAAAAAGAAGAATGAGAAAATTAGATTTTGCGTTGATTTTAGAGATCTTAATTGGAATTGTCATAAGGATGATTTTCCAATTCTGATTACAGAACTATTAATTGATGAAATAGCTAGCTATGAAGCACTTTCCTTCATGGATCGATATTTCGGGTATAATCAAATCTGAATGGCTCTAGAAGATGAGGAATCTACAGCCTTCAGATCCCCTCAGGGTGTGTTTTTCTATCGGGTAATTCCCTTCATCTTAAAGAATGCAGGTGCAACATATCCACGGGCCATGCATCGTATCCTCAAGCCTTTTTTAGGGAAGTTCATTGAATGTTACGTGGATGATTTGGTAGTCAAATCTAGGCAACGTTCTAATCACTTGGATGATTTAGAAGTCATATTCCACAAACTTCGGAAACATAATTTGAACATGAACCCCTTAAAATGTGCTTTTGGGGTAACCTCATTAACATTTCTCGGCTTTGTTGTACGCCATCATGGTATCAAAGTCGATCCTGAGAAGGAAAATTCAATCCTTGGTATGTCACCACCTCGAAATTTGAAATAAATGAGAGGAATTCAAGGACACGTAGCCTATATTCGCAGTTTTATCGCTAATTTGGGAGGAAAAAGTTTACCCTTCACCAAATTGATGAAGAAGGGAGTCACTTATTAGTGGATTAAAGAATGTCAAGAATCATTTGATATTCTCAAGAAGTATCTCTTGAGTCCACTGGTATTAATTCCACCTGTTGAAGGAAGACCACTTATCTTCTATGTGACAGCTTTAGAGTGATCATAGGGTGCCTTTCTTGCTCATAAGAATGATGCTGGGAATGGAAAAAACCTCTACTATCTCAGTCAGACTATGCTTGAAGAAGAAACCCGATATTCAAGTATTGAGAAGAGCTTCCTAGCATTAATATTTGTAGTTTAGAAGTTGAGACACTACCTGAAAAATCACGAGGTCCAATTGGTATCTTGCAATAACCCGCTCAAATTCATCCTTAGTCATCTAATGCTTACAGGACGTCTGGCAAGGTGGGCAGTTATCTTGCAGCAACTTGATATTCAATATGTGTCTCAAAAGGCAATAAAGGGCCATGATCTGGCTGATTTTCTGGATGAACATTCTTCAATGGAAGACACATCTTTAGATATTGAACTCCCTGATGAGGAAGTTTTATCTATTCAAGAAATTCTCCAAACATGGGAATTGTACTTTGATGGTGCTTCCAGAAGTACAACAGGGAGGAAAATGGAAGATCCTAAATTCAACAATGTTAGCTTAGGAATTGGGATCATTTCTCTAGAAAAGCCCATGTTACCTTATTCCTTCTCATTGTTGGGAGGAGGTACAAATAATGAAGCAAAATAGCAAGCTCTCATTGCAGGCTTGGAGTTGGCGCTTCATGCACAAGTGAGTAACTTAAAGGTGAATGGTGATTCAGACCTGGTAATCAAACAGGTCAATGGGGATTATGCAAACATAAAAGAAGAACTAATCCCTTTGTATGATTACGTTAGAGAGTTAATGGCGGAATTCCTTTCAGAACCGACATTTTCTTATGCCCCAAGATTACAAAATGCTCAAGCTGATGCACTGGCTAATATAGCCACAGCTCTGGCAGATCCAAATCGGAGCGAGACAACCATCATTATTGCCCACCGTCATACAATTTCACCTTATATTCAAATCAGAATAGAGGAAATCAATTAAATTAGTCCCATTCCAGAACCATATGGTCATACTACCGGATGGATGACACCTATCAGGGAATACCTTCAAAACGGAACACTTCCACCTGATAGAGCTGAGAAAGAACAAATCCGACAACGTGGGGTTAATTTTAATCTTTATGAATGCCCAGATTACCTAGATAAAATTCTCTACAAGTGTGGTTTTGATGGAGTTCTCTTTAGATAAATTGTTGGTGAAGAGGCAATGGCTGTCATGAAATAAGTGCATGCATGAGTCTATGGTGCCCACACTTCTGGACACAAGTTCTCTGATCAAATTCAAATTCTTGGATAATTTTGGCCTTCAATGATACATGATTGTATTGATTTTACAAAGATGTTTCATTCGTTCCATGTACATGCCAACTTCATTCATCAACTTCCAGAGTTTCTTCATACAACTAAATACTGGTGGCCATTTGCCACATGGGGAATGGATGTGGTGGGACCTTATCCTTCAGCTACAGCCAAGCAGTTTAAGTACATTCTTACTGATACTGACTTCTTTTACAAATGGGAAGAGGCAATACCTCTCAATGAAGATAGTTCTAAATTCATTGTTAGCATCATCAAGTCTAACATTATTACCATATTTGGGGTCCCTCATACCATATTGACGGAAAAGGCACCAAATTCTATTCATCCGAGGTGAAGAAGTTATATCATGAATACAACATCAAATCCAATCATTCATCTCAGAATCATGTAGCGGCCAATGGCCAGATAGAAGCCTGCAACAAGACTCTTTCAAAAATACTGCAAAAGATGGTGTATAAGGATAAGAGTTCATGGCCTGATAAAATATTTCTTGCTTTATGGGCTTATCGGACCACCACCCGCACTATAACGTGGTCAACTCTACATTCACTAGTATATGGAACAAAAGCAGTCTTACCAATTGAGGTTCAATTACCCTCGCTCAGAGTATCCATTTGTGATCAGTCATCTACATATGAAAAATCTCAAAAGTGATTGAATTAATTGGAATAGTTAGATGAGAAAATATTATGCACCCTGCACCACTTGAAAGTCTACCTGAATCGAATAGCACGAGATTTCAGCAAAAAAGTTTGTCTTCGTTCATTCGTTCAGGGAGAATTGGTATTAGTTTTCAGAACTCCAATGATACCAGGAATGAAACCTCCCAAGCTTGAACCAAACTAGGAAGGACTTTATTCAATACATAAGGTCTATTCCAATGGGGCTTATTCTTTAATCTCAATGGATAGAGAACTCATCACTACTCCAACCAATGCCAGATTTCTGAAGAAGTATTTTGTATAAACACAAAATAGACCATCAACGGTCCATGCATATGACCTTAAACTATTTGCATGTCCCTTATGTCTAGCATGACGTTAAACTGCACCATCCAGGGTGTATGCATATGACTTAAAACTATTGGCACTTACGTCCAACATGACGTTAAACTATGACATCCAGACTAAATGATGCTAAACTTTATAGAAGTCCCTTACGTCTAGGAAGACGTTAACCTCCCTAACCAATGGTCCATGCATATGACCTTAAACTATTCACACTTTCATCCAACATGAGGCTAAACTGTATCATCCTTTTTTTGTCCAACATGACGTTGAACTGTGAAAAAGTCCTTAATACGTCCAACATGACGTTAAAATGTGTTCTCTTTTGTCCTTACTGCATGACAATAAACTGCACAGTCCTCTTTTTGTTCAACATGACATTAAACTGTATTGTCCCTATCATCCTAAATACATGATGTTAAACTGTATAGAAATCCCATAATACGTCCTACATGACATTAAACTGTATTTTTGTCCTTGCTACATGACACTAAACTGTGCGTCACTAATAGTCCTAACCGTAAGACTCTAAACTGCAAAGTACCTTCATATGTCCTACATGACATTTAAACTGTGCATTGTTAAGGTTGTTGTTACCTCTTGTTTCTCACACCGAGTAAGAATCAATTGAGCTTAGAGAAAATTTTAACCATAACACCCTCTTTGGGCCTCTAACCACACGTAACTCCCAACATCATTTTTTAGGTCGTTGTACCCAAACAAAGATTGATCACTAATTCATTCTTTAATTGAACTATGCGGACTTTGATCCTTGCCTTACAGGCAGGGTACATAGGCAACCTCCCAAGGTTCAATCCCAAAACCAATCTCTTCACATCGGTTCACCTCCATCTCATATGATGTTGATTCATGAAACCGCCCCCAAAATCAATATATTTACAGTGGTTCACCTTCGTCCTTTCTATTAGATGTTAAACTATACAACATTTCTGCCATGTATGATAATAAACTACAATATTCTTTGATACCCTCACCTGAGAGGGAATCATTATTTACATTGATTTTCAATCATGTTATATTCCAAAAAAACAAATTATGTGCATACATGGCAATACCTAAACATTTTATCTTGGGTTAATCCATCATTTCACTAAAGTCCCCTTTCACCCTTCACATGTACGAACCAAATTTGTACAGAAGGTATTTCTAGAACTACGTGGGCTTGATTACCATCCTTATGGGATACATAGGAACGCTCGAGTGTCCCTCGAATCCATCCCCAAGTCTTTTGGGCCTAACCCCAAATTCCACTTTCAGTCCCCTGGCTGAAAAGTCCCCATGAAAACACACACTGTGTATTTCTTATAATGGTCTGAGCTATATGACCCTAAACTAAGATCTATCATACTTTCGTCCCACACGACGTTAAACTGTATTTCAAGAACTATTTATGGATTGATTCCCATCTTTATGGGAGACGTAGTGAAGTCCAGTAATTCAATTCATGTCCCAAACACAACATGATTATGGTTAGCATTAATCTATGTATCTTTACATACATTGAACAATAACCATTTTTTATGTGTCATAATCTTAAACTTAAATATTCTCAGATCTTCATAACCCTTTTCTTAACTTCTAATCACAAAATGATTGATACCCGAGAGTTGCTTTGCCTAACTATGCAGCATTTGCCCTTAGGCAGCCTTACATAAGTAGTCTACATAACGGACCTGTCATCCAAAAGATGCTATTATTTGACTATGCAGCCAATTCCCTTAGGCGACCCTACATAATTCAACCCCCTAATGGGTCTGTTAAATAGTTGTAACTTCATTCTTGGGAGGAAAACCACTTTTTTCCTTATTTTTCTTAATGGAAATATGCAGGGATCTGCAAAAATATCCATCCTTAACATATTTGTCCCATATTACTTTTCAGGATCTGAAAGTATTCAAGTCTCTGGTTTATATTCTCCTTCCCTACGTTTGGGTCAGACCTTCGTAGGAGTAACATTCATCCAATTCTTAGACAATCTTGATTGAAAATATCTTCTCCATATTCAAGTACCTCTTTCCATACAGCAAACTCTATACTTTGGAAAAGTTGAATCCCCATAATCTTTCACTAGCTTCTTAGAAGTAGAAAAGTAAATTTTTGAGAGTTCTTTTGCCTGACTATGCAGCACATGCCCTTAGGCGGCTTTTCATAAGTAGTCTAAATAATGGACCTGTCAGCCAAAAGATTCTATTTATGACTTTGCAGCCAATGCCCTTAGGTGGCCATGCATAATTCAACCCACTAACAGGTTTGTTAAATAATGGTAACTTCATTCTTGGGAACTACTTCTTTTAATGCCTTTTATCTCTTTTTCATATCATTCCTCATATTCAAATTTTCTTAAGTCATAGTTTACATATTTTCCCTCATACTTGAGTGTGGTAATATGTTTTCAGATAAATTGTCAAGGAATTGAGTCAATTTTAATCCATTTTAGTCAAAGCTATTTCGACCTTAAACATTAGCCTCTTTATGTCTGATGTACATGACTATAAACTTCCCACAAAAGACAAGGTAACTCTGAATAAAAGTCAAGTTCCAGCTCACTAAACATACATTTTGTATGATTTAGGTAATATTGAGCAATTAAAATATTCAAAGTTTATAGGGTTATTTATAATAATCCTAGTAAAAATAAAACTATGCTTACTAGGCCCAATGGATTAGGTAAACATTTACAACAGGTAGCAGGAAAATACATGCACAAATGATTGTCGATGATAAAGTTTTTTATTTGGTGTACAAGAGATAAGAAGGATGTCCACAGATTGGAGTCTCTTCTATTTTCCAGGAAATTACAAGAGGCCGTCAACATATGTCTTCACTTGATGAACAGTATCCCGAGCTTCATCAGCATCTACTTGAAGCTCATACACCCGACGAAATTCACTCTTTTCAGCCTAATGGAGTTCTTTCTTGGCATCTGCAATGGCTTTCATACCGTTCATTTGAGCTCCCTCCAGCGAATTATTGAGTTGGTCAAGTTCCCCAGTAACAACATCTAACTGTTATTGAAGGTGCATCTGCTGGACGACTTTATCTTTAATCTTATGCTTCAGCTCCTTCATCTTGGAAGCATAGTCATCCTCATCTCGGGATACCGCAGCCTAAAATTCAATAATATTTTCTGACAACGGCACCCTGGTCAGATCTTCACGACACTTTTGCTACTGCTCCCTTCTTAAAATAACCTATTTCACCGTGGCATGGATCTTTTCATATCTAAAACTACCATGTCCTAATATGACAAATAGGGATGACAGATAGGGAATAATAGATAACAGCTCCTCTAGAGACACATCAAATATGATTTTCCATATGTTCTGCCATGCCTTGCATCGGGAAAATTGGAACACCTTTTGAACTTCTGGGTCCGACTCAACATCACTGTCACATGGGGGAGTATAATATGGGATTAATGCACTTAGGGAAGTGCCCTGTTCTGCTCCTTCCCCCCTGACCCGTGTTTCGTCACTTTCAATTCCCGTTGGGGTAGAGGATGAGGCTTCACCTCTGGATCTAACCTTTAAAATTGATGTCCCTTCATAATAAATTGAAAGCTCTGGTTAGTTTTAAAGGATAACAAAAGAATCAGTTGTCTTGAAAATTAAGTACAATCAGAAATATTGTTATTCTTTACCCAACGGTAGATCAGAAACTTGAGAAGGATCCTCCCCATCTTTCCTAGCTTCGACAGGATTTTCCGGATGAGTTTGAGGAAGCTCCACTAGGTTCAGATCCACTTATGCTAATGTATCTGCAATATTAGGGTTTTATGAACCCCCTTCAGGAATGGGTAGTTTAGCAGCTTGCTCAGACAGAACTGCACATTTGAACCAATCATGATTAGACATGTAATAAGAAGTTATTATTAATAGGACGAAGTATAACACTCACGTCCATAATATTCTAAATTACACGGTAATTTAACATGATTTATAAAATCTTAAAAAGATGCGCCAAGTTATATCATTTCATGTAATGTCATCTCAGAATATTGGTTAATCTTAACAGTGGGAGAATTTGACGTGTCTTCTTGGTGAACTTCATTCTGCGGTTCCTTACCCAAGACTACATATTCCGATAAAATCGCAACATCAGTTGAAATAGCCGCCAAAATCTCTAATGCAGGGTTTGAACCTGAAGTATCACAAAATGGAAGTCAGTTGATGTTTCATTCAAAATTTTATGAAGCATTGTTAACTTACCAGAAGCATGTTCTTCCCTTCTTGCAACAATAACAGAAGGGATATTGGGAACAGATGCTTGTACTTCTCTAGTAGCCGCCAAGTCAGCCTGAATTTGCGATTGTTCCACAACACCCTCTGTGGTCCTCATAGGAGGATCATTCCTTTCCCTAAGAGGGGAAATTGAAGAAGCCCGTACAATCCCAAGGAAAATGAGCAATCTTTTTCATGATTTAAGACTCATGATTATCCAAAGGACTTACCACTACTGATGAAGCATTTAGTTGTGGAATTATTCCTTTGATGCCTTTGTCTCTTTGGCATTTTGGGAGTGTCAACAGTCTCCCTTATAGGCACTTGAATTAGAAAATTCAAATCCATGTCCAACTCCTCATTCATGGCCTACTGGCCTAGAGATATCACACCCGACTCGCGAGCAGATTCAGCAGCAGCCCCAATGGCAGTACCACCAGGGCTATACTGTGGCGGAGGAACCCCATTAGTTCCATTGTTTGCAAGCTTCAAGATGAAGAAAATAACTTCCTTGAGTAGAAAATATTCAACTGAAATCAAGTTTCAAATCAAATAAGGAAAGAAAATTACATCTTCAGGGGATAAGTAATCATGCCACTCCTCATCAGTCCCCTTAGCGGCACCACGATCTATCATTTCATTCACCCATTTGGTGACATGAATATAATCGTCAGTGGCATATATAAGCATTTCCATCTCTCTGATGGATGTCCGCTCTTCATCAGGGTAATTGTTGAAAATTATATCAGTAGAAGCCCAAAGAGTACCTAATCTAGGGAGGTGTAGCGCCTCGTATAAATCCAGATAGGCAGTTTCAATATCACAGTATAAACTCTGCCATGTCTGGATAGCCTCTGGTCGTAGATATTCAGTACGTGTACCAGAGGGCTGTGAGGAAGGTCCTACAATCTTGTACTTCAATTTCTTCCCAACTCCTTCACCTATTGATAGAGAATAAGAAAATAAGACTTATCACTTTATAAAGTAATGGTGATTAAGTTTCCACAATGAAGTAACTCACCAGGAGTTGATGGAGTTGGTCTTTTGATTCTGACTGGAGGATTATATCGGGAACGAGGCCGCTTTGCAACTTGTTGTGCCTCATCATCCCCATCTTGGGAATCCAGTGAATCAGTCCTAGATGAGGAATCCAGCGAATCAGATTCAGGTGTGGAAGCATCACCTTCACGAGGAAGAGTTTCTTTCTCTACAGTCCTTTTCCATTACCCCACCTGATAAACTGGGTGATTCAGCACCCCTTTAGGGTATTATGTTATCCATTTCTTGGAATACATGTAGTCATGTTATTTTCCTATTTTTCAACTGGTAGCTCAAACACTACCCTGGTCCTCTCCCTAGATTTCAGCAACCATAGTTACCGAGAAACTGTCAGATGTTTCTCTAACATTACATGTACAGGGGGAGATACAACAGTCTACTGCAAACAATTGAATTGATGTGAAAATTTGTATGGAGCATAGGCCTCACATATAATCTCTCCATCAATCCTAGAGACCTGCACACCATCTCTACAGGCCAGCATGTGTGCCCTCAAATCTAGGCTCACTATTCCGTCATCAATAAACCGCCCAGTTAGTGGATTTCCATAAGGAAAGAAGTTGAATTCCTGATACATGATTAGACTTACCTTCATGTCATAAGCATTTAGAACTAATGGAGCAATTCCAGAGAACGCCTGTACTAATGGCCTAAAAGAACTTCTAGGAATCTGTACTTCATTCTATACATTGTATGTCTTGAAGTGAGTGGTGATCCATCCCCACGAAACTTGGAATAGTCCCAATATTCTCAAATGAGACTTACCCAAGAAGACATGGAGTATGATCCTGTGAATCTTTGCTAAAATGGGGGTAGCCAACCCAACCATTTTCCCCTCATCCAACTTGGCCACAATAACGAAGGTCCCTAGACTGACGCCTCCCTTCGAGTCCCTAAATGGAAGAAGATAAACGCTGAGCCACAAGGCCAAGAAGCCTGCTAGGTGAGTCTTCTTTGGGATCCTCTGATTCACCTCATATCCATGCTTCTCAAATTCCCCTACTTCCAAAGTCGGCCAGAATGTGCCTGGAGCACCCCACTTCTCTGTTTTGGGACAGGTGGTAGGAAGAGTTGGTATTTTCTCCTTTGTAATCGTTTTCTTGGATCCCTTCTCCTTTGGATCCTTCTCCTTTGGTTCATTCTCTTGCTTTTTGGTAAGAAACATATCCATCCACTCCTCTAGATGAATATCCTTTCTGGAATGAGTTAAGGAGGTATATTAACTCTTGAGATTGTGGAAGATTTTAAATAATTCCCAAGCTAAATCCGGAGCCTTCTCTGAATCATTACAAGTCACCTTGGGAGGGATGAATTCATCATATATATCACCAAAAATTGGAGCCCCTGAGATCTTATGGACATCCCACAGACTGATTCCTACTTCTCCATGAGTCAAATGGAATGAACTGTTTTCCGGGCTCTAATGGTTGTGTATCTCTAGCATGAAGTTATCATGTTTGTAAACATATGTTTGCCCAACCCAGACGGCTTCGTATATTGCAAATCCTTTCACATCCGCAACAAAATCTGCATAGGTTTGTCGCACCCAGTATGACCACATCTAGGTTGGATTCAAACCTCCTCTCAGACGGAAATCCCAACTTCTTTTCCAACCATTGGATTGATCCATATGAGAGTTTTTGAAAATTGAATGATAATAATGTGGTTGCAGCTCGGGTTTATTAGGTTTCAGATCTGGAATTAAAGGGCTATGATGAATCATATGAGCCTTCTCCACTGTTCCATCATTTATAAATACTCCTCCACATGAGATATTTGCTGAAGAAAAATTGTTGAAGTTATGAAACCAAGAAATTGGGAGATAGTTATTTTCCTCTGGAATGGTAACTTCTCACAGCTGACCATATCCATACAAAGGCAAATAAATGCTCTGGGGGAAGTCACGATGATACTTCTTCAAATACTTATCCAAATCTGGGAGAGTTATGACGCAGGCAGTATAATAATCCTGGCCAATGATGCTCATAATATCATCAACGCGCTTTCTTTCTAGTTCATCAGCCATTCCAATTCTCTTAGGATCCATTGAATCTGCACAAAAGTTGAATAAATTAACTTTTATGTAAGTTCATTTTTCATAAAATTTGTGAAGGAATTTAGAAAAAATGTCTAAGGCATTAAGGCGCGCAAGTCTAATCTTGGTGCGCAAGTATGAATGTGTCGCGCAAGTGTGGATGTTTCGTGCATGTTTTTGGCATGCAAGTACCACTGCACAAGTCCAGAAACATTGACAGCAGCGCGACAGTGAAGAAATAGTGGAAAAGAGAGCAACTTGCGCGGTGAAGGTGACTTGCACGGTGAGAGCTTGAAAATCTGAAATTCGGTGCTATAAACTTCAAATGGACACATATATATAGGCCTATCCATACCCCTTCACACCTAAAGCCAGCGCGCTCTACTTTTTTCAGCCAGCGAGAAAAACACCTGCACGCCACCCTCTGCACACTCAGTACCTGCGCGCCGAAGTTTCCTTTGTTTTTATCTTTCCTTAGAGTTACATCCAAATTTCTTTCGGATCCAACAATGATGGGGGAATTTGGTTGATTCTACTTTCTGTCATAGAGTCTAAACTAATGGAAAAGGAAATGAATTAGCATAAAGTGATACATCCTTTGACAAAAACATCAAAAATTAACACAGGCCTGAACAAGGCTTCAAATGCACTTGGGTCACCCAAGTTACCCCATGGTCATGCAAGTACACTTGCACGCCTCCTAATGGTCACGCAGGTGACTTGTGTGCCCTCTTTGAAAATTCTCCCAGGGTCCCTCCAGCCTATAAATACCCCTATGGGCCCCCCATTTGAATGGACGAAAAAATTACAGAACCTCAAATTTGAGCTCCCGACGCACTAGTATATTAAAAAAGCTTCCGAACACTTCTAAGGTAATTTTTTACCTAGAAAGGAAGATATAGAAAAGGGGGGGAAGGCCTAAGTGTTGAAATTCATCAACACTTGTGCACCTGAGTGGCTAGCCCTTAAGGGAAATGGCCACACTTGCACGCCGCCCTGCCCCTTCATCAGAACTTGCGCGCCACACTTCTGTAAGCCCTTAGGGATAGTACTATGGGATTGATCCAAATCTCTCCCAAGTATTACCCCAAAGGATAAAAGTGACGCAAGTACCCATGTTCCGCACATGTATACCTGCGCGACCCAAACTTGCGCACCCACGCAGTACCTACGCGCCCACCAGGACGTGCGCCCCCTCTCTTTTTGGGTGCCCTTCCTACCCATTTCACCCCTTTTACACCTATCCCTATCTCCTCTTCAGGATTAAACCTTTATAACTCTCTCCAAAGCCATTTATGGCATGATTTCATTATTTGATTCCTTATCTGAAAGAAATTCTGTGGAACATCTCTCAAAACCTAGTGATTTACACATCTTTACATCACTAAAGTTAGAGACTTCATTCATTCAACCTCATCTTTTAAGATTAGAGAATCCTCAACATGATCTTACTTTTCAGGAGTAATCCCCAGTCTCAAAGTCTACAAATATGGGCATACTCCTTAGGAGTAAGTCCTAAGTCCTCATTAACCTGGGCATCCTCCTTAGGAGTAATCCCCAGTCATAATTCCCATAACCTGGGCTTCCTTTTCAGGAGTAATCCCCAGTCTCAATGTTCCCAAAAAATCTAGTCATCCTCATTAGGAGTAATCCCCAACCATAATTCTCTTAACCTGGGCTTCCTTTTCAGGAGTAAGCCCCAATCTCAAATATGGGCATCCTCTTTAGGAGTAAGCCCCAAGTCCCTTAATTTTTCAAGTCCCTTAACGTGGGCCTTCTTCTCAGGAGTATTCCCTAGTCTTAATTTCCCTTAGACAGTCTTAATTTACTTTTGATTTGGACTTCCTTCTCAGTTGTAAAACCCAATAATAAGTCCCCTCCTAACTTGGGCATATTCCTTAGGAATAAGCCCCAAGATTAGAGTATCCAAATCTCCATGAAGCACATATACCTTTATGGACCCTGTTCCTGGATTTCATACCTGAAGTAAATCTTACTCTTCCTCTATTTCGAAAGTCATACATACATAATCCCCACATCATTTCTTATGATTGCATCTTTCATGGGAAAATTGTTTGGTTTTACCAATACCTCTTGTTTTTCACACCAAGCATAACTCACGTGAGCTTTGAGTGTAAAAGTAATTATGACATCTTTCTTTGAGACATCAATCATAAACATCATACTCCCTTACTTGAACAACATGGGTTCTAATTCCTTTTCCAAAACAAAGGATACATAGGTAGCCCATATGTGGGTACGATCCCAACTCTGAAATAATCCATGTCCTTTTGAATGACAATAAACATAAAGTGCCCCACTGAGTGGATTTAAAACCAGTATGGTTGTTATAATAACCAAGATAATTTTATGTATTGAAGGATACCATTGACTAAGAATCTCTAAAAAATAAAGATGATTCTCTATCGATGAAGAACCTCGAATACATATAAAAGATTCTCTAAATTTCCTACCTATTAATAATTGATTTCCATATTTAAAGGAAAGCTCATTTTATAATTGGTAATGTAATAAGGATTAACGAATATAACTTAAATCTATAAAGAGAGTCCCAGAGTAGGCAATAAATCCCCTCAAAAAGGTGTGATGAGTCCGACCTCCGATCCTCTCAACCAACAAAAATTACTAAGTCCCATCAGTTCACAAATAATGAGAACCTACCTTTGGAAAGTCGGTTCAAATGGATATGGAATCATTGGATGTTTCCGGTTCTACAAACAAACCCATTAGAAACTGCTCAGAATATTTGAATCTTAAATCAATGAGATCATCCCCAATTCTAGAGGAAACAAAATATAACACCCCGTATGTTACCCCTATGTGCATACCTTCATGTTTAGTATGTGTCCCTATGTCATTGGGACATTCTCAACCAACAATCTTATTTCCCCTATTTTTCACTTCCATGTCTTGGGAAAATCCCCTTACTACGCTGTTTATTACATAACAAGAACGAATCACATGGTATATTGAGTCTTGATAGGATGTGTATTCATATGGTAGAGAGATTACAATCCATGGTCCATGAAAAATGACCTTAAACTATTCACAATGGTCTGAACACTATGACCTTAAACTCAGCGTCTGAGTCAAAGCGTCATGACTTTAAACTGTATACAGGTTCTCTCTGGGATGTGTTGTGTGGCTGTATGCCTCCTTGATCAACCATTTATATCGGGTTTGTTACTCTGTTTCACTTCATATACCCCATTAACGTGATTCACTTCATTGGTTCAAAAAATATGAACTTAAACTAGGATCTCAAATACTTGGTTACATGATGTTAAACTATGCGATAGGTCTAAACTCTAAGACCTTAAAATTGGAGTTCATGTCCATGAATAATGAATTTAAACTATATGAAATTACCCTTAAGAGTATTTGGTGTGTAATTGGGACTTCTTATCCTTTATTCACATAGGGTGTTTCAGTCTTACATGCTATATATATTCATGCGTCCATAGTGCATGACAATAAACAATATTCCTACCCCGAACAAGTTCATGATTCCACATATGATAAACATGAGATAAAAAAATCATCAACAAATTCCATTAAACTATTATTTTAACCTGCTTTAAACTAGGATTCCTCTAAATAAGATATCAGCATTACCTCAGTCCCTGAACATGGGATCCCCCATGGGGATTGTGGGATCCCTTAATTCCAACTCCAGATAAGATCACCCCTACTAGCGTTTGTCTCTCACTATGTCGTGTTCTAGAACTTGTTGTGGCTTGATTCTAATCATTTTGGGATACATAGTGATTTACAGACATATCATATCTGGGAATAGCAAAAAATTTATTATAACTGAAGCCCCTTGGCCTCAGTTGTGGTCCAATCAATATGAACCTAAACTATATGTATATTATATTTAGGTATGTATGTGGTACATGAGCTTCCTTTCCCTCATTCACATCGAGGATTACCTAATTCATGATATGTGTAAACCCTTACAGGGAAAATCCACTATATTCTATGAAATATGTATTTAAACCATTTTCTATGGTCAATACTATAAGACCTTAAATAGTGTGTTCCAACTTCCTGAGCTATGTGTTTCTTGATTCATATCTATATGTTATAATAGTGAATCATGGACTTCCCGTCCTCAAGACCAGTAGAAAAATCATCAAATTCCTCGGCCCCGTGAACCAGTCATGGTCCAACCATTAATACCATAAACTAATAACTATCTTTTGGTTTGAGATTTAAGACATTAATATAAAAGCCACCTTATGGCCCATGCAGCGTGATCATAAAATATTTGCAACGCATGGGAATGAATCTTACTTCATGATATACCCCATTGGAATGAAATAATGAGCTATGGCATGAAACATAGAGTGTTGAATCCAAAATTGATATTCTTCAATCCATTTCCACACTTTGAGTCCTTCTAAATTTCTATTTCCTTAATCCTCTAAATACAAACAGCCCCCTAATGGTAATGGTTCCTATCCAAACAGACTCACCCCCTACCTAGGGACAACACACTGATGGATCATTCATAATTAACAGTATGTTATGTGTTTCAAACATGGTCCATAGTTTTCCAACATTTTATCGCAACATTAATGACTAGTGAAGATGTGGTCCCTATGTTTCAATGATGGTCAGAAGTTGATCCCTACCAATTTGTCTTCCCATTATCTAGATATTCAATGTTTTGAATTACCTCCTTTCCACATCCCTGTATCTTAATATAATTCCAGCACCCTAGGTTTCACCCAATGTGCATGTTAACACGATGTGTAAACATGCCAATGTCACAAAGATGTTCTCAAACTAATTTCTCCTCACTTATACGATGAGCATCCATGTGTTAGAGAAATTACCTTACAACTCCTTATTTCCCATACCGAGTATGAATCACATAGCCAAAGGGGTCTTTGTAAGGTGTTTAATAACATGGTAGAGAAACATAAGATTTAATGTCAAAACGCTTTGACCATAAGCTATGATCTTATATTCTGAGCATCAAAACATTAAATGGAAAGTGAGTCTTCTCAGGAATGCATGGTTTGGCATTAGGACTCCAAGGCCCTCATTCACATCGGCTTTGTCACAATGATGTAGTAAAGATATCCATTTTGGAATACTATTCCTCGTTCGAAATACATGACCTCACTATTAAATATTTTTCTTTAACCGATAGTCGTATATCTGTTGGTAAAGGGAAATTTTCTATTGGTAAAGCATTTTAGCAACAGATATGATCTTGTGCCTAAAATTTTGTTACAAACTATTTTGCTATATGTTATTAAGAAACATAATTTTTTTTATTACAATTATAATAATACAAAATATTATATATTTGTTGTTACAAAGTTTTATCAACCGATTAATACAACTAATATTTTTTTTAATATTATTAAAATTTATACACAATACCAATAATTAATACAATCTAATAAATTATATTTTAAATAAAATATAATTTTTTTGTATTCTAGTACAAGTTGTTAAAATTTTATTTTATATTTATTAATATAATTATAGAAAATATATTATTAAATTTATAATATAGTAATCATAAAATTATATTATATGGTAGAGAAAAAAACCGATGCTGTTTTTTTGGAAACATGATCTAATATAATTCACATGTTGAAATTTCCAAAAAAGACAAGATGCCCCAGACACATATTGCAAATAGGTTTAAGAAAATTCAAATTCAATGATATTATACATTCATATAAATGAAACACTATCTAAAATCAATTTCATATAAGCATCACATGATGCTTTCGTGGAATACCCATTAGTTCATATGATCTTTTATCTGCTATAGTGGAATTTAATATTCTTGACTTCACCATAATCTATTTGCTTCTAGTGGACCACCCTTCTATGTTTGAACATGAATAAGCTCTCTCACTATAGACATGCACCATCGTAACCATCATTTAGATCAGACAAACACAACAATTATCAAATATTTTTCACATAAACCAATGATAATAAATAATAAATCATGTAATATCATGTCAAAAAATACCACATGCTTCAATATAGTAATAATTATTAAAATTAAAATGGAACTACTTTTCAATTGAGAATTCATAGGCTATTCTTACCAAATTAAAAATAGATAACCTTTAAGTAAAATATTTTATTATCTATATTAACCACATTTATAGGTTTATTCATAACCCTAAAAAATAAACCTTCCATATTTTAAAATGTGGTAACAACCATTCAAAAATCTAGATCGAGAAGAAAAAAATTTAGAGAATAAAAATAAATAATTATTAGAGTCTACATCAGGACAACCAAACCAATATCAACATCAATAATCATGCCAATGAAATTACAATATTTTATACCATTATATAGAAATTCAATCCATCATGCATCCATCCATCAAGTTACAGAATAATTTCAGTCAGTCATTATTCTTCAAAACAAAATCTTGAAAAAAAACTAGCTATAGACACAACAATGTACATCTTATAGATTCTACATGAAAAAACCAAATAAAATAGTTTCGTACACAAATCTAGAGATGAAACTCCAAATAAAAATATCCCCCACTTATGAAAATTAGTAGAATCATTCAAACACCATATGGAATCTAGAACCAATAGTGAACCCATTTTGAAAAAACTAAGG
The DNA here is from genome assembly GCA_963277665.1 of Viscum album. NCBI lineage: Eukaryota > Viridiplantae > Streptophyta > Magnoliopsida > Santalales > Viscaceae > Viscum > Viscum album. Next base: position 901,399,879 of record OY728130.1, read on the forward strand.
CATACCATAACCAAAAGCAGAAACACTATCTATAAGAGTTACCATAACCAAATATTCTAAATGATTCATATATCAATAATATTCTTCAACCCAATGTAGGAAACATTTTATTAATTTAAAAAACACCAAACTACTTCATTTGGAATTTTAAGAGTTATATGTTTTAGAACTATAATATTAGTATAAAGGATAACCAATGATAAAAAAATTAAAAATAACAGCACACAATAAAAAATAACAATAATATTATATAACATGTGAAAAATAAAGACGATAACCTTTGAAAAAAGTAATAGAAGATAATAAGTGACCACATTATCTAACATGGGAACAAAAATATAGTATTATCTAACTAGTGGATACAAATAGAATGAGAAGATTATCTATCCAATGACCACAATAAGAATATATAATCAATAACCACAAAAAATTCAATAGTGAATGATATAAAAATGACTAATGATAAAAACAATAGAAAAATGAATTGAAGAATGAGTGTCCCAAAAAAATTACAAGTGACCACATTAATAGAATATAACGAATGAAAACAATGGAAAATAATATTGCATGATATAAGAAGAATAAGAATATTATTTAACTTCTGACCACAAATCAATAATAATGATGATGAATGAAATTTTGAGTGATAGATAACTTAATATTAAAAAATATAATGGAACTAAATTAAATTCAATTATCTAGTAAATTTGTATTCAATTTATAATGGAACAACTTTCCACTTGATAATTACATAATACCTCTTTGTATTGTATTGGATTTTTACACAGTCATGTGTATAGGGATAATGGGATAATGAAAATGGGATTCATAGCCTTCAAAGATAGATTCATTTCTTATTTTATACACATTAGTGATTAACATCCCTACAACTGCATTGTGTTATGTTCCATAAGCATGGAGAAGAAGTGTTCCATGAATTTCATCACCAATATTTCTCACTAAACCCCATAACATGCTATGGTCATTCGGGATGGGAACACTCGCTTAACACAGGGTCACTTGTGACACTAAACATGAGGGTTGTTTGGGAAATTAAATTTTGTAATGCGTATCATTGAATGTTAGATAAAAAAACATCATCAATGGGTGATTATACAACTAATGAAATTCAATTTGGTATAAATTCTAGAACATCATTAATGAACTCCAATGTGAACAAGATAAATTACCCATGACTGGATCTGAAGAAAACACACATTAATGGTAGAATATGGCCACATTCGTGATCACAACATCCAAATTGGTGATTAATAATTCCAAAACATCATCAACCTACACCAATTTCATTCAGGAAGAAGAGGGATCTGTAGCTAATTTCTTCTAAAGCCGATAGCCTCAAGATTGATCGGAATTAGCATAAAAAAATCCATCTACTAAGTCCATCATCAATGATCATAATGATTAACTTAAATGAAATGTTGTCTAGTGTAGGAGTAATCTCTTAATTTTATGACCCAATTATGTTAGATCTCCTTTCCGCCAAGGAAGACATCAGTGGAGAAACCCTAGCGCAAGAGAAAATGAGGACAAATGGAGTGTTGTGTTTTTTATTTAATAATTTTAACTAATTGTTTTTTGAATTTATTTAGATTAGATTTACTTGTGTTTTTATATTTAAATATAAAAATAAAATTATATTTCATATAGGGAGTATGGAAAATATATGTAAATATATAAAATATTATAATGATTTAAATTATTTTTCTTTGAAATATATTATGATTTTTATTAAATAATATATATATATATTGTTATTATGAAAAAGTTGAAAATTGAAATCAATTAATGATATATTTTTTACAATATCATAAAAAATGGATATTCACATTGGTCATTAAAATTAAAATATATAACATGTTTGGTTAGCCTTTATTGGTTATTGGTAAAAAAAATTTATTATTGAATGGTTTATTGTAATTATTTTTTTAGTTGTTAAATATTTGGTGGTAGTTTTTATTATTACTAAAAAAATAATGTGTTGGTAAAAAATTGTAGGTATTGTATGATATATAAATATATTTTATTGTTGTTAAACGATATGTTTGTATTGAATGGTCAATTCCAATATATATATATATATATTAGTAAAAACAATTTCAGGTTTTATCACTCCTCCAAAATACATTTCTCCATTTGAGATTCCCCCTCCTTGTCCAAACTCTATGGCCTTAAAAAAATATCCCATGGTCTGAGCATTAGAACCTTAAACTATCAGACACATTGCAGTCTATCCAACATGAACTTAATCTATCAATAACTTGTTCGAGAAATATGAACGTAAACTACTTTCAACCGCAATAGAATAAAAAGAATTAAATTAATCTTTTTTTCTTTGTCCATGTATTATGAACTAAAGCTACGTGTTATTTATTTCTAGGTGTTTATGTTGTACATGAGCCTTCAAGGATAATTCACATTAGGTTTTACCTTTTTCCAGCAACAGACAACCTTAGCGAAAACAGTTCTCCCATTGTACAAGAATTATGACCCTAAACTATGTGTTTTTTTCTTAATTATAATTCTGTGGTACATAATCCTGCATTTCCTCATTCATGTCGGGTTTAACTCCTTCATGTTGGATGTGTACTCTTGCAAAATACACATATATATTCCACGCATCACATCTTTAAACTGATTTACCATGGTCTATACGATACAACCTTAAATAATGTGTAACTAAATTTAAGATTTCTTTACATGGTGTGGGGACTTTTTATCCCATTCAATTTGGGTTTTAACTCTTGCACTACACAAGAATCCTTGAACTCGCTACATCCCCTAGTTCAAACTTTTTTACCTTAAACTATGTGAATCTCCCAAGAACTACATGTGGCTTGATTCCAATCCTTATAGGATACACAGTGGTCCTTAATCTTTTAGTCTCTTGGAAAAACAACAGATTCACCCTAGGAAAATTCATTACATATTAAGAAATCAACTCAAAATGACCCACAAATCTCATTCCATGTGAAAGAACCATTTAATTACCTAGACCCATCATTGGCTAGAGATTCTGTAGTAGCCTGATATGAACATGGAATATCCTTATTATATGAAGTTAAACAAAATTATTACCCCAAGAAATTTTAGGATACCTCTGAATAAGAGATGATTCTACCCTGTATCAAAACTAGATTCTATGTATAAAAAATATGGGATGAATGAACACTAACTTCCTTATAAAAAGACTTTAAACTATAGAGTTACCCCATATAAATCAGAGATTCTTCATATCCATGTATGATAAGGTTAAATACTCTCACCCAAAAAGAATATCCCCTCAACGACATCAGTCTTCTACCATGTCCTATTTCATAGTCTAGTCATCATGACTATAAAATGTTTGATAGTTTTCCAAGGAGGGTTATGTGCGAAATTATGTTGCATCATAGGCCCTTCATTTCATTTTGAGTAACCTTTTTAGTGTCCAGCACATTACTTTGAGACACACCCACATTGGTCCAATAATTAAGACCATAAACAATTTGCAATTGGTTCAAAGAGTGTTGATCAATAAAAAATAACATTAAACTTTATGTGACGTTCCCCAGATTTCATTTCACTGTGCACAGTTCCCTTATTGTGTCCCCTTACCTTTCCCCCAAATTTTTTTCAATGAATGTAACACTCACATCAGTCCATTATATCCACTTTTTCGTGATGGTAAACTACTAATCAACCCCATTAAATGAACACATGATTCCCTATTAACATGACATGGATAAGAAATGTGGGGTTGACCAATGCATAAGCCTCACACACTCCATGTCCTAGTCACATGACACTAAACTGTGAGATTCATTTTGATCACATGATGTTAAATTGTACAATGCATCGTCCTTAATGTATTATGTTAAATTGTGTGTCCAATATCTTCACCATATGATGTAAAAAATAATGTGAATAACCTTTTTTTTTCTGGACATAAAATTGCAAGGCATCCTAATCCCTAAATCGAGAGACCCTTTACTCTATTGTTTGACATCAACTATGTATTTCGTATCATTTGACCATCGTTCGACATATGAGATGATTCTCCCCTTGAGGATGAGTTTTACTTTTCTTAGATTAATACACCTACACCAATGTACTCTAATCGACATTCGAAGAATTCCACGAGTGATAAAATCTAGTGTAACATCACATAAATTCTTCTCCAAACTTAGTGTTCCCCTCATTTGGATCCTCATCATGTTCCATGTTTGAACGGACCCACTAACAACATGGTGCCTTGCCAAAATGTATCATCTACCATCCTTGGCCAACACCCCAGAAAACGTTTGGTGAAATTTTGATACTGCTTCAATGTTTACAACATAGTTAGTGGTCGACCCAAAGTGGATGGTCCCCATTATTGTCTAATGGTACAAATTCTCTATTTTGAACATAGTGATCAATTTTCATGTTTCACCACACAATTTCCAATTTTATTTTAATTTTGGGAATTATTATTAACACTATTAATTATAATTTTTTATAGTATAATTGAATTCTACCAATGTTTTCCCATTCATGCACTAGGACTTGCTGGAAATAGAATGTTGGCTATATAGGAATCCACTCGACATCCAGGGCGTTTCTATCCTAGACACTCCCAAGGGTTATCAATGTGGCATTATGATCCAAATTAAGTTTCCCATATTTATCAACCTTTTACATTAATATGTTCAAGATATAGTGGTCCCCATGGTAGTTTTTTTCCTCAACAGATTCTTCAGTACGTGGTCTACCTCATCCTCCTCATCCTCATTGGACACCATTCTGAGGAGTGGATTTTTTTGCACAAGAATAAAACATCCATCAATAGAACAAAAATTATGTTACTTGGTCTAGGAGGAAAATTAATTTCATAGGATTCAATAAGACTATTAATAGAACCCAAACAAAGTTAAAAATTTGAATTTATAGTTGTTTGATGTTAGGCTTCCAAAATGGTTAATGGAGATCACATTCCTGATGTTCTATTCATAGAGATCCATTCATGGAGGTCTATTTTCATAGGACTAGTTCATATATATCCCTCTTTAAATGCATAAATCCTTGATGGTAAAACTTCACATAACTTCATTTGGATTCTTGGATCCCCATCCATTTCTGAAGCTCATATAGCTTCGTGAATACCTTATTCATTTGTACATACAATGTATAAATACCCCTTCATTCTTTGATTAGGAAGAGGAGACACTATTGGGATTTGAAATCATTCTTTGAGTTTTGAAGATTTTTGTATTCTAGGGACACTCATCCATGAATCCCCTAGGAACTATGAAACCTCCTCTATTTAATAAATGAAACCCTTCACCCAATGTGGAGATGCCTTATGTGAAAGAACATTCCCTTCACAAAAGAATAAGGCCCTATGTGGCACATTATGATTCACATTGAATTCAACCTCCACAAAGCAACCCTAGGAATCATTAACTCTTTGATAAGACCTCGAGCATCGCAAATCCCTATAATTATTGATACCCTTATATCCAAGAATACCTATATATCATTAATTACAAGGCTCGACTAACCTGATCCATCACGAGACCCTGAGATCAGTGAAGCCCCATCCTTTACAATATCCCAATCTTTTGATAAGATCATACATCCACATCCACGAGTCCATACCATGGGAACTGTTCTCATACAACCCAACTCAGGATCAATACTAGGCATCGGTCCCAAGCCTCAATTTTGGTAATTTTTCTACTGCTATGGATCCCCAGGATTAATAGATAGTCACCCCCTGATATTTTCAGGATTGGTCGATTCCATTTGAGGATCCACCTTATATAGACCCAATATCCACCACATAAAATACTATGAATCGAGATACACCTCTACAATCCCTGAAATATCTTTACTTATCTTACTCCTCTTAGTTTATTTTACCAAGTCATGAGTTGATATTCTCTTATTGGATTCACTGATCACATTGAGTTAAAACACTCCCCAAGAATCCCCTGAAAATTAATCACATGGATCCTATGTTAGGTCAAACCAGAAAGGGCTACTCATGTGTAAGCACCTCTTGAATCTCTTTACTATCACATGGATGAAATAAACAAATGGAAATTTCTAAGAAAAAGGAGGATAAAATCGATGAATAAAGTAAAGTATCTAATTGTACCAAAAGTGAAGTTCCCTCAAGGTACCCCAAGCACCATCGGTGTGAAAGACCCTGTACACCACCCACTTGTTTGAAAAGACACCTTCAACCTGGGTCCCATATTTTCCTACAAATAGTCCATTTTGGTCTTCATTTTTATTAAATTTTTTTACATAAGGATGATTTATACTCTGATCCTTATAGTACGTTGCTTATGACATCCAAAACATTATAGGTAGTTTTCTAACTCCTAAAGGGAGGGAATTAAATGGTAATAGTGGACCATAAGAGAAAAATGTTTTAACAGTAAATACCAATTTTTTGATTCATGCTCCCAACCCCCTAATTCATTAATACAAATGAAAAATTTCATCCCTCAAATAGAAAATTATGCTAATAACTTCTAGAAATACTGATGGAAACCCTTTAATGTTTAAGAAAAGAATCACCCAAGTGTGTTCATCTATGTTGTTTGTGACCTATGGTTTTATCAATTCACCCAAAACTACATGTGTAGAGTACCCCTTGTCTGGAGCATCCCTTTGAGGTCCTCTTCAGTTTTATTTACCTTCTATCCTATGTAATCCACCATTAGGCCTCCCTCAAAGATAATAATGGCATGGACACTCCTTTTTTTTGATCCCTTATCTGAATGAGACCAATTTGAAACCTCCACCTAGACCTCAGGATTTACAAAATCTTAGGGAATGGTACATCAACATGTCTCTCATTTGGATTTCTATTTCATCCATTAGAGTTTTTCCACACTTGTCATACCATAGTGTTAGGATTCTTGGGGAATTTTGGACCCATATATCTACGGTCACACAGAACCTTACCCTAGGGATAGTTTTGGGGAGTTTCTAGTCTCAAATTCCGAGGTTAAAACTATATTAATTTATCCTCATATCTGAGATCTTGATCCTCTGTTTCCTATAACGGAAGGTAAAGATCACAATTCATTTTCTATAAAAAATGGAATGATATCCTTCTCTCAATGGGGGGACAATTTTAGGGTATCCCTCTAGGAGTAAACCTCAAGAATGTCATCTAATAGGTTGAGATATTGCTCTTATATAACTCTATTTCCTTCATTCATTCCTTACCTTGGACACATGTATTATGTAAATTGAAGAGAGGGATGTGTTGTAGCCCTGACATCTTCCATCATAGCCCCTAAATCTTTCACCTAACCCCCAGCCTCTTCCATCAGTGAAGGATGAAAAGTGTCTGGTCTGTTGAATCGTTCACATCCTCCTATTTCTCACATCGATCATGACTCACATAGGCTTCTAGGTCAGTGAAGATCATAACACACGCATGGACGACATCGAGGATTAAACTATAAGAACTATGATTCCTACTTACAATTGGATTCAGATACTTGAGGAATCACATATAGGTCTATATCTCAAGGGCTATCTTCCTCTGGAGTAAACCACAGTCATAATTCACTTAATATGACCATCCTTTTTAGGAGTAATCCCTATGTTATGCCCCCTAACCTTCATGAGTTATGATATCACTCATAGAACACTTTTATAAGAACAACGTCTTATTAAGTCATCACAAACTCAATTCTATCAAAGGACAATACTCTTCTTCAATACATACCGAACTATGTTGAATTGGATTCCCATTACAATGGGATATGTAGGAAGCCTCTCTAAGGTTCAAAACCAACACCCAAAATAAAGATTCTTCTCTATGGGCTATATCATCATCATGGGCTAATTCAACATGGAAAATCATATTTCTTTCAGGTTTCTTGGGCTACGCTGGCGTATGCCCCACACCAAACATCAACTTGGAACCTTCCACCTAGATGTCATTTCCATATGACTTTAAACTATTTGGTTAGGTCTTTATCACATGAACTTAATGTGCCTGAGGTTACCCATTAAGTAGCACCAAACTACATGGGCTATAATTCCTTTAAAAATGATATGTAGGTATCCCATATATGGGTTCTATCCCCACATCAAAACAAAATCCTATCTCGTTGGATGAAAACAAATTTCAGAGTATCCTTCATCTCCCTGGATAAAAATAAACTCTAGAGTGCGGAACTGTTTTTCTTGAAAAACCAAATCATCTTTATGATGAAAAAAGGAATCACTAAGTAGTGTATAAAAGGATACCATTTATGGATAACCTCAGATACGTACAAATATATTAATTGATTAAGAACTTCAGATATATACAGATGATTCTAAATTCCATACATGCTAATAAATAATTGCAACATAACAAGGGAGACACATGTTATACTTGATAAATTAATGAAGGATTTTTTTAACATATCATAAAACTATAAGAGAGTCTCGATGTAAGAAACAATTACACTCAAAAGGGTGTTTTGAGAATAAAATCCCATCCTCTCGACCAATGTGAGTTCTTTAGAATCCTGGGTCTAAATTCCTAATGAACACTTACCATTGGAAAGTAGGTCACTATGGATGCAAAACCATTGGGTGTTTCCGATTGTAAGAACAAACCCATTAGAAAACTTTTGGAAATAATGATTTCTAAAGATGTCCTCTTTCTGAGGTAAATAAAAAATGGTTAACCTGGTCTGAAACCATAAAAAATATTATTGTGTTACCAATATATCAGGTCCCATTCAATTTAAGAGAAAAAACAAGGAAATAAATCATGCATGTGTTCATCCAAAAACATACATCTTTAATAGGGTTGTCCTGTTTTTGTTTATCATATATTCAGATATTATATTTCATAAATCCCTTCAATCCAATGGTTTCCTTCAAGTTTTCCATAATGAATGCCTCAATAGCTACTCATGCTTGATCATCATCTACATGAAGGATTTTATCACCAACCCAACATCTCCAACCATGGGTCTCAAATTCCCTTTTTTAGTAAAATCATCAAGGTACCATCCCAACCATCGAGTTCTCCTACCAGGCCATCCATCTTAATAATCACCCTCGATCGTCTAGTGAGCGTAGACTAATGGTCTTGAAGCCAACGACACCCACAACCATCTTTAACCAATTTGGGAGCATATCCGTGAAATGAAACAACAAGTACCTTGAGTACTTCAAGGAGGTGGATCACAAGACCACCTATGGCCTCATCCTAAAGACACATGGTTCTTTCACAAGAGCTCAAACCAATAATTAATTCCACCAATACCAAATTGTAGTGAACCCTCAACATGATGAGGGTGTCACCTTTAGTTTTCTGACCCAGTTTATTTAATATAGGGAATGCATGATTCCCCCTAGGGATTACAACTGTCCAACAAGGATAATTTTTGTACCTTTCCCCCCTCTATATAATCCCACCAACCCAGTTTGGTGTCAAACAACGAGAATGAATACACACTCATCCGCCTTCACCCCACTAGCCAGCAGACTCTTCTAGAAGGGCCAAACAAATCCCACCATTCAAATCCATTGGAGTACCCTGACTTGGGACATACACTTACAAACATTCATTAATCCTTCCATCAGAATTTTTTTGTAAGCATTCAATGAATCCCACAAAACCAGTTCAGCGACAACCTATAAGTAGTAGCATACACCTTCCTGTTCCCACTATGCTTGAAAGTTGACTCATCTAACAAAATTCAAATAAGACCGCAAAACTAGTTCGATGGAAAACAGTACGTTGGAACATACAACTTCCATCACCCAAAAATCTTGTTAGTAGACTCATCTGGAATAACTCAAATAAATTTTCCAACCACGTTTTGTGGAAAACATTGATAATCCATACACCCCTTCAAGGATCAACGAAATCTTCCAATAGCCTTGTTTGGAAGCACCCAGCGAAGTCATTCGGAATTTCTCGACATAAAAAATGGGCCGAATCAACTCTCTTCCCCCATGCATGAGTACTATCCATATCCACTATCAGTAAATGAAGGACATGAGTAGACACATTCACCTACTCCAGATATAGAATGGACATGTATTCCTTTTCAGTTCACTGAAGTCACCATGAATTTAATAGAAATTGTGAATGGGAAGACACAAATACCTTTCCATACTCTAGAAGATTTCCAGAATATCATATCAATGAAAAAAATATTACCCGAGGTAAAAAAACATAATTATGTCCCCACAGGCAGGGTGGCTCATTAGCAGGTCACCCTAGAGAAGATACACACCTCTTCTCTAGTGTAGGAGGGTCATGGAAAAAACTCACCGATAATATAAGGACAACTGGATCAAGAATATAAGATAGATCCAACTTTAGATGATTAGATATTCTAAAGGCCACTCCAAGGCATGAACATGCACCAACCCATGAAAACCACTTCTCCCAGCAAGTGGTCCAAACTGCTTCCAAGAAGTCATCCATGAAGAAGTCTCTGAAAAACATGGTTGGAGTATCCAGAGTCAATATACAATTTGGATATGCTTAATTATATATTTCATAAATCCCTTATAAATTTATCTATGGTATCTCAATATCCTACCCTCCCATTACCAGATTACAGGTGCGATAGTAATATTTCGAAAGGTCCTTATCAGAAACTTCCTCATAAAGGAATACTTCATGATAGTCCAATCATTCTCGAGAGAATATATCACAATGAGATCCACTAAAAACCTCAATGTGGAAATAATACCAAGGATTAAGAGGGTATTCCCCTTGTTTTAATACACCATGATGGTCCTCCCCACGATGGAATTTTCTATGAATGTTATCTCTGCAATAGTGATTATCATTGTCAATTTAATTATTCAATGGGAAATGTAGTGAGAATAAATCCCTCTTATTTAGTGTAACTTATAAACACAAGGCCAGTAATGTCTAATGACTAGTCACTCTTAGGTGAAATCATCTATAAACTGGAAGATAGCCCAAGCCGATAGTAATTCGGAAAACCACCCTTAGGACACATACTTTCCAACGTAACAATGTAACTCTGTACTGATATCGATGATTCTGATAAAACGGAAGGAAAATGCCACAATGGTCCAATCAAGTTGTGTTTCCATATAAAATGATGAAGATGATATTTTAAACCTGAAGAAACAACTAGATATGTTCAAATTTTTGTAATATTTTTGCATTTAGTAGTCCCTCAATACAACATTCCATAGGTTTTGGTGGAAGATTGTATGAATGTTATCCACCTCAACATATTAAAAACTCATTGTCACCTAAAAAGAAAAGTATTAACGTATGATGAGTATCAAATTCATTTCAATGTAATCAAAGGGATATATTGCCAAATTGACTTGGCATCTCTCACAAATTCCTAACATTCAAAAATTGAGAAATAAAAAGCATCCATTCAGTGTGGATGCCTTAATTTATTTATGTCATTGTAATAAGTGATATCAGATACCCCATATGTTATTCATATCACATGATGTGGTAGACATGGAATGCTTCATTTCACTGCACTCCCCATTTAGAAAATCATACCAAAAGTGGTATCGGGAAATGTAATTTCTCCTCGATGGATAAAAAAATATATTTTTTTCATGAGTGAGGATATTTTCAACATTAATAGACCCCGAACGAATCTCACTGATGTCAGGCCTAAAGAAAGAAATCTATTGAGAGACTCCTGAATAAACTATCTGAGAACATAAAGCCATCCTCTTGTTTAAGGGATTTTAGTTTTCTATTTACACATATTTTAAAAAAACACAATATTCTTCCAAATCGTGCTACTTAATTTAGTGCTATATAATTTTACTAGCCCACATTCAGAATAAAATCCATAATATCAGAAGAGAAACTACAATAATATCATCCACACTAGTTCAATAGAAACCCTAGTCTACTAGTCTCGGGGAATTTTTAACCCCAACCTCATAGTCATTAAACCGAGCACAAATGTTTGTAAAGGAAGAATATGAATATACCCATCCCTTAAGGATGGGGGCTTTTTTACCACAATAATCCCATCCTCAGTGGGAATAATTTTTCTACTAATTAGGGATGAAGCTGAAAAATGATTCCTCTTAGTTCATTCCATACCATGATTATGTACCTTCATTTGGAACACATACAAATTAATTTTCTGAGGATTAACTTTGAGTTACTATCCTCTGATCTATTCTGGGGGAACAAAAAAACAAGAGGAAAAGGCCTCACAAATAATACATAAGAAGACCATCTAACAGAGATAATGATAGAATGCCTGTAATACATTACACATTACTAAACATCATCAATGTATTCACTGAATATCCTCTAGAGAATGAATCTAGTTCAGAGGAGTCATGAGAGGAAGTTCATGTTCCAGATGCAGTCCACACCAAAGAAAATGAAGGAGGTGAGTCTACCTAAAACCAGAGGCTTTCAAAGAATTTGGGAATTCCCTTGAATAATACTCATTTATCACCTTAAAAGGAACATATCAAGGAAAAATTTAAGAGTCATACTATATCTCAACTTCCCCTAGGATTGGGTCAATCCCTTTCATTGTAGGAATGATTTTCTTAATAAGAGGACGAAATGAAAGAGTTGAGAAAAATCAATGCACAGTCACTCTGAGGTAGCCTTCCTACCAGATATTCTTTGCAAGTAGATTCTGAACTTTCACTTCTAGTTGGCACACCTCAACATAGAGGGATTGTCGCAACAGATGAGGAAGATCTTGATTTCCATCCATTTTAGAGAAAACCAGAATAGGGTTTGGATAATTTTTATAAACCTATCCAAATGGGTTACTCATGAAAAATTCCAATAGTGCCGCCACCACTGGTCCTATCCTTCACTGCACCAATTCAGGATCCATCCACCACACCTTTTCAGGTCCCGACATAGCCATATGTTTCCCAAAAGGGTATGAATACAGTTGATTCATTAACGGCCTTATTAGAATATATATAATAACAATATGTACTGAAAAAACTAGAAACAAAGTGTTACCTTAAATGGGTAGATCCAAATAATCCTCTGCCAATCATTGGAATTACTAAATTTCCAATATTCAATGGATTGAGTGATCCAGAGTAGCACATGATGCATTTCATCTCTTTCTATGATCCTATGATGGGGATTTCTTTACAATAGGAGGAAGAGAAATTTCAATGCTTCTTGTAATCACTACAGGGGCCAGCCTTTTATGGTACACATGTTTGTAGTCTCGATCAATTACTAGATGAGAAGATCTTCATCAAAAGTTCCTCTTCGAGTTCATTTCAACACAACATAATATGATAGTCTTCGATCCTACAAACATCCTAAAAGATAGAATTGAATATTCTCATATTTCATTAATTGGTTGAAAGGATCAGCATAATCCGTGAATATGCTGCTCCCTCAAGAAGATATGTTTCATATCTAGGTTGAAAATCATTACGAGGAGTGTCACACACCATTGATCCATGTGAAATATATAGGAGGATTGTTGGACATTTCCTCAATTTCTCAACATGTTGATAATTCAATCACAGATACTGAGGCCATGTGATGAGTAGTTCCATTAGCTCTGGGAAGAATAATAGGAGAAGAAGAGGCCACTATAGTTACACTTGAGCAAGACCATGCACCCACTACTACTATAAAGACCTCATCACACCATAGAGATCCACATACCGAGCATCAACATAAATTTTTTTCTGGTCAAATGATCAAGGAGATCAATAGTAGAAATAGTTTGAGGAGTTGAAAAGCAAGGTCTATTCTATTCAAAATAACCAAGTCCAAGGCTGCATCATCTCAGATCTAGAAAACAACTTAGTTCTACTTTCAAAGCCCATGAAGCCTATGGATGAAGGTCATGAGTGTCTACAAAACTATTTACCCTTCCAAATAATGCTAGGGTACCTCATCTTGGAGTGTTTTTATTTTCAAGATCTATTATAAATGATAGTGGAGTCTAGGAAAGTGAAATTCAAAAATTCGATAATTTAGGTATTATTCATTTATTCTCTTAATATAGAAGAGCATGGTGTGTGGTAGTAAAATAAAAGAAAGAATTCATAGAATTTCAGTGACTAGATGGTTCGGAAAATAGTCAACTAAACTCATTCCATTATTCAATCACAGTTGAAACAATTTCATTTCACTACAACCACTTCTTCTATAGAAAATCCGCATTATTTAAAGCCCATTATCTTGAAGGAAAATAATCTAATAAGAGACATAGAAGAAAGGAAAATAATAATTCAGAAGAATATGAACTCATGTTCATGCGAAATATTTCCTCAACTTTAGAAAACATTATTCTAACTGTATCAAAAGCATAGAAAACAGCACGCCAAATGGCACAATAAGATTTGACCTGTCAGGAAGAATCTTAATCAGATGAAGAGTTGATATTTGGTTATGTTAATTTAATATAGTTAATTGATCCCTTCTCAAATGATTAGAATGATTGTAAATTGTATTTCCCAATTCTAGACAGGGGAACTAAAGAACATGGTATTCAATGCTGAGGATATATGGGAGGTCATTCTAGGAGTCACTAATTCAACCACAACCATTCTCAAACTGTTTATGCAACTGTTACTCATGGTAGAGACCACAAGTGAGATCAACAAGAACAAGGGAAATCCCATACACATGATACAGTTTTCCCTAACATGATCATATTGGATGATCAGTTAGAGGCTCCCCTACCACCTCCTTAGTGGGTTGGTAGACCTAACCGGCCAAATACACCAAGAGTAGAAACAATTCAAGATCCTTACCTATAGGATGGTCCATCCAAATTAGAAATATGATCTCCTAGGGCACCTATAAAATACTATAACCATTATGGGAATCAAAGACCCCTGGATCAAAAATATGTTTCTTTGAAAAAATTGGCCCAAGTACCGGCCTAGTTATCAATCGAGGACACCCTGAATCTATCAAAAAATCTACAAGGAGAACTCATAGAGGACTTTTAATTCCCTCAAGAGATTGAATTTGAGGTTACTTCAATAGAGGTTTATTATATAGAGAATGATCTCGAAAAATTACATGTTTCCATATATTTCATGGACAAGGATGGGGATGCTATCATATAACGACACATCAGGCCCCTTTATTAATCTGGAATGTATAATGACACAGATGTCCAACAATACTTAATCATCAATGGCTATAGGTTCAATCTCATTCTGATATAGACACCTCACTGATTGGGTCTTATATAATCCCACTTATATCCTTCCACTCCAATGTTACAAGGGTATGATATGATTGAGTAAGAACCTCTTGATGAGATTACACTCATAACATTGTATGGTTCAAAGTTCATTCTTGTCTGGTAGGACACAACATTAAATATTATGTTGGTAATACCTTGGATACATTAAAATGCTTCAATTCCTTTTTCATACCACCAATCACACAAATATTATGACAATTGAATATTTTGATCATTTTATAGTGATATGGTCCAGTTTAATTCTTTTAAATCTCAATACATTGATTTATAATTCGAACAAACAGGGGGAAAATTATCCATGGAATATTTTGTAACAATAATAAATTACTTAAATGGTTTGAAGAAGATAATAGATAACCCATTAAATCATATTAGTGCTAATTATGTGTTTTCCATTAATCAAATCGAGAGAGTGAACCTAAGTCCAATCACTCATTTAGTGGATTCTATAATATCAGTTATGGAAACTGAACCCGATGGAATGAGAGAAACTGTAAACTCTCAAAGTAGTGATGAAAGCATGGATGGAAATGTTTTCATTCCATCAACTGAGCTTTAGAAAATCTATGCATTATCATCAATTCTATAATAGGTGGTTATGATAATGAAAAAATATAGGGATGATGACACTTAACCCTTTATCATCCCTTAAGAGCTTCTAGAGTACCCTCCATCATCAGTTGGGCCGGCAATGGTTGCCTCTTCTTCTAGATATCCAAATATAAACTCCTCCCCAGGATCTGAAATTATTTCTTCATCACCTACATTTTGAGCATAGGTACAAGAAGAATCACATGAGTAAGAGGAAGAAGATAAAGATATATAGGATTCACATCCATCATTTGAGTAAGGTGTCTCCACCAATACAAAGGAAGATCCATGGTCCACTCTAATTAGTGTGCCCATGTCTCCAGAAGAATACGAATTTTAGAAATTTGAAAGAACATTTTTGTTGGGACAACATGAAGACGGATATTAGTGAATATGTTTCAATATGTATGGTTTTTCAACAAGTGAATTTTGGAAGGCAACATCCCAGAGGAGTCATGCAACCTCTTCATATACCTGAGTGGAAATTGGAAGATATTACAATGCACTTTGTCATTGGGCTACCAAAGACTCAAAGAAGGAATGATGTAATATGGGTCATTGTTGATCATCTTACTAAGTCAACACATTTTATTTCTATAAGAGAAGATTTACCACTTGAATGTTTAGAAAGACTATATATTAATGATGTTGTAAGACTTCATAGAGTACCCCTATCGATTATTTCTGATCGTGATGCTTGTTTGAAATCAAGATTCTATAAAAGTATTCAGAAAGCCCTACATACTAAACTTTGTTTGAGCACTGCCTACCATCCTCAAACTGACAGACAATCAGAACAGACTATTAAAACCTTAGATGATATTTTTAGATCTTTATCACTTGACTTTCACGGTATGTGGGATCAAATTTTACCTTTGGAATAATTTTCCTGTAAAAATATATTCCATTCAAGTAGTCAGATGGCTCCATATGAAGAGTTATGTGGAAAGAGATTTTGTACACCATCTTTCTAGGATGATGTTGGTGAATGAAAACTTGTATTCCCAGAATTTGTTGAGGAATCAATGGAAAGGGTGATGACTATCCAAACAGACATCAAAGAAACTCAAAGTATGAAAAAGAGCTATGGTGATAACCGAATGAAGGATTTTTAATTTCAAGTATGAGATTATGTTTTCTTGAAGTTATCTCCATGGAAGGGTGTTATACGATTCAAAAAGATGTATAAATTAAGTCCCAGGTACATCAGACATTTTGAAATTCTAGAATGAATTGGAGTTGTAGCTTACTCTCCGGAGAGGCCTCGAAGTCTCTCCAAAGTTCATGATATGTTTCACATATCACTATTGAGAAAATACATGCCCGACCCAATGGATGTACTCATCTATGATGAATTAGACTAGAAATCGATATGTCTTATTGAAAAGAGCCAATCAAAATTCATGATACTAGAGAACAAGTGCTGAGGAACCGGATGACTCGTCTGGTAAAAGTTCTATGGAGAAACCATAAAATGGAAGAGGCAACATGGGAACCTAAGGAACTTATGATGAAGAACTACATAAATCTTTTTAAGTAGTAAAATTCTAGAAATTTCAAGGACAAAATTATTTGAAGGAGGGAATAATGTAATACACCAAGCTTCCACAGTACACTTCTCTTTTAATAACAAAGTAGCTTGCGTTTAATGCAACTTCGAGTTTTAACACACCATGACTAATCAAACTAGCCATTATGAATAGAAACACCAAATTTTTGAAATTTTATTTTTCAAAATTTGAATTATTTTTGGATTATGAATATCAAAATAATCTTAGCTTGAATTTTTTGGTATTTTTCTGAAAACTTTCATTTTTTGATGAATATTGAAAAATTATAAATTTTAATTAAAAACAACTTTTTTAACGGAAATTATTTATAGTGTTAAATTATAAATTTGTGTTTTTATAAATTATCATTTGATTATATTTTTATCATTTAATATAATGTGGGTAATTGGATGTAATTTTACATTTAAATCATACATAAACATATGTTAATCTTTGGATAATTTTTACTTCTTAAAAACCTGCTTTTGGTTTTGACAATGAGAATTAATTTTAAATCAATTGCTGCAATATATATGTTTTGAATTTGGAAAAATGGATTTCATATTTTGAATCATGAGGTCCAAATTGTTTAAATATGTAAATTTTATTTTTAATAATTATGAATAATGATTTCGGTAGATATTTTATTTACCATGGTTAAAGGGAAAATTAGGTAAATAAGGGTAAATAAATAATTTTATAAAATTATTAAATTACCGTAACATGTGTCCAAACCCTATTGGTTGATACGTTTCCTTCCATGGGAATCCTTGGGATGATTTTGGGACCCCATGAAGCCACTTGGGAGTGATAATTACATTTTATATTAAATAATCTAAAGTAAAGACCAAAATAAAAATGATTATATCTTTTAGTAAATTTTTTTATATGAGGTTATATAATTGATCTATTCCACTATAAGTATTCATTATAAATATATAAATATTTCCTACATCATGATATTTTATTCAAATTTTTTTGTCATAAAATACATATATTTATATATGACACAATAATGATGTAGTATTTTCCTTATTAATGAATGAATCTAATAATTAATATTTTAAATATAAAAATAAATATAATTCTAATATTTTGATTCAAGAAATTAATTTTATATGTGAATATGACATGTTATGATTGATTCTATTTTTTTTTGAAATAATCATGTTTTTAGTACTTTATCAAAAATCAATTACTACATTGTGTCAAAATTGACAAAAATGAGTTTTTAAAGAAAATACTATATTATTAATTGATATTATATTCCTAAAAATATAAGGTTAGTCCAAAAGACTTATATAATAATATGTATGACATTCATTAACCACTTGAGGTTCTCTTTACATTTTATAGTATGTTTATTAACAATTTATTATAACAATACAAGAATACATGGTAAAAGTTAAACTATTTAACTAAGAGTTAAATCTAAATGATAAGGTTAATATGTTGACCTAGACTTATATAAAACCTATTGGTTGAGTGTTTTAGATCCATCCCCACCTTATAATTAAAGAAACATTTTGGATCCATTATAACCCGAATATGATTGAATAATATAATAATATTTCAAGGTTTTTCTAAAGTGACCCTCACCTCTCATATAAAAGGGTACTTCCTCTCCTCTCAAAATCACACCTCCAAAGCCATTTGGCTCGTCAAAACCTTTCTAAAATATCCTCCCATCTTCTCTAACTTCAAACTGGAGGCCTTATATTGATCATAAATCCAACCTAAATATCCCTTTTGTTCAAATCAAAAGGAAGAACCCAAAGAAGAGGTAATAATTTCACCACTTTTTTTCAAATATATTTTATTCTTCATCTTACTTTTTATTTGTTGTTTCCATAACAAAATAATATCACCAATACCTTATAATTATTTTTATGTTATTATAAATTTGTTACAATTGTATTCATTATTCTATCCATCCAATGAATGACATGTCACCATACGTGCGTATGTACGGGTTACTGTCTCCACGTTGTGGTGTAGTTTGTTATTCAAACACTTAATTATTTGGATGGGTATAATAATGATTATAACTGATTTAAATAGTAAACATAACATGTTAATTATTCTTTTACATTATATAACATCCAATTACATATGAATTCACCATTAATGTAATGATATTGTCAGTCGTCTGTACGTACGGATTACTGTCTCCACAAACACGATGAGATTCATTCTCCATCATAATAATTCAAGAATAATTTCCATTTATGATTAAAAATTATTTTTAAGTCCTTAATATAGTTTTTTATATGAATAAAATGCATCCTATCCATAAGAAATATGGCTTACGTAACAAATCATATAAAGGAAACCAAATCAGTTAACACCCAAAATAATGATACTACTGAAATATCATTAGTAAAGAAATATTAGAAGATCATATATGCTATCATATTTGTGTATGTAGTTGTAAAATTTAATAAAAATTATTTAACAATTATACAGGAGGTTAACGTTCCCTCGACCAGGGAAAAGTACAAGTTAAGGGTTAATTTTACAGTCTCTATATTATCTGAGGTTGTTTATACGTGAGTATCAACTAGGACCTCTTTATCATCCACATATGTGTTTCATAAAAAAGTATTTAAAACAATTTATACTATTACCTATAACATGGTTTATGTTCATTTATACCCTTGTATTACTTTTTATAAAATGTTTTTAAAGGAATCATTCTTTTATTTTTCAAACAAGGTACGTTATGACCTTTTCGACAAATCAAGGTAACTATGTTTTTTAACTTATATGGCAGGTGTAGCTATTTTTCACCATTATAACACCTTAGAATCTTCCATTACAAGATTATAAGAATATTTTCAAAATAAATTTTTTCTTTTAAAATTATGTGACATTTAAATGATTTTAAAATATAAATAGACATTCCTCTCAAATAGTTTTGATTTCATATATGTCAATATCCTATGATGGATTTTACACTTGTTTGATGTTGATTTATTATGATACAAATATTCTATATTGTATTGAAGGTTTTGTGATATGTTTGACTGTGGATGTGTCATTTTTATACCATTAATGGTCTGTGGTTAAAGTATTAACAATTTGTATGCTAGCTTTAATACAAATGTTTATGTCATGTTTCAACCATTTCATATGAGGAATACATTATACTTATTAAGTCATAGGTGGAGCCCGTTATAGCTCATCGATGCATCGGTAGGTCTCATGAGACAAACTAGTGTGTTGGAAGAAGGCCTTGATAAAATCTTATTTGTAATCTTAGAAAGAGGCCGTGACTATGTGGTTATGATTTCCGACATTATGCATTCCATCATTATAAAATTTTCTATGGATATTACTTGTGATTATTCCAATAGTACCATATCTGTGTGAATATTTAAATGGAATTATTTTATTTATAATTTCCATATTATGCTGAAGTTTTAGTTTAAAAGGCTAGTGTTTTAGTCTTATACATTCCCTTAAATGTTTATGCTTATCAATGGATGTTTCCACTATATTGTTATCCCGACCGAGGGTCTGAGCTCACCCCTTTCTATGTTTTATTATTCCTATGATGCGAAGAATTATATTATGAATGACTTGAAGGGATAGTCTAATGGATATGAATGTGGTCAATGGAGACAATATTTTTGTTGTTTTTAATTTTATAATTTAATGTAAAACTTATGTATGTATATAGTACTTCCTTGTCTAATAAACTGATCAGTATTTTGGGAAATGATTCCTAGTATCATGCCAATGTTATGGAATAATGCACCAACTCTGGGTAACTAGGGTCGGGGTATTACACCAACATAGGGTACGTCTACATCAGAAGCTTCAATTTCCAATACACCTGCAAAACCGCATCTTCAGGCTAGAAAATACAGACCTTTGGTCCAAAAGTATGATGCCTTGAAGCAATTGGCCAAAATACCAACCAAGTTATCAATTTTAGATTCCTTAAGTTGGTCAAAAGATCTTTGAGAAGCACTCATTGAGGCTTTTTCAAGTACTCAAGAGTTTGAAATCAAAGTTGCTACTGCTGAGGTTTACAGTACCTAGAATGATCATACAGAATTTCATGAAGTCATATATTTTACAGATAAAGATGAATATGATGTTGTACATGGACATATTAGACCATTGTATTTATCTGGAAAAGTCAATGATGTAGACATCTGACGAGCCTTCATTGATAATGGCTCCAGTGTCCACCTCATTCCCATTCGTACACTTTGTCAATTGGGCCTGAATGAATCTGAATTATCTCCTTCCACTTTAATGTTTCAAGATTATGATAAGAATTAGCAAGAACCATTGGGAGAAATTACACTTAGAACATAGTTTTGAGATCTTGAATCAAATTCATACATAATGGTTGTTCGTTAGGACACAACCTCCAATATTATTCTTGGAGGGCCTTGGCTATATCAACATGTAGCCGTACCTTCATCATACAACCAGTGTCTTATGTACGGTTCAATGATAAAATTAGGACATTGTATGGTGATAAGGCTCTATTCAAAAGATTTTAATCTCAATACATTGAGGCAGAGTTTAATCGCACAAAAGGAACGAATTCTGTGATGAATGAAATAACCAGAGTTAATGCTCCAAATTGACTGGAAATGATTCCAGAAAACCCATTAATACATTTTATTATAGATTATGTGCTACCTATAAATTAA
Source organism: Viscum album (assembly GCA_963277665.1). Classification (NCBI taxonomy): domain Eukaryota; kingdom Viridiplantae; phylum Streptophyta; class Magnoliopsida; order Santalales; family Viscaceae; genus Viscum; species Viscum album. The sequence continues at coordinate 901,421,905 of OY728130.1, forward strand.
ATTGAAAGGGTAAAAAAAATCCAAGCACTCATCCAATAACATCCATAATTTCAACTGTGGCAATTGATCCTGAAAACATGGGAGAAACTGTTGATCCACCAAGCAGTGATGGAAGATTAAATGGGTATGTTTTCATTTAATTTTCAAAACTACAACAATCCTCTACTTCATCAATCAGAGAATAAAAAATTGTAGAAATTATAGATGAAGATAAAGATGTTTATTATCAATCCATCATCCCCTCTTTATTACCACATGATGAACCATTGTCATTAGTAGGGTCAGATATGGTGGCCTCTTCTTCAGGATGTTCAAATACTGACTCCCCTCTAAATATGGGAATTTTTCATTGTCATCTACTATGAAAGTAGAAACAGAAGAGGTTAAATGTAATTAAGAATAAGAGGAAGATATTGGGAATGTTCCTCTAGCATTTGAGGAAGGGGTCTCTACCGAGGTAGATGATCCCACATAAATAAATATTGGTACAGAAGAAGATCCACACCCCAATCTAATTAGTGCGACCATGAAAACTGAAGAACAAGAGGAGAATACATCATTTATTAAGAAAAAACGAGATAATTTTTTTGGAATTTTACATAAATTCCAGGTCTTAATACTGATGTAGCCACCCATTAATTGGGTTTGCCAGAAGAACATCATGGATTCAAGAAATCAGTAGAAAGAACACACCCAACTCATGAATCTAAAATTGATGACGATGTTGATAAGGTTATAAAGGATAACTATTCAAAGAAGTTCAATATCCCAAATGGATAGCCAACATTGTCCCAGTGGAAAATAAAAATGAAAAAATTAGAGTCTACATTGATTTTAGATATCCCAATCGGCATTGTCCTAAAGATGATTTTCGAGTTCCGATTACAAAGCTTCTAATTGATCCTACAGCTAGCTATGAAGCTCTATCCTTCATGGATGGATACTTTGGGTATAATAAAATCTGTATGACCTTAGTAGATGATGAACATATAGTCTTTAGAGGCCCTCAAGTTGTGTTTTTCTATTGGTTAATGCCCTTTGGCTTAAAGAATATATGCACAATATACCAATGTGCCATGCACCATATCTTCAATCCCATGTTAGGAAAATTTGTTGAATGTTCTATGGATGATTTAGTGGTCAAATATAGACAATGTCCCAATCAATTTGCTGATTTGGAGACCATATTCCTTAAACTTCGGTAACACAGTTTGAAGATGAACCACTTGGAATGTGCTTTCTGTGTAACCTTAGGAAAGGTATTTGACATTGTTGTATGCTATCGTTGTATCGAAGTTGATCCTGATAAAACACAATCAATCTTGGGTATGTCACCTCCATGAAATTTGAATGAATTAAGATGATTCCAAGGACACATGGCCTACATTCAGCGCTTTATCCCCAATTTGGGAGGCAAGTGGTTTCCCTTCACCATATTAATGAAGAAAGGAGTCACCTATAAATAGACTGAAGACTACCAAGAACCATTTGATACCCTCATGAAATTTCTCTTGAGTCTACTGGTATTAATTTCACCTATTGAAGGAAGGACACTTATCCTCTATGTGACAGTTTTAGAGCGATCACTTGGTGCCTTCCTTTCCCAAAAGAATGATGAAGGAAATGAAAATAGTCCTTACAATCTCAGTCTAACTATGCTTGATGCAGAAACCCAATATTAAAGTATTGAAAAGTTCTTATTAGCATTAATCATTTTAGTTCGGAAATTAAGGCACTACCTGCAACATCATGAGGTCCAATTGGTATCTTGCAATAACCCACTCAAATTTATCCGAAGTCTTCCTATGCTTACATGGAATTTGGAATGATGGGAAGTTATTTCTAAATAGTTTTATATCCATTTTGTTCCTCAAAATGAAATAAAATTCCATGCTATGGAAGAATTCCTTACTATGTATCCATCTGTAGAAGATACATAATAAAATACAGAACTTCCTCATGTATAATTCTTCTCTATTCAGGATAATTCCCAAACATGCGAAATGTATTTTGAGGTGCTTCTAGAATTCCAACAGGGAATTGAATGGAAATTAATAAACTCAACAAACTAGGGTTTGTAATTTTCCCTATTTCCCTAGAAAATGATTTTTTTCCTTATTCCTTCCTGTTATCGGAAGATGGTACCAACAATGATTCTGAGTATCAAGCTCTCATTAGAGGTTTGGAATTTCCACTTTAGGTAAAAAATGAATCACTTGAAGGTAAAAGGTGATTCAAAATTAGTAATCATGAAAATAAATAGGGGGATATTCTATAATAAAATAAGAGTTAATCCATTAGTGTGATTTCTTTAGAAGGTTAATGGATTAATTTTTCTTTCAGAGTTGAAATTGTCTTATGTCTCTCAGTCATAAAATTCCCAAGTAGATGCACTGGATAATGTAGCTATATCATTGGATGATAAAAATTGAGATGAGAGTCATTACCATATCCCATTGTCGTGGGGTCTCACATTTCGTTCAAACCAGAATGGATGAAATTAATGAAATTAGCCATATTTCTGAGTCTTATGGTTATACCACGAGATGGAGAACATCGATCATGGAATATCTTTAAAATGGAGTACTTCAATTGAATAGGGATGAAAAAGAATTGATCTGGCGACGAGAAACCAATTTACTCTTTGTGATAGTCCAGAATGCCAAAAGATCCTCTACAAGAGAGGTTTTGATGGAATCCTTTTCAGATGTATTGATGGAGAAGAGACTGCAACTATCCTGAAAGAAGTACATTCAGGAGCTTGTGCTGCCCACCAATATAGGAACATACTCTCTAATCAGATCTGAAGGCTTCGATACTTTTGGCATTCAATGATGTATGACTGCACAAATTTCTGAATGAAATTTCTTCCCTGACAAGTTCATGCCAACTTCATTCATCAACCCTCGGAGTTGCTTCATTAAGCAAAAAAATCATGGCCATTTTCCCCATGGGGAATGGATGTAGTGGGGCCTTATCCTCCAACTAGAGTTAAGGAATTCAAGTATATCCTTTCTGCTAATGACTTATTATCTAAATGGGATGAGGAAATACCACTCAAAGACGTCGAAGCCAAAAGTATTATTAGTTTTGTCGAAACTAACATCATCCCCAGATTTTGTGTCCCTCAAAATATATTGATGGAAAATGGCAGCAATATTTTTTCAATTGAGGAAAAGAAGTTATATGTGGAGGATAATATCAAATCCAACCACTCATGTATCTATAATGTGGAGACCAATGGAAATACAAAGGCCTTCAACCAGGCCCTATCAAATATACTCCAGAATATGTGTAACGACCCAAAGTTTCATTAATAGAAAATCCCTCTTGATCCAGTTAAATGATTCTTTATGAAAAATGTTTTTATAAGATGTCAACATCATTAGTTTTACGTTATGATTTGTGACCGTTACTTTTATAGCCGTTGAATAGTGATCATTTGAGTAGTATAAATATAAGGCTTTAACGAACCCATTTCTACTCAGACAAAGGAAGCGATGGCCTCATCCAGTAGAATTTCCCCTTACGAAGCAAATTTGTCGAAGCTCGGAGAAGAGGTGGCGTCTTTGGGATTTTCCCTTGACCAAGCCCATGTTGAGCTTCATCAACTCAAGCTCGAACGTGATCGTCTACGGGAAAAGTGTAAGTTGATTGAAATTACAACTCGAGCGATGTTATCCGAGCCACCCCAAGAGTCTGTCACCATCGCACACCTTACCCTTAGGTCTTATGCGGCTATTTGAAGGGGTTATGTAACAAATAAGTAGCACCATGTTCATGTACATTATTTTTGTATATAATAATGAATATAATTTCTAGTCATTTTTGATACATTGTAATTAGTTTTTAAAGTACAAATGGTGTTTTTAGTTATTATTTAATTAAGAATTATATTTTATTAAATTAAAGGATTTTTGAATTAAATAATATTTCAATAAAATATTATTATTAATATTACTTTAATATTTATTAAATATAAATGATCTTATAATTTTATGAATGCAATTAAAATTTTTATTAAGGTTTGAAAGCCATTTCTGTCAAAACCCGTGAATTTTTTATAAATGTCGGTTTTTATTTTCAAAGTGAAAATTCACATATTTAGAAAATTATTTAGATAAAATAAATATTATTTTTTGAATCAGAACGTCGAAATTATCCAACGGTGAATTTTTCATGATTTTCTGAGATAGTCAAATTTTTGGGTAAAAATTAAATACCATTTAAATATATAATGTGTTTTATGACATCATAATGACCCAATGGTGATATAATAAAATACCATAATCTTTATGTCCGACAAATATATGTTTTATCATTAAAATAAAGAGGTTTTGGGTTTGTTTGACTTACTTTTCGAAGCATTAATGAACCCCTCAAGACTTATTCAACACTTTGCCTTTTTAAATTAATTTCCATGGGAGTGTGACTCACCTCCACATAAGCAACCCTAATTTTTTTAATAAGTTCGGACCTTGGCCTTGTAAAATATTTTTTCCTCTTTCCTTTTCCAGAAACCATGGGCAAATACCATGGGATGGTTTGTGGTTTGGATTATTTTAATATAAGGGGTCCCAAACCTAAATAATAAAGAATTCTCTCACCTTTCCTATATAAACCCACCCAAGCTCCCACTTCCTCCTCACTAAAATCCCTTGGAGTTCGTCCAAACTCTGCCCTACTCTCTCTAGAATCCTCCCAAGGTGCCCCAAGCTCCCAAGAAGCCTCTCACAAGCCTCTCTCTATCCTTTGGAAGCACACTTCCAAGTAAGTGTTTTGTCTTCCTTTCTCATTTTTGTCAATTTTCTTTAAGTTGTATTGCCCTTTTAATTTCAATTATGAATGTTGGGGTATGGTTTCGCACCTCCCCCATACTGCCCTCTTATTGTTTGAATGATGGGAGAACCGTTTCTCTCTCATTAAATTCCTCCCATGTACACCAGTTACTATGCCCAAATTCCGAAAGGAACTTCTCTCTCTTCTTTTACATTCAAGCAATACTTTTGTATCATGAATTTAAATTCCATTTCAATTGTTGGGACATGTATATATATGACCTCCTTACAGTCCATTACATTTAAATATGATGAGTAACCCCTTTCTCTCTCATCAAACTTTTTTATGAATTCTTATGTCACGCTGTTATGCTGCCGAAATCGCACCGATTTTCTAAGCCAATGTCATTGTGTAGTGAATACCATGACCATTTCTCCATCAAGGGTATTCACCTTTATGGACATTTACTTATTGATTATAAAGTTTCATGTATGAATTCCACATTCCTTTATCGTGGAATAAATGATTATGTTTTATGAATCCATGTTTTATTATCCATGTGGCACACTTATGCATGAAATGAAATGTTTAAGAAGGGTGCACCCTGATAGCGCTCCAATGCATTGGGTAAAGTATAGTATCATGATACGTCATGTGCAATGAGTGTTGACTCATGCTAATTCAAGTGCAACGAGGGTTTACTCATGCTTCAAGTGCAATGAGGTTTTACTCATGCTCCATGTGCAATGAGCCTTGGCTCATGCTAATTCAATGTTAAGTGTTGTTGCCACATTTCCATGTTATGGTTATCATGATTTATCATGCCTTTATGTTCATGTTACTCTAATGATCTATTGATGTTCTGAATGCCTAACATGTATTGTACTCCTCATGTTATTCATTATGTACTCCCTTACTGGGCTTTATAGCTCACCCTTTTCTTATGCATGTCCTCAAGTTATCCCATGCAATGCTAAGTACGAAGGAATGTAGTGGTCATGTAAAGGAAGTTTTCAATAAAGATGTTGTATTTCAAGTTTAAAGTTTTTATGTAATGATCCTAATCCCCAAAGACACTAAACCTCTCGATCTTCTTTGTTGTATCAAGTGAAGTTTTATGTAATAAAGCATGCTTAAGTTGTATTAAAAAGCAGGGTTGTCATAGTTGGTATCAAAGGATAGGTTTAGTTATTTTTGGGATTAGGAAACCCTAGTAAAGCCTTAGATACAAGGCTAAGCATAATAAAAACATCCCTATGTTTTGGTAAATACAAAGTAAGTGGTTTATCAAACAAATATATCCCTGTCTGGATACGAGCAGGTAGAGGTGGCTCTGGCACAGATGTATCCTAGGGGTAAAACCCGAAAACACCGCTTTGAGCTAGACTCGAATGGGAACTGGTGCACGAAAATGGGCCTTGATGCACTCTTGGTTACAACACTCCCGGGGGATATGTTTTGATAAATTCACAATCTTAGTATGAACCCTTATTAAGGGAAAAATGCCCCTAAGAATATATGTTAGAAAGAAGATCATGAAATGCCTGGATTGAATCCTATAGACTCATGAGTTAAAGAGATTAATGTTTATTTATAAGTCATCAAATTTTTTCTTTGGATTACCCTTTATGTGTTACCCCTAACTTTCCTTTTATTCCAGCCAGTGGCCGATAATAGGAGAACTTGGGCTAACAACCGTTGTGAAGATCAGTGTAATGGTTATACTTATGAGATGCCCAATCCAATGGGAGCAGGAATCGTGAACTTTGTCACGCTTCTCTCTCAGCTAACTCATGTTTTGAATAGAAACACTGGTCAAGAGGAACGTTCAACCCCCCCCCCCCCTAAGAAAGAACAAGTCGCTATTGAAAGCTTCATGAGACAAAGGCCTCCTACTTTTAGTGGATCATCCGATCCCACGATCGCTGAACAATGGATCAACTCCATTGAAAAGATATTATCCATCCACCAATGCTCTGAAAAAGAGAAGGTTCTCCTGGAAGCTTATCGTATAGAGGGTGAAGCTGATCAATGGTGGATGTTGATAAAAAATACGAAGCCAGAGGAGGATTCGAGGCTTTGGAATGGAAGGAATTCCGGAAGATGTTTTTTGATAAATATTTTCCATGCACCCTCCGTCTTAAGATGGAAAGGGACTTCCTTTCCCTCAAACAGAAAGATGAAGAATCTGTGGGAGCGTACGAGGAAAACTTCAAAAGTCTTGCACGATAAGCTTCCGGCTTTGTCGTTACCCCCGAATACAAGGTTGACCGCTTCTTTGGTGGGTTGAAGCCTAGCTTGCGGAAAGCATTAGCGATCCGTGACTTCGAAAACTATGAGGAAATTGTCCGATGTGCCCTCAAGGTTGAAATGGAGATCGGAGAATCACAGGGGTATCACGGGGACAAGAAACGTAAGGTGGACTTCAATGCTGGTGGTCCGATGGATAAATCCAACGGCGCTAAGAAGTTCCAGCACCCCACTTGCCAAAAGTGTGCAAAGAAGCACCCTGGAAATTGCCTTAGGGGGACAAGAAAATGATTCAAGTGTGGAAGAGAAGGGCACCTAGCTGTTAATTGTCAGCACGAAGGACCCGCAGCTACGAAAGAGGAGAGGAATGCTTCATTCGAACCTCAACGCGTTGTTCAATGCTACAAATCCAATGAACCAGGTCATTTTTCAAATCAGTGCCCTAATCCAAGGGTTATTGGAGGCAACCAACAACCTCCAAGACAGCAAGGAAGAACTTTTGCCATCAATTCTGCCGAAGTGAATCCCGACAACGAAGTGGTGATAGGTACGCTAGTTATTCATTCAAGAATAGCGAATGTAATTTTTGATTCAGGTTCTACGCATTCTTTTATATCTCAAAAGTTAAGTAGAACAATCCCTGCACCACCACAAATCATGGAAGTAAAGATGTCGGTGAGTACGGAAAATGGGGCAATCATTGCATCCCATGAGTATAAGTCCTCCCCTGTTATAATCTGTGGATTGAATTTCCTGGCGAACCTCATCATACTCCCTCTGGTGTAATTTGATGCAATTCTTGGTATGGATTGGCTTTCCTTATATAGAGCCAACATAATTTTTCAGGAGAGGGAAATCACACTCCATATGGCGAATCGACCCCCGATTCTTTACAAGTGTCAGGAGGAAGATGAATCTATTTTAGCTCCATCATCTCAAGCATGGATATTACTGCCTTATGATCATGCATATCTAGATCAGATGACTAAGTCCAAGGAAGAAACCACCCTAGATGAAATGCCTATTGTGAGGGAATTCGCTGAAGTATTTCCCGAGGAACTTCCTGGTCTTCCTCCAAGAAGAGATGTTGAGTTCTCAATTGAACTTATACCTGGGGCGATACCAATATCCAAGACTCCATATAGAATGGTTGTTGTTGAGATTGAAGAGCTGAAGAAACAACTACAGGAGAATCCGGATAAAGGGTTTATACGCCCAAGTGCATCACCATGGGGTGCACTAGTCCTCTTCGTCAAGAAGAAGGATGGGTCAATGCATATTTGCATTGATTATCGTGAACTTAAAAAAATCACGATAAATAACATGTATCCTCTCCCATGAATCGATGACTTGTTTGATCAGCTGCGTGAAGCACAATACTTCTCCAAGGTGAACTTGCGGTCGGGATATTATCAAGTAAGGGTGAAGAAGGAAGATATCCCCAAGACTGCTTTTCGTACAAGGTACGGGCACTATGAATTCATAGTAATGCCTTTTGGACTCACCAATGCTCCAACAATATTCATGGACTTGATGAATAGAGTCTTTAGAGATTACCTTGATAAATTTGTGGTAGTCTTTATAGATGATATTCTAATATAATCCAAAACCAAGGAGGACCATGAGGAGCATTTAAGAACTGTACTAGAGACTTTGCGCAAGGAGAAGCTCTATGCCAAGTACATCAAGTGTGAGTTCTGGTTGAAGGAGGTCTCATTCTTGGGCCATATCATCACAAGCAATGGGATATCTTTGGACCCCTCCAAAACAGATGTAATTGAGGGATGGCCGAGTCCAACATCGGTAACGGATATCCATAGCTTCTTGGGGTTAGCTGGATATTATCGACGATTTGTGAGAAATTTATCACGATTGTCCAACCCACATACCAAGCTAACTCGAAAGGGAGTAAAATTTTCTTGGAGTGATTAATGCGAAGAAAGCTTCAAGGAGTTGAAAAGGAGGCTTATCACTGTACCCGTGATCACTTTATCCACAATTGGGGAGCTTTTTGTGGTATTCAGTGATGCCTCGATGAAGGGATTAGGATGTGTGCTGATGCAGAATGATAAAGTGATATCGTATGCCTCAAGGAAGTTGAAAATCCATGAGCGAAACTATCCAACGCATGATCTGGAGTTGGCGGCGGTGATCTTTTCCTTGAAAATCTGGAGGCATTATCTCTATGGAGAGAAATGTGAGATATATACTGACCACAAGAGTCTTAAATATATATTCACACAGAAAGAGCTTAATATGCGCCAGAGAATATGGATAGAGCTCATCAAGGATTATGACTGTTCAATACATTACCACCCTGGGAAAGCGAACAATGTGGCAGATGCCCTAAGTAGAAAGGATCCATCTATTCTATCAATGATGAGAATTGAGAAGGATCCAATCTTCTTAGACTTGATGAAGATGGATGTGGGAATCATAAATAAGGGAACATCATCAATCCTTTCACAAATGATTGCTCAACCATCTCTATTGGAAAGGATAAAGGATGCTCAAAAGGATGATGCAGGAATCCAAGAAAAAGTGGAAGCTATCAAAAAGGGAAAATCCTCAGTGTTTAATGTTAATGAAGAAGGAATTGTGCGGTTTGGGAAAAGATTATGTGTTCCATCAAGTTCGGAGCTGAAGAAGGAACATTTGGATGATGCACATAGTTCAAATTTCTCTATTCACCCAGGGAGCACAAATATGTATCGAGATCTCCGAGAAAACATTTGGTGGGATAATATGAAGAAGGAGATCGCTGAATATACATCAAAGTGCCTAGTGTGTCAGCAAGTGAAGGCAGAGAGGCAGAAGTCTAAGGGGATGATGCAACCATTGCCCATACCAGAATGGAAATGGGAGAACATCACCATGGACATTGTCAGTAGACATCCAAGGACATACAAAGGCAACAATGCAATCTGGGTTGTTGTGGATCGTCTTACAAAGACTGCACACTTCATTGCTATTCGAGAGGATTTCTATTTGGATCAACTGGCACATATATATATCAGGGAAGTGGTACGGTTGCATGGAGTACCACTATCTATTGTGTCTGACTGAGATCCAAGATTTACCTCTATGTTTTGGGAGAGTCTTCAACATGCTCTGAATACTAAACAGAACTTCAGTATGGCCTATCATCCTCAAACTGATGGCCAATCCGAGCGGACTATCCAAACACTTGAGGATATGTTGAGAGCGTGCTCAATGGACTTTAAAGGAGGATGAGATCAACATCTTCCTCTAGTTGAGTTCTCTTATAATAATAGTTTCCACTCGAGCATCCAAATGACACCATATGAAGCCCTGTATGGGAAAAGGTGTAGAACACTGACATGTTGGGATGAGGTCAGTGAATGTAAGCTGCTTGGACTAGAAATGGTCGAAGAAATTTTGGAGAAGGTGAAAACCATTCAGCAGCATATCAAGGCAGACCAAAGTCGATAGAAGAGTTATGCAGAAAATTGTCGACGAGTCCTTGAGTTTAAAGTCGGAGACATGGTTTTTTTATGCATATCTCCATGGAAGAAGGTCATGAGGTTTGGAAAGAAAGGGAAGCTAAGTCCAAGGTACATCGGCCCCTTTGAGATTCTTGATCATGTTGGGGCTGTGGCCTATCGACTAGCACTTCCACCTACTATGGCCAAGGTGCATGATGTCTTCCATGTATCCCTCTTAAGGAAGTACATAGCAGACCCTTTACATTTACTCTCTTCCGAGGTGGTACAATTAGAAGACGATCTTTCTTATGAGGAGAAACCAGTGAAGATCTTAGATTGTAGAGAAAAAGTTCTACGAAATAAGACGATGCCCCTCGTCAAGGTGTTGTGGAGAAACCACAAGTTTGAAGAAGCAACTTGGGAGTCGGAGGATATGATGAAGCTGAGTTACCCACATTTGTTTTAGTGTGGGAAAAGGAAAATTTCGAGGGCGAAATTTCTTAAGGGGGGAATATTGTAACGACCCAAAGTTTCATTATTATAAAATCCCTGTTGATCCAGTTAAATGTTTCTTTATGAAAAATGTTTTTATAACATGTCAACTTCTTTAGTTTTACATTAATATTTGCGACCGTTACTTTTATAGCCGTTGAACAGTGATCATATGAGTAGTATAAATATAAGGCTTTAACGAACCCATTTCTACTCAGACAAAGGAAGCGATGGCCTCATCCAGTAGAATTTCCCCTTACGAAGCCCATTTCCCGGAGCTCGGAAAAGAGGTGGCATCTTTGGGATTTTCCCTTGACCAAGCCCAAGTTGAGCTTCATCAAGTCAAGCTCGAACGTGATCGTCTATGGGAAAAGTGGATGTTGATTGAAATTACAACTCGAGTGATGTTATCCGAGCCACCCCAAGAGTCTGTCACCATCGCACACCTTACCCTCAGGTCTTATGTGGCTATTTTAAGGGGTTATGTAACAAATAAGTATCACCATGTTCATGTACATTATTATTTTTATATAATAATGAATATAATTTCTAGTCATTTATGATACATTGTAATTAGTTTTTAAAGTACAAATGGTGTTTTTAGTTATTATTTAATTAAGAATTATATTTTATTAAATTAAAGGATTTTTGAATTAAATAATATTTTAATAAAATATTAATATTAATATTACTTTAATATTTATTAAATATAAATGATCTTATAATTTTATGAATGCAATTAAATTTTTTATTAAGGATTGAATGCCATTTCTGTCAAAACCCGTGAATTTTTTATAAATGTCGGTTTTTATTTTCAAAGTGAAAATTCACATATTTAGAATATTATTTAGATAAAATAACTATTATTTTTGGAATCAGGACGTCGAAATTATCCAACGGTGAATTTTTCATCATTTTCTGAGACAGTCAAATTTTTGGGTAAAAATTAAATACCATTTAAATATATAATGTGTTTTATGACATCATAATGACCCAATGGTGATGTAATAAAATACCATAATCCTTATGTCCGGCCAATATATGTTTTATCATTAAAATAATGAGGTTTTGGGTTTGTTTGACTTACTTTTCAAAGCATTAATGAACCCCTCAAGACTTATTCAACACTTTGCCTTTTAAAATTAATTTCCATGGGAGTGTGACTCACCTCCACATAAGCAACCCTAATTTTTTAATATGTTCGGACCCTGGACTTGTAAAATATTGTTTTCCTCTTTCCTTTTCAAGAAACCATGGGCAAATACCATGGGATGGTTTGTGGTTTGGATTATTTTAATATAAGGGGTCCCAAACCTAAATAATAAAGAATTCTCTCACCCTTCCTATATAAACCCACCCAAACTACCACTTCCTCCTCACTAAAATCCCTTGGAGTTCGTCCAACCTCTGCCCTACTCTCTCTATAATCCTCCCAAGGTTCCCCAAGCTCCCAAGAAGCCTCTCACAAGCCTCTCTCTAGCCTTTAGAAGCACACTACAAAGTAAGGGTTTTTTCTTCCTTTCTCATTTTTTTTCAATTTTCTTTATGTTGTATTTCCCTTTGAATTTCAATTATGAATGTTGGGGTATGGTTTCACACCTCCCCCATACTGCCCTCTTATTTTTTGAATGATGGGATAACCCTTTATCTCTCATTAAATGCCTCCCATGTACACCCGTTACTATGCCGAAATTCCGAAAGGAACTTCTCTCTCTTCTTTTACATTCAAGCAATACTTTTGTATCATGAATTTAAATTAAATTTCAATTGTTGGGACATGTATATATATGAACTCCTTACTGTCCATTACATATAAATATTATGAGTAACACCTTTCTCTCTCATCAAACTTTTTTATGAATTCTTATGTCACGCCGTTATGCTGCCGAAATCGCACCGATTTTCTAAGCCAATGTCATTGTGTAGTGAATACCATGCCCATTTCTCCATCAAGGGTATTCACCTTTATGCACATTTACTTATTGATTATAAAGTTTCATGTATGAATTCCACATTCCTTTATTGTGGAATAAATGATTATGTTTTATGAATCCATGTTTTATGATCCATGTGGCACACTTATGCATGAAATGAAATGTTTAAGAAGGGTGCGCCCTGATAGTGCTCCAATGCATTGGGTAAAGTATAGTATCATGATACATCATGTGCAATGACTGTTGACTCATGCTAATTCAAGTGCAATGATGGTTTACTCGTGCTTCAAGTGCAATGAGGGTTTACTCATGCTCCATGTGCAATGAGCCTTGGCTCATGCTAATTCAATGTTAAGTGTTGTTGCCACATTTCCATGTTATGGTTATCTTTATTTATCACGCCTTTATGTTCATGTTACTCAAATGCTCTATTGATGTTCCTATTTCCTAACATGTATTGTACTCCTAATGTTATTCATTGTGTACTCCTTTACTGGGCTTTATAGCTCACCCTTTTCTTATGCATGTCCTCAGGTTATCCCATGCAATGCTAAGTACGAAGGAATTTAGTGGTCATGTAAAGGAAGTTTTCAATAAAGATGTTGTATTTCATGTTTATTGTTTTTATGTAATGATCCTAAACCCCAAAGATACCAAACCTCTCGATCTTCTTTGTTGTATCAAGTGAAGTTTTATGTAATAAATCATGCTTAAGTTGTATTAAAAAGAAAGTTTGTCATAATATGGTTGATAAAGATAAGAAATATTGTCGTGATAATCTTTTTCATTTTTGTGGGATTATCAGACTACTACTCATAATGACACCGAAGAAACTCTTTATTCATTGGTATATGGAATAGAAGCATTTTTTTCCAATTGAAATACAATTGCCTTTACTCAGAGTTGTAATCTTTGATCAGTTGTCTACTGATGAAAGGTCTCAGAAATGGTTCAATGAGAAGAACAATTAGACGAGAAAAGATTTCATACTTTGAATCATTTAGAAGTCTATTAGAATAGAATAACATGATGTTTTAATTATAAATTTCACCTCCATCCACTTGTTCATGGAGAATTATTGTTGGTCTTTAGGACACCAATGATACTAGGAAAAACCCTACAAAGCTTGAGCCAATGTAGGAAGGACCTTATTCCATACATAATGTCTATTAAAATGGAGATTATGCCTTAATCTCAATGGATGGAGATCTTATTACAACTCCAAAAATGTGATATTCTTAAAGAAATACATTATGTAGTTGTACATATCGTAATCCCGAAAAGACTAAAAAATAAATAGTGGAAATGTCCTTACATCAAGACTAAAAATTGCACAGCCCCCATGTCCTTACTGCCAGACTAAAAACTACACATCCCTCACACCCAAGCTGCGAGACTAAAAACTGCACAACCCCCATGCCCTTACTACAAAACTGAAAATCTAAATAGTAAAAAGTCCTAGTTTCAAGACATTAAACTGCATAACAACTATTTACATCTGTGCCGCATGACGTTAAAATGCATAGCATCTTTGTCCTTATTGCACAACGTTAAACAACATGACACCATTTGTCCTTGGTACATGATATTAAATTGTATGATTAATATCTTATATAGTGGATGTTCGAAGCATCCATAAGAAAACATCATTGACATCGTTTGTACTCCTTAGTGATATATGATTCCCTCTCTTCCTTATGCCTGAGTCAGATCTGTATAAGAACCCTGTTTCAAGAACTATATATGGATTGATTCTCAACATCAATGAGATACCTAGAGACACCTAAATCACCAATTTTGGGCCCAACTGGAATCAAAAAATCTTGTCATTTTCTTTTCACCTCCTATATATGAATCAGATATTTATAGAGTGTTTCCTTAAGATAAATGATTTGGTCCTTACACTATTTTACGTATTAAGATTTACCTTTATCTTAGAACGTGTCAAAATCTCATATTCATCATGTCAAACTCAATTGGCATGAGGAATGATTCTTTAAAGAACTATATACGGATTGATTATCATTTATTTGAGATACGTAGAGATGCCTAGATTCCAAATCATGGGCCCAACCATGATAAAAAAACATTATTACTTGTATAAGAATCAAACATGAATAGGTAATGTTATAAGAACTAAGTATGACTTGATTTTTTCCCTAGTAAGACACATAGTGACAATTGGGTTTTATACCTTAATCTAGTTACAATATGACTTTCTTCTCACATCAGTGCATCCTTGTCTTTACAACATGATGTTAAACTGCATGGAAATCTAACACCCCCATTCTTCACCTGTGTCTCCTTTGTATTATAGAAGAAACCATTACTAAACCTTGTTTCTTACATAGAGCATAGCTCAAGTGGACTAAGAATTGGGTAAAAGTATTATTTATATATATGAGGTGTTTCAATTCATTATGGGGCTGAAAATGTTCTCATGACATGAATTAAAACATCACATCCTAATATTAATTTAGAGGAAACAAAGAAAGTCTCCATTTTAAATATGAGGTAGATCTATGAAAGGACATCAAACTCTTGGCCAATATTAATTCAAATATTTCACATATGTATTTGGAATAACCCTCTTCCCTATTTCCCTCTATCAATATTGAATGTTTCCAGATCTTCATAATCATTCTTACGGTTTATAGTGAAAAATTTTCTAATACCTAAGAACTCTTTTGCTTGAATATGCAGCATGTTCCCTTAGGCGGCCTTGCATAAGTTTCCTACATAACAGGCTTGTTAGCCAAATGATTCCACTATTTGGATTTGAACTATATGTCCCAGTTGGCCCTGCATAACAAATACTCCATAATGGGTTTTTCAAATAGTGGTATCATCATTCATGGTTATAGTATCTTTTTCCCCTTCAAACATTGGTGACAATATACAAGAATAATTATTTTGAAAATATTAATTCAAGTAGACTTGTCCCATTATCTTTATCCCAATATAAAAGACTTCAAGACCAGGGTTTAAAAATTTCATTCACCATGTGTTTAATGAAATATAAAATATATTTGGAACCACTTGGACACATATCACATACTATTTCCATTTTTGGTCCTAGTTATATGACCTAACACTACAGACACCACAACTCTTGCATTTGGGTTATACCTTCATAGAATTATTATTCCTCCAATTATTTGGAAATATTGGTTGGAAATATCCTTTCCATATTGATGTACATTTTTCTATAAACAAAACTACATGCTTCAAAACATTTGAATCTCCATAAACATTCTTAATCTTTTAGCATAAGAATGTCAGATTTTTGTGAGCAATTTTACTTGACTATGCAGCATGTGCCCTTAGGTGGCCTTGTATAAGTTTTCAACATAACAATCCTATCAGCAAAATATGCCACTATTTTTCTATGAAACATATGCCCCAGTTGTCCTTGCATAATAAATCCCCCATAACAGGTTTGTCAAATCATGCTAATTTCCTTCTTAAAAAAGCTTCTTCTAAGGCTTTTATCCCTTTTCGCATATCATCCTTTGGATTCAAGAATTATTAAATCATAGTTTATGATTTTACATTCTATACCTGGATATGGTAGTATATTTATACAAAAATTATCAATAAATTAGAGAGTCTCATAACTTTGGTCAAAGGTAAATCCCTTAAATTAAATCCACACAATGTCCTCACTACATGACTTAAAACTGCATAGTACAATAACCTCACTACATGACTTAAAACTCTAAAGTACAATGTATTCACTGCATGACTTAAAACCGCACAACACAATGCCCTCACTGCATGACATAAAACTCCACAACACAATTCCCTCACTGCATGAATTAAAAATACACAGTATGATATCAAAAATTCCTTTTCTGATAAATTTTAACCATTAATCATGCACCAAATTTGTATTAAAATGGGTTTCCTATTCATGATATATGTTGGTATAAAATATCCCTTTCATTCTTAAAATTAATTTCCTTGGAAAAACCACCCACTGGGGTCTTGAGTCACCCAAATCATATTTTCCCCTATCTATCAGTAGCGAAATGTTAAATTCCTAAACATCTCCTTTTCTTGACAATTCAGTGCATGCCCTTAGGTGGTCTTGCATATGTTTCCTACATAATAGGACTCTCATCCAAAAGATGCCATTATTTGGCTATGCAGCATATGCACAAATTGGATCTTCATAATACAACCCTGATAATGGGTTTTTCAAAATAATGGTAACTTTTATCTTGGAGGGAATCTCTTTATGGTGAAACAAGTTTTAGATTTGGTGACCATAAAAATCATGACTCAAGATTCCCGTAGAAAATATTTAGAAAATATTAAATCAATTATTAGCCATAATTCCTTGTTTGGGATTTAATTTCAAAATTTATGGTCAAAGATATTCAACATTAAATACTAGAACATTATATTCCAACATGCCTTACTCTAAACTACCAATAACAAGAGACAAGGTACTCACTAGATTGAGAACCCGAAAAGGTAACTCTTAACAAAAGTCAAGTCCCAACTCACTAAATGAACATTTTTGTATGATTTAGGTAATATTGAACAATAAAAAATTCAAGAGATATAATGTTTGTGGGGTTGTGTGTATAACCCTATAAATATACAACTATTCTTACTAGGCCCAATGGCTTATGTAAAACAATAGCAGTTAGTGAAAGTGATAACACAAATGATTAATGAAAAAATATTCATTTATGAAATTTTTTCATATACGATCATCCAAAAATTAGAGTCTCTCTCTTTTCAAAAATAATAAATTATAAAAGTATTTCTACATAATTCGTCCTTTGTTTGACAGCCTCTTGAGCCCCATCAAGTGCCTATTGAAGCTTGTTTATGTGACCAAACTCACTCTCTTTATCATGATTAAGTGATTCTCTAGAATCTGCAATATCTTTGTAACTATCCTTATGGAATTATCTTAATGGGATATGAAACTATTCAATTTCCTCTATAATGATATCTAACTCATGTTAAAGGTGTAGCTTGTGGATAGCCTTTTCTCTAATAGTCTACTTCAGTCCCTTAAACTTTGCATTATGATTATCTTTAGCCTGGGACAATGCTTCTTGGAACTCTTCAATATTGATCGACTGTTTGGATGTTAACAAGTCTTGTCAAAGATTTTTCTCTTGATCCCTCCTCCAAATAATATCTTTCACAATAGTATGAAGTTCATGGTATTCGAAACTTCCAAATCATATCATGATAAAACGATATGAATGTCATGAAATTCTTGAAGGCAGTTCCTCAAGGGGAATCTCAGATATTATCTTCCAGATGTTTTTCCATGCCTTGCAGCGTGAAAGACGAGGAGACTTCTGCAGTTCTAGGTCTGATTCAGAATCACTGTCATAAAAATAAATATATTCAGGGACCAATTCAATTAATGAAGTGCCTTGTTCTATTCCTTTTGGAGCAATGGATAATCCACCTTCCAATGTTATTTGGGTTAATACAGAGGCTTCACCTCCAGATCTAGCCATTGAAGTTGATAGCCCTATACAGTAAATCATGAAGTATGGTTGTGGTTAGATTCAAGAGATAAAAAAAGTGAATAAAGTCACAATATCTATATCTCTTACATAATAACAGGTCAGCAACTTGAGAAGAATCCTCCCCAATATTCTCAATTTCAGTAATTGTTTTTATGTCTCTGGATGAGGAGTGTTGTCTTTAATATGCTCAGGATCTTCAGAATGAATCTTAAGAAGGTATGTTATCTCAAGATCCTCCTGAGCCAATGTCTCCACAATGGTAGGGTTGACTTTAATATCAAAAAATCCTTCAAATATCATTACAAAATTAGTTTCTTTACATGAAACTGAATATTTCAACCAACCATGGTTAGAAGATTAATCATAAGAAGATTAATGGGATGAATAATAAGAACTCAGGTCCTGTTGATTCTATACAAGGAAATCCAAAATCTTATAATGAATTTGACATATTAACATGATCAAATATTTATTATGAAGACATGGAAATGTTTATCATTTCATCCATTGATGTCTCAGATCCCTGGTAAGTCTCACCCGTGGGATCACTTGGCGGGTTTGCTATGAAACCTTTCTCCAGAAACATTTGACCCCGAATATCTTCCTCAACAATAGTTGTGGGGTCAATGTTAGTTGTTTCTAGATGTTCTGGTGCATGTGATGAACAAAAAAGTATCACAGAATGTAAGTAAGTTGTTGTTACATTTTATGCCTAATGAAGTATTGTTGATTTACGACAAGTCTCCTCTCCACTAATAGTAGGAACAAGAGCAGTGATGTGAATAGATGTTGGTTATTTTGGCTTTAATTCCTCTTTAGAAACCACTAGATTTGTAGGAATTTGTGTCTTTCCAGCAACACATTATATGGTTCCTTGATCCTTATCATTAGTTTCTTTCAAAGAAGAAACAACAGAGGCCCCTACAATCCCAATATGTTTAAACAATTTTTCATGAATAAGGACTAAATTTTATAATTATCAGGGAGACTCACCACTGCTAATAAATATCTTAACCATGGATATCTTTCTTCGGTGCTTTTTATTCTTCGCTCTATTAAGAGGGCCTCCATCATCATCTCAAAAGAAAGGTATTGAAGATTCCAATACCTTCTCTATTTCCTCCTCTATGGCCTATTGGACCAAAGATATTTCTCTCGGTCCATTGGGTGATCAGGTAGCTCCATTAGTAGTGCCTCCTGGGATATATTGTGCTGAAGGAACTTCAACTGTCTTTATGTTACCCAACTATAAGTTAAGATGATATTTCTCCAAAGTAACAATGTTTTGACTAAATTTCATGTTGCAAAATGGAAGAGAATGAGAGAAAAAGGAAACATACATCCTCAGGATCTACAAAGTGATGCCACTATTCGTCTAATGAAGGATTAATCCCTTCGGTGGTTCCAGGATCTTTAATTTACTTCACATAATTTGTGGTAGAAATTGACACATCATTGGAATATATGAGCATTTATAGCTCTCAAATGTAGGTCCTCACCTCATTTGAATTATCCATAAAAAGAATGTCAGAAGAATCCCACAAATCCCCTACTCTTAGATTATGCAGTCCTTCACACAGATCCATCCACATGGTCTCAACATCACAGTATAGACTCTTCCTTGATTGAATAGCCTCTGGATGTATATATTTAGAATTTATGTCATATGGTTGTGATGAAGATCCTATAACCTTGGATTTCACTTTCTTTCCAACACCCATAGTCACATATGAGGGATTAGAAAATGGAGCTCACTACTCGTCAGAATGATGTTGACCGTATCACCTCGATGTAACTTTAGTTGGGATTGATGGAGTGGATCTCTTAATTATGATAGGAAGGTTATATCTGGCATGAGGTCTCTTCGGTGAATTTGGAGCATCATCACCTCCACCCTCTAATTTTTGCGAGTCGTCCCCTAATGATGAAGAATTATCTTCCAAACAACGGGGTTCCATCCTTATACTTCTTTTCACCCCAAATCGAGGGATGACATGATTTAATACCCCTTCAGGGTAAGATTCAACCCAGGTTTTGGAATACTAGATAGAAAATCTACTTACTGCATCAGCAACAGGTAAATTATATAATACCCCGGTTTTCTTTGTAAATGTCAAAAACCAATGTTTTTAGGCAACCTCTTGGTGTTTCATTAATCTAACATGCACATGAGGGGATATAGTAATATTTTGTAGACATATTAATTGACGCTCAAATATTTAAGGAGTATAGACCTCGATATATGATTTCTCCATTGATTCTGGGGCCAACACGCCATCTCAGCAAGTTGGCATATATGTCGTCAATTCCAAAATAGCCATCCTGTCATTCATAAATCACCCCGTAAGAGGATTACCACATAGAAAGAAATTGAACTCCTTATGCATGCTCAATATATCCTTAATTTCATAGGAATTCAAAGACAATGGTGAAATACCTAAAAATTCCTGAACATATGGTCTGAAAGAACATCCAAAAACCTTTACTCCACTTTGTAAGACATAAGTTCTGAAGTGAGTAGTGATCCATCCCCACAAAACGTGGAATGGTATTGCTATTAGAAAGGGAGGATTACCTTTGTAAATGTGTAGAAAAATCATATGAATCTTGGAAAAAATAGGGGTATCCAACCCTACCATCCCTTTCTCCACCAACTTAGCCACAATAACAAAGGTTCCTGGCCTCATGCCTCCTTTGGAGTCTCGGGCTGGTAATAAGTACACACTGAGCCACATGGACAAGAAACCTTCCAGACGTGCCTTTGCTGAAATTTTTGGGTTGATTTCATATCCTAATTTATCAAATTATCCATTCACTAATGTTGTCCAAAAAGTATTAGGGGTTACTCTTTTCTCTGCCCTAGAGCAACAAGTCAAACAGGTGAAAGTGGGACTCTTTTCAATCTTCTTTGTAAAAAATATTTCCATCCATTACTCTGGATGAATATCCCACTAGGTTCACGATTGTTTGTATTTTGTGTTCTTGAGTTTGTTAAATATTTTCAGCAACTCACAACCAAAGGCTGGTGTCTTCTATAAGTAATTTCATGTCACCTTGGGTGGAATAAACTCATCATATATTTGTCCAAGTATTGGAGCTCTAGAAATCTTGTAAACGTCTCAATAGACCATGCCTACCTCTCCATGTGTTAAATTGAATGAATTAGTCTCTAGGCTTCATTGGATTAATAATTTTGGCATGAAATCATCATTCTGTATGCATAAGTTTGTCCAACCCATACATCCTCTTAAATTATGATCCCATTTGAGTCATCTGTAAATCTTTCACAGGTCTTATGAAAATAGTATGCCCAAATCCACGTGTGTTTTACACCAGCTCCTTGGAAAAAGTTCCAAGCTTTCTTCCAACCCTTTGATTGATTTGTTGGATAATCCTAAAAGATTGATGAATAACAGTGTATCTGCAGGTTGGGTGTGTGTGTATGCATTCGATTCTAGAGCACAAGGGATATGGTGCATAATTTGAGCTTTCTCTACTGTCTGTGTATTTTCAAATGGGTCCCCAATAGAAACCTTGGCCGATGAGAAGTTGTTATAATATTGAGACAAAAAATGTGGGACATATTTCATTAAATTTTGAATATTAACATCCTACAAATGGACATACATATACAACGGTAGATAGGTGCTTCGGAAAATGTTGAAATGATACTTCTTCAAGTATTTTGCTAAGTCTGGAAGGTTGGTGTCATAAAATTCAAAGTAATCCGGACCAAAAAAATTCCTCATGTCATCAATACTCTTGCTGGTAATCTCATCATCAGTTCCAATTCTATTGGGAGCCGTTGAACCTGCAAAAATATAGAAATCATCTTTTAATGAAAGTTCATTTTTGGTGTTTTACAAAACATTAGTAAAGGAATTAAGGCCCACAAGTATAATAATGATGCAAAAATATAAGTCGACACGCAATTATGGCACCCCACATAATGTGTGGAACTAATCAAAATACAGAAGATGCATGACAAACAAAAGTGTCTGAGTCAAAGAAGACTTGCATGCCAAGATCTCAAATTTCAGATGTCTCAAGGATTTTCGTATAAGTGAAGTCATTATATATAGGTGAATCATGTCACCCTGCATGCTAGATTCCTACACACTACAAACTTGCAAGACCAGTTTCTCAAGGCACATAACACCCAGGCGCCCCAGTACTCTTTTATTTCTCCTTCATTACATTACCTCAGTATAAGATCATCTTTTCATTTGAGATCTAATTCCGAGGGAGGTATTTTTTTGACACTCCATTCCATCAAAAAGTCTAAAAAATATCAAAGTGAATGCCATTTGAATGAAAAGGAAAAAATACATAAAGAAAATCAATATTTTCAAAGGTGTGAATTTGTGATCGCCTTAGTCAGACTAAAAGAGCTTCAACACACAACCTACTTGCCACAGAAAAAATGTTATGAAGACTACTTGCACGACCAAATTCAATTTCACCCAAGGTCTTGTATTTGACTATAAATAGATCCTTGGGTCCATCATTTGTACAGATGAACTTTTTAGAAGCCGAATTTCTACTCTGGTCTCCCTAGTACATCACCCTAGTCTCTTGAAACATTCAAGGAAATTCTTTAACACCATAATTAGTGGATTTAAGGGAGGATCATTGAAATTATGTTCTTTTAGTGTTTTAAATCCACAACACTTCCACACCTAAAGAGCCCTGCATCCCAAAATCGGAAATACTTGTGTGCCGCCTTTTCCTTTCAAAGGAACATGAGCACCCAACTTCTGGGACCACCTGTGAATACTCATGAAGGATTGAGCCAATTCTCTCCCATGTATTACTATATTGGGTTCTCATCACTTAAGTGAATATCATTTCACCCAAGCCTACATGTGCACCCATACTTGTGTTCCCTTCTATACTTGGGTTCCCATCTTTGATTCACTTCCTCTCTTTAGTCTAAAATTCATCAAGACCTCTTCAAAGCCATCCCTAGAAAGGATTCTTTACCATTGTCTCCCTTAACTGAAAGGGATTATTTTGAGACCTCCACCAAAACCTCCAGACTCATCAAACCTTTGAGAAAGACACATCAGCATGTCTCCAATTTGGGTTAGTATATCCATAGTTAGAGGTTTCCAACATTTTTTTCACAATGGAGTTAGGATTCATGGGATGTTTGTGGGTTTGTATATCCATAGTCACATGGAACATTCTCCCAGGAATAGTGATGGGAAGTTTTCGATTCTGAGAAAAAGGGTTTGTGTTCTAACCCCTCTCTTCTCAATGAGATGAAAACCTCAATGTTCTGGTAGAGAAGGTATGGTTTAAAACCACACAAAACTTCTCCCTACCATACCGGGATCCACAAGGGCATCCATCCTGGTATAATCTCCTAGGTTTTCTTTTAGTAGGTATCATCATTTCTCCTCCTCTCTTCTTCTATGATAATGGTCAAAGGAGAGATGGGAACATGGACTTTTGTTGCCCTTTACCCCTCCTACTGAGCTTTTTCACCATGGGCTACCCTCCAGGTGTAAGACCCTAACCTTAAACCCTTATTCATTCCATTGGAACCTTGTCCAATGTGAAGAGAACTGAGGGAAGTCTAGTTACCTCTCCCTCTTCTCGGGTCAACTCGGCCTCGTCTACCTTGGCCACCATAGGTGGGTGCACCCTCATTCACCAGAAGAGGAGTAAAAGTGAATGTGTTTTTTTTTTGAATGTTTGACATCCTTTGGTTTTTCACACAGAGCATAACTCATGCGGGCTTAGTGATTTTTCATGGTCACAACATTTTCACAATGAAAAGAACTACAAGAACCTTGATTCCCCCCCTAATCAGTATACGTAGGAAGCCTTATCAGGGACCGAGATCACTGGATGTCCTCTTTATGAGTCCAAACTTAATTCCCCTAATTTGGGAATCCTAATTAGTAGTAAGCCCCAAATTAAACCCCCCAAGTCATCAAGACATCATTTTTAAGATGTAACCCAAAATATTTTTTTTATCAAAGGACTATACTCTCGTATTAAATTTATTGAAATATGTGGGATTTGATTCCTATCTATATAGGATACATTGGAAGACTCCTTGATTTTCAAACCCAACACATTAAATCAACCATGCACTCCTTGGACCATATTCCCAACAGAGTCTGATCCTACTTGGAAACCCATGTCCTTTCTAGGTTCCTGGGGCTGCTTTTGTATGTGTCCCGCACTATGTTTTGACTAAGCACCTTCTGCTTAGATGCCCACACCACATGACATTAAACTGTATGGCTAGGTCCTTATCACATGACTTTAAAAGGTATGATGTGTCCCATTCATTGTCACCAAACTACGAGGGTTCTGATTCCTTTTACAAGGATACGTAGCTAGCCCATTTTATTGGCATGATCCTAATATAAAACAAATCCTTCATCTCCCTAAATGAAAATAAATTACAGAGTGCCCCACTGAGTAGGTTAAAAACCAGTGTCATCATAACGATGATTAAAAGAATCACTAAGTAATATATGAGAGCATACCATTGATGGGGGACCACGAATATATATAGATATCTCCATTAACGAAGAACCTTTAATACATACTGACGATTCAAAATTTGCACATGTTAATAAGTGATTAAAAATAATAAGGGAATCCGATGATATACTTTTTGAATTAACAAGGATTCATGAATATATCTTAAATTATAAAAAGTGACCCATATAAGATAATAATCCCCCCCCCCACAAGGGTCTGATGATTCCGACCTGCCATCCTCTCAACCAATGCACATTATTATGTATCATGGTGTTCTAACATAACAAATGCCTTCCTTTAGAAAGAAGGTCCCCATTGGATAAAGAACTATTGAAAGTTTCCAGTTCCATAAATAAATCCAATAAAAACCATCTAAAATCTATGATTCTAAAAAATAGAATACATGTTTCAAAGAACTACAGAACATCCACCAAAATCCATTACACAAGGTCACAACATGTCTTGCAACATTTTTATTATCCACTTAGATTGTCCATCCATCTATGTATGATACTCTGTGCCCAGGGTTAATAGAGTCCCAATGGATTTTTTATGGATTTCTAGAAAGGAAACATATGTTACTGCTATCTATATGATACTATCAAAATTTTAATGCCATTCCTCTTTACCACATCCTAGATATAGATTTTTTTACATGTCCTCCACCTTATGAGATTCATGAATAGGGATTAAAAGAGCCAAATTTTTGTGTTGATACGCTATCACCCTTATGTCATCATGTTTTTGAACAATTTTTGGGAGACGAGTTATAAAATACATATTTATCTACCCCCACTTCTAAACTAGGATTGGTAAGGAATGTGACATACCCACTGTTATATTATTCTCTATATTAACCTTCTAACACAATAAGCATCTCAAAACAATCTTTGACACCTTCATTTTCAAACTGACACAACAAAATTTTGATTTTAGTTCCTCATACATCTTCATTAATCTAGGATGACCAATCCATCTTGAATGATGGTAATCATGAAGAAGATGTTACTAAAATTCCATTATTTTGACCAATTATTTTCTAAACCCCAACACTGAACTCTAATCCATCTTCGATCCATAAATGGTATCCCAAAAATTGAATTTTTTCCACATATCCACACATTCTAAATCGTATGTCTGTGTGTCCTTAACCATATTTACCAAATTAGGAACAAAAAAAACTAATATGAAAACCAAAACTTCACCATGGTCTTTACATTCCAAGTGAATGTTGGCTAGGACCGGCATCAACTACCCCTCATCTGAAGATTCCTTCTAAAATTGAGCATAAGATTTTATTCTTAATGTATATGTAACCTGATTTATTTTACATGGTGTATAAATGAATTAAACATCAAACATTTGGAGATACATTGTCATCTTCTTTATCCCAGGTTAATGTAATTTTGTGAGAAAATATGTTTCATTCTCTTATGATCCGTAAACATAGTAAATTTCTCACCAAAGTGGTAATGATGACATGTATTCATTGCATGGACAATGAAATCTAACTCTAAATCATGTGTTGGGTAATTATTCTCATGTACCCATAACATTTCTGAGCCATAAAAAGTAACATAATCTCCTTGTTTGAGAAGACATCCCTACATTGATCCTCATGCATGAAATTACTCTACGTATTCTTGTACAGATTTTGGAAAAATAATGTTTCATTCTCATGTAAGGAAAATACTATGCTCTTGAAAAGTCTTATAACATTCTTAATTCTATTGGAATGGAACATTTATCTTTTTAAATTATGTTATAGGAAAATATTGTGATGAAAAATAAAAAATGAAATGTCAGTAATAACCACCTTGACCTAGAAAAATACATATGTGAAGGGAATTCTTTGGTAGTTTCTAAAAGATTACAACATAAATATTATTTGGATCCAAATAAACACCATTTTCAGATATTTATTGGCCAAGAAAATGTATCTCTTGTAGATGATGATCCCTCATGTTTTAAAACACTATCACCAAGTGTTTCTCATACTCAGCCCTTTTCCTTGAATACACCAATATGTCATCTATAAAGACCCCCACAAAAGAAACCAGATATATTTAAAATATCTGATTCATAAATTCCACAATGTCCATTTTTTCATATTTAAGACTGAAAGACATTAACACATACTTAGAATGGCCATATTTACTCCTGAAAGATATCTTAAAAATATTCTCTTTCGAATCCCACAATTTGTGATATTTGGAAGACAATTAAATTTTGGAAAATAAAGTCCACAAAATTGATAGAATAGATCATTAATGCAT
Source organism: Viscum album (assembly GCA_963277665.1). Classification (NCBI taxonomy): domain Eukaryota; kingdom Viridiplantae; phylum Streptophyta; class Magnoliopsida; order Santalales; family Viscaceae; genus Viscum; species Viscum album. The sequence continues at coordinate 901,449,090 of OY728130.1, forward strand.
GGATGCAGATACATGTACAATATAATGACTTGGTTTTTCTTAGGAAAATCCACAAAAATTAAAATACATCCATCATCCTTTTTGAAAAAAAAGACAGTTGCTGCCCATAGGGACGTGCTTGGATGAATTCCCCATTTTCTTTATAGTGGTTTCAAATTCACTTTTAGAAAACATAATTCTGTTGGTTCCATGAAATATGAAAAAATGGAAAAAAGAATATTTCCTATAATAAAATCAATCATAAACTACAATTCTTCTGTGGGTGGGAGGGGGAGCCTAGTGATATTTTCAAGAAAGACATCTAAAAACTATTCAAAAACTGCTTGAAAATTTCTATCCTCGATCTATTAAGACAATTCCAATGTCAATTCTAATAACCAGTATGAGGTAATTAAAATTACTTTTTCCAACAAGATCGTTTCACCTGTTGTTACATTCTGGTCTCCACAAAAGAGACACTCAATACCATCTTCAGTTGTAAAACAAACCTTTGGGTATAAAAGTCAATATGTTCTGGGAATGTAGTCATCTAATACTTACCTGAGATTATATCATAGACATCAATCTCAAAAATAGAGAAATACCATATCAACAGTTATAGAACATGCTCTATATATAATAGTTTAACTTTATCTTTTCCCAAGAAGTGAATTATGTTTTAATATAGAAGGAATCATCTCAGCATGAGATAAAATAAAATAATGGGATTCACCCATATCATACAAACATTCCATAATGTCAGAATTCAATAGAATCATACCTCGCACCATTGAGGGTCAAGACTGATCTTCCACAACCACCAAATCAGCTCCATATAACTACGTACTCACTGCACTTTGTTTCATATTTACTTGTTGAGATTTACCTTTCATATGATTCATGATATTCTAGGAATCACCATGGCTATCTCTGCTCTATTGATGAAAGGTATTCTACTACCCTCATCTCATTTAAGAATATCATGTCATCAATAGCTAAAAAGTGTCCCTCAAACCAAATCATGTAGTACTGAAATAATAGACCAGAAGAATCCCCATATGGTTATAGTTGTTTGATATTATATGGGGTGTCTTACAATTCTGTTTCAAGTGATTTAGTGAACAAAAATGATAAAAATCACTATTTACTTGTTGGTCTTGGTGGAAGGTTACTTGATCATGTGGTTCGATTATGACATTTTCCATGTCCTTGAATATATGTTTTCCTCTTTCTATTTATTATATTGTTATATTTGTCACCTCCTCTCATGAAGACAACCATAATGCCTCTACAATGATTTTTAGTAATCATAGATATCATAAAAATAGTATATAGTTGTAGTCCAAACTGAACGGTCTAAAAATCTTGAATTATGCATTGTACAAACTATTGGATTAACTGTTTCTAAAGTGAAACTGCATTCTCAAAAACCCCTTTTAAGTGGTTCCTATGAAACTTACTAGGATCCATTTTCAATAAGAAATAATTAAATTCCATACATCTCAGTCTCCAAAAATTTATGGCATAACAATTTTAAATTCTACCACATCATACTATCACAATATTTCTTTCAAAAATTCAACATTCCTATATTCAACAAATTTTTAGAATTTCACCATACTTTTTATAATCAACCCATTTTTAAAATAACCATTTCATGCCTTTTAAATGTCTCAAATTTTAAAACAAAATTATTATTTTTCTAAAATCAATACTTTTTTTACCAAATCACATATCAATACTCAAATTAAACTATGCACCCCTAGTGGGAATTCTTTTCTATAACCCATGTTATACTCATGTCATAGGATAAACCCATGAATTTAGGATTCCAAAACCTGTATGTGTCTCCAAAATACTTATGTACTCAAATCCTTAGTAACATGATGTGTAGTTTAAAAATGATAAATATGTATTTTAATGCATTACATTTCATGTGATGATGATGTTACTTATATATGCCAAACCCAACTAAATGATATGACCAGAATGAATTTCCACACCATGATTGAGAAAAGATAAATTCCAAGGGATTCAAGAAAATTGGGGGTTGATTTTCCCTTTGAGAAAAAGAACAACCATACTAAACATTCCATAACAAAATAATACTTTATGATGCATGATAAAAATGAAACACAACTCAAAGTAATACCATTGATATCAAATCCAAACAAAAATAGATTACCACAATTGAAGACTATAATAACAAAATGCCAAGAGGAATATTGATCCAACAAAACTAAAAGACTCCAAAGGCACTAATCCAAGATCCCACCATGATCCATCATCCAACTCCATAAAACATCAAATGATTTTCATAGAACCACTAAAGATGTGTGATACATTACCTTTCCTATGGCAGGATAAACAATTTTATAAAACTAACCAGAGTGCAGAAGTTGGGGTGAGTAATGGAACTTAATAGGTATTTCCAAAATGACTTCCCAACTCACGCCACTAGGATAAGACATGTTTGCACATATATATAAAAACATTAATATAAAATAATTTAAAACATATTATCACAAATACAAAACTATTTCTTGGAAAACAATTATTCCAAACCAAATGTAGCATTCATGGTATGAAACCAAGAACCTTTTCCAAACCATTTCACAATACAATTGAAATAAACCATTCTAGTCCACACATCCACCCATGAATTCCTAAGTGATTGTTCTATACACATAAGAGATCTCTCATCAATATATCACGTTGTAACATGGTAAAAAATATACCATCTGAAATTATTTGATATACTATTGAAATAATGATATTCCATATTATTTACTCCGTACAGATATTTTTGGATAAGGAATGTTATTTATGAAGTAAATTGATCATTCAATATATGATAATTGCACTGTACATGCAGTGATGGGTGGGAACTAGTTATAGATAGCCCTACTCAACATCGATAGGTCTCATGGGAAAAAATAGTAAGATATGATTAAATCAGTTTATGGAGTATACATTCCCATCTATTTAACTATATTAGAATAGGGATTTTATGGTATAAATACCACAATGTTTTAAATCATGATGTAAAATATTAATAATTTTATTTATTAAGTATTCAGTTATTATTATTCATGAGATCACTGTAATGATATTACACATGGATTCATTTTATTTTGAAGTTATTGATTAAAAAGAGCATGTTTTCATGTATTTACAATTACAAATTGATTATACCTTTTTTATTTATGATATCCTGCACTATGTGTTACTCTTAATGAGCATATGAGATCACCCTTATTTTCTATCCTTTATCTAGGAAATGAAGAAGGAATATTTTAAATAATTAAAGGTTTTAGAATATTTACTTTCACTATGATATGTATTTTTTTCACATGTTTAATATGAGATTCAAGTGTGAATCTAGTTTACCAAATTTATGAAACTATTCCATCATTTTGGATATGAATCCTTTTATCTAGTGTCAAAGTAATAATATAAATTCCTGCTCTAGGATACTAGGTTCAGGGTGTTTAAAATTGGTGTTAGAGAAAGTTTAGTAAAATCACTAAAAACATGATTTAGTAATACCTAGTTTTGGGAAAATAACATTATGGCTAACATCTCGGAAAATTACATGTATATTAAATCAACCTAATTTTTTTAAGTAAGACACAGTGAGTTTATATAATAAATAAATTCCTTTTCGGGAACCACATGTGGGTATGGTTATGAAAGATGCATTTGGGGGTAGTAACCACAAAAAGAGTTGTTCAACTATATCTTGACAATAATTTTGGTGCACATTGGGTGTTCCCTTACCACAATCATTTTTTAAAATTCCAATGGGATATTCTTTGGTTCACACACATTTTACATATGAAAATTTATAATGAATTAAAGAATAGATCCAATTGAAAACTATGATATTCCATTGTGATATGGTATAAACCTAACGTGTCTTCAGATGTAATGTCTATGGATAATCATATATTTAAAATCATAAATAATCATTTTGATATTACATGAGCTAATAATTTAATATGATTATGATTATTTTGTGTGATATTGATAATAAAACAACCCTTGGGTATAGTATGTGTTTTAGAGAAATGTGTTTTTGAGGAATACTTATTTTAATATTTTATAGTAATAAAAATAAAGGTATTAGAAATAATTATGGTAAATATAAAAATTTATTTTAGTGTAATAATAGATAGTTATGATTACTTGATTTTGTGCGAATTTTTTTTATTAAAAACCATCATCATTGAAAACTTATTTGAGGATTGAAGGTGTTTTTGAGGATTTTTATCATAATTTTGGGATAATTATATTTTAAAAAAAGGAAAACCCATATGTCAGGAGACAACCCATCACATCATGAAAGGTTACTGGCTATAAACCCACTACTAAAGGGAGAAAAAGTTACAACCCCAACTACATGACAATGTGATTTCCTGGAAAATTTGATATTGTTATTAAATAAATTATTGTATGGATAAGTACTAATATAATTGATTAAGTTAGACATTAGGTGTCACTATTGAGTTTTTGATGATTAATATTTTATATTAGAAAATATGTTATGGCTATTTGGGTTTTGGTAAATATTAGAAGATATATTGAAATACTGTCACTCTTTTATGGATATTAGGATCCATTAAAATTTAATGTCATTTCTTTAGACATAAAACTTCAAACTTGGTTATTCATTAATTAGAGTACGAAATGAAGTGGAATTTTGTAGAATAATAACCAAATGATGAAATTGTGATTATGAAATAAAAAGATATCAAGTAAGTACATTCTCTTGTGTTATATATATTAACTATAAAACAATCCCCCAAATATATGAAAAGGATCATGAAATAATAAATTTATATAGTTACCTTCTTTTTCATTGAGTCAGTTGTCTTCTCAGCCATAATGGATTTATGGATTTGTGGTTGTAACCATATCTAAACCATGTTATCTATCTCTATCTATTTTTCTTAAGGTGTTAGTTTTATCCTCCATACCTATTTTTCATCATCCCATTAATCAAAACCAAAATGGAAATAATATTTTGTGTTAATCTAAATTAATTTATATTTCTCTTTCACTCTATTTTAAGAGGAAGTTTTATTAAACCATTCACAATGTGAGGTTTCCATAAAGGAAATTTGAAATTTGAAACCCTTCATTTATGAGAACATGTTCAATCATCAATTATAAAATTTATTAAATTTGGTAAGAATGTGACACCCTGGGGTTTTTAAAAAAGAAAATTATATTCGATATCGTATACGACAGGAAACCTCGATCTTAAATGAACTATGAAATATATTATTTCAAAATTAAATTTATAACATAGCCATTTAATTATAATATAAAAATGGATTACGAAAATTATGAAATATATAAAAGGGTTATAATCAATACAATTTTTATGATTATTTTTTAGGAAATAAGAACACAATTTTTAGTAAAGTCATTTTATACTTCAAAAATACATTTTCATCAAAAATTATTTTTATTGATTTTTATATGTGGATATTATAATTGATTACATAATAATTTATTAATGGTATTTAATAAATATAATATCAATTTTTAAATGAAAATATAAAAACTATCTTAGCGTTATGATTTAGATTCTTCTTAAAGATTGTTTTTTCAATGAATAGTAAAAATATCAATTTTTATAAAAGTAACATTTCATTTGATTAAATAAAATATTTTTAAGTATGATTATATTTTGGATTTTGTATTAAAGTTATATATGATCCATTTTATTTTGGATAATATAATTAACTTCATTTGAAAAATAAATTTCCATGATTTTGGTAAAAATATATTTTTATGCATCAACATAAATTTTTCTAAAGATTTATTTTAAGTGAGTGGTGTTTTTAAATTTTCAATTAATTACAATAACCCCTAATTAAGAATGGTTTAAATTAAGATTACATACTATAGATATATATTAATTTTAATTCATATAATTTAGGTTACTAGTTTTTGAGTTTATGTAAAATCCTATTTTAATTGAAGAATATATTTTCCCGAAAAAATGATTTCTATAGTGCTTTAAGAAATTAATTTTAAATTTAATAATTAAATATATGTTAATTTAATATTGACCACTTTATTACATATTTTAAATGAAAATATCAAAATTTGGTAAATACAACCCATTTATTGTCATACATATTTAATAGTAACTGTAGTAAATAAATATTTCCACGGTAATTGTAAACCCGGTAACTAAGTTTAAAAAATTATTAAAATGACTACCAAATGAGCATAATACTTTCTTTAATTTTTTTTTGTATTATTTTATTTCATCAATAAACATAAACAATATGAATATTTGACATTTTCTTTCTATTTGGACATCATTTTGACATTTATATTATTTTATATAACAAAATTTAATAAATTTCTCTTTGTTGCATTTAATTTATATAATATGATGTGATATTTATAATGAAAACCATGTTTTATTATAAATACATATTATAAAGATAAATTGTTATTTTATTATGGTAATTTGAATTCAATTTTCAGTAGTGAAATAATAATCTTAAATACTTAAGCAATGCCGACATAGTATTTATTATATTAATATAAAAATTAAATAAATTAATTTTAAAATGATGAATGTAAAAAAATTTGAATTCATTGTATTTTCCATGATATTTTTTGTATTTATACATCTTTTTTTGGGATGTTTTAATTTATTATATTATAATTGACCTCTTCGAATATATTATTAATGTGAAAGTAATTGAATAGTTTCAAAAATGACATAGATAATATTTTAACATAAATAACATTTAATAATATGATTTAAAATTTATAAAAAATAGTATTTTTAGAATATTTTTATTTTAATATTTATAAATATCTTATATGGTCCATTTATGGTCCAATTTTGCATTTATTGTAGCTATAATAACCCTTATAGAGTAAAAACGTTATTTTCGCACTAATTTTCAAAAAGGATTGATGTGGTTTAAAAAATGATAATGATAAAATATAATCCAAAAATATAAATTAGTTTTTGTATGATATGATTTAGAACCATACTTATACAATATTTTAAATATATCATTTTTATCCATTTTGACATGACTAATAATTTATATTAATTTAATGCTTTATGAATTCCAAAATTTTCTCTCCCCTCAATTTTCAAACGGCGCATCATATCATCATTTATTCCCACATAAAAATAATTTTGGTTTATCTAGTCCCCGAAAAATTAAATTCTCCAATTCACATAACATATAATAGATATATTTTTGTTATAAATCCATCTTAGTAAATCTAGTGGTGTAAACATAAAGAAGTTTCCCAAAGAAGAGGGATCCATTTAGTCGAGTTATTTTGTTTTATTTCTAATTACACCAACAATAAAATTTTATTCAACCATTATTATATGTTAAAATAATTATATTCCATATAATTGGATGTTTTTATTCCAGTTTCATACCATATATCCATCTCATCTTCCATCCAATGGGAAATGAAACCATCATTCATGTGTACGGTTGACTACTACCTCCGAAACTAATGTAATCTTTTATCCATCAGAACAACTCACTACTAGTTTTAATATCCGATTTACAATGTTAATTTATATGTGATATAAATTAAACATTTAAAAATATTTAAATATTATTTATTTTATAATTTTAATAATTTCCATTCATTTAAAAATGATAATGTTTTTTATGCACACATGTGGAATACCACCTGCTTGAAGTGATGTGATTCATTTTTTATAAACACATAACATGGAATATTTATAGGACTTTATTTAAATAAATAATATTATATTTATTCTTTAATTATAATTCTATAATGCTAAAATAATACTTATGTTTTTTCCATCATGATTATTGAAAAATGGAATTTCTACTCTTGTGTACGCATGCCTTACCTTCTCCATGATTATAACGTATTTGATTTTTCATAAACATATTTCATGGTCAGTATAAAAATAATAATTTATTTATAACAATAATAATTATTATATTATTAGTATTATATAGATTATTGAAAACTATCTCTTTATCATATTTAAACTACCGAAGATATTTTGGTCATGTGAACTGAATATTGTTAAAACATTTAATGTGCAATTAATTTATCATGTACTTAAATTAAAAATGGTATTAAATAAAGTAGATGGAATAATAAGCATTAAAATTGTTCGTGGGAGAGAAAATAATTAACATAGGTTTATTATTTGGGAAGATAAACAAGGAATGTGATAAATCAGACCTAAGGTAAGGGATTACATCTCAATTTTCTTTCATTTAGACTTGTTTTAAATATATGAACCTATTTATTTAATATTGTGTATATAATTAAATTTTTAATGTTTTATCATAAATTTTTAACAATTCTTGGTATTTTATGTTTCTACTAAAATTAAATCATCCAAGTGGATATGACAAGAAATTTACAAAGTTGTAAGGGGTTTCTTAACTCAATTTTCATTCATTAGGTTATATAACATCTTAATTGATTTAATTTTGTAAATATAAAGTGTAAAATGAAATTTTATTGTATTATGTATTATTTACACTCATATTCTATGTATTTCCAATTTTAAACATAATTGACTCACTAAACAGTTCCCATTTGAATGATATGACCATTATAAAGGATTTCATCTCAATTTCCACCTCATTGAGGCAAATGTTGTATTATAAACCCATTTAATTTATATAGTGTATATTTTTACCCTTTTTCGGGTTTTAAAATGTATTTTTGTTTATTAATCAATATTAATGATTCAATTCAAGTAACTCTTTAAATTGTAAATTTTAAAAGTAATAGACAATATTATTTTTCATTTTAATTAAGTCTTTTTTTCCATGTCCGTATTTTTAAAACATATTTTTCAAATGATATTTTTATTAAGAAAATGATTTATCAAAGGTAATTTGTTTAAGACATCAGTTTTTACATGGTTTTAATGGAATCCATCTAATATTTTCAAAAAAGAATCATCTTCAACATTTTTATAAAAACTAAATAGAAATGTTTTCTTTTTAACAAATATGGCCATTAAAATATTTCCAACCACCGTAACCATTTTACCCAATTTAAATTATTCTATAAGAAATCATTGATTCTAAAAATGAATGTCATTATTATAAAATATTTTAAATTTATCAAATCTAATTTCTTATATTCTTTAGAATACATGATTTTATATCAAAATATACTATTTTGATGAATTGATAGTGTTCTTTTATCTTCAAACCAATTTTTCTGTTATTAACTATGCTTGGAGATATTGATTTTATTATGATAATTAGACATTATATTTATCTTAACTATCTAAATAATGTTTATCATGGATATGTATACTATCTAAATTTTATATCATATCTACATATGATGTTTTAACATGATTTTATTTTGATTCACTGTGGAAATATTGATTTTTTTATTTACTCAATAATAATATTTTTTGATAAGTAATATTGTCTGTGAATTAAATTTATCCTTCAATAGATGAAGAAATCATTTGAAAAATTGTGATGGATGGGGAATGGTTATAGACATCCCTTCGATGCATTGACATGTCTACTAAGACAAACGAGTAAGATATCATTAAATTGGTTTCAGACTTATACCTACTCATTGAGTAAACATTCTTGGCACAAGGATTTAATGGTTTAGATACACTGATGTCTAGTATCATGATGTCTAATATTAATAATTTCCTTCAATGAGAATTTAATTATTATTATGAATGATATTACTAAATTCATATTATCTATGTATGCATTTTGTCCAATAGATATTGATTAAATTGAATGTTATTTCAGTTATTTATATTACCGTTTTGATTGTGCCTTATTGACTATTTATAGCTTATTCTATACATAAACTATACCTAGTAAATGATCACAACATTATTTTATTTATTTTCCCCATGATATGAATAAGGAATCATTTAATGAGTTCAATATTGTTGAATATTTTCCATCACTATGTTTTTTATTTTATTTTTCAAATTTAATGTGAGTTTCATGTATATATCCAGTTTACCAGACCCAAAAAACAATCCTATTAGTAATTATCTGATTTCTTGTATCTAACTACAAAATAATAATTTAACCACTATCTATAGACTACTAGGTTCGATGACTTTATAGAATGTCATATACACAAACTAATACTAAAATGATTGCACTTTCACTAAACATCCAATTGAAACAGGGTTCGCAACAATTCATTATGAAACCAAATTCTCTCATGGAATTATCAAATAAAATGATCCATGATGAAGATAAATTCCTTCCCTATAGATGAATCATTTCAATCATCAAAAAATTTTGTAATATTTTGGAGTCACGAAACCTTCAGGTTATATCATATAGGCATCTTCCTAAAGATTCACATTAAGGAAGGATATTTTGAATTTCATTTTTTAAATTTCATAGTTTGGGTTCATCCAAAATTGATATAATAACTCTAATTTAGTTTTTCATTTCAACTGATGAAAATGTTTCATCATAGTCTTTGTATTATTAATATTTGATCCCTCTTACAACTATTAGTGCCTTATAATTATTGAATTTTCCATCTATGTGTAGTTTCTTATTGAATTCACTTTTTAAACCACTGGGATTTATATCCACTTGAGTGAATACCAAAATCTATACTTGTTTTTGATATATGGAATCGATTTCAAAATTAATAGATTTATACCACAAGGAAACATCTATACCATTTACTTCATCCTTGTAAGTAACATGATTATTATTAATAAAAAATTATGAGTCAACATCCTTGGGGACTAGATAAACATATAATTTTGGTTCTATAACTTATACTATACTTATACATGATACATACGACTCAATAAATTCTTCTTTAATGTGGATATGTTTGATTTTTTCCTATGCCAAATTTTGTGTTCATTGAGTTGGGAATTCCTAAATTTATATATTGCTACCACTTTCCATTTTAGAGATTCTATTAATCTAAATAAATATGGAATTTCTATTCACAATTATCTTTTTATCAGAGGTTTCATAAAGGAAACACCCCTTTTTTATGGGGTAACTTATAAAGGTACACATTGTTTCTTGGGGTGAATTTCTTTTTCATGAATATTCCATGAAAATTAATTCAAACCCCCACACATATAAGTAAGAAAATAATAATTTATTTTCACGTCAAAATTTTTATGGGAAATAATCTATTGGTTAACATGGTACTTAATTTAGTATATATATTTTTGTATGTAATTTGTATCCATAAAAAGATAATAGATGACATTCATGAGTCAATATTGATCTCAGCATGTATAACAATGTAAAATTTCTCCACCAACTTCCACTGTTACATTTTTGTGTATAAGAGGGAGTGAGTTGACATAGAATACAAAACGCTCATAAATAACCAATAATGTATTGATTAAGATATTTTATAATACAAACAGAGATGAGTTTATAGATCTTCTTAAAAATATGGTATTCAAATGCATTCATTTATTTTTTAATATTTTCAAAATAATATGACTTTAACCTCATCATTTAGACCTATAAAAATCTACTAAAATCCCTGGTAAAAGTTATAAAGTATGAGTACCCACTCATTACTTCAACTGGAAATGATCCACACACACCAACGTGGCCTAATTCAAAAGTCTCTTTATCCATTTCACCTTTCCCACTAAAGAGGGATTTAGTCATTTTCCTTAAAAACATTCCAAACTTATAATTTTTTGTTTTATCTTAATATAATCTAAGTATTCATATTTCTTTAATTTACTCAGGACCTTTTCTTTTTCATGACCTAGTTAGTGATGACATAGTTGGGTGTGGTATGAGCCATGTGAACTAGTTTTGTTATCAATTTCATTTACTATGTTTTTTTGATCCCACATGTGAATACCATCATTTAAATATATATTACCATACCAAATTATTTATTTATAAACTAAGAAACATGTATTTCCAAAATTCAAAATAAATTAATTTTATCATGTATGGGCACAAATATAATGTTGCTATGATTCAAGGAACATAAGAAAAACTTTCAATATCAATTTCATTCCCATCACCAATGTTAGTTAGGATTCCCCAATTGCCACAATGACATGTTTATCTCCATTAGCATCACATATATCTACCTCACCCTAAGAAATACACCATAATCTTCGTAGTTTCTATAATTGAATATATATATTAGCTCAATATTTTTTATCTAATATGTAATTTTTCTAATGAGTAAATTGTAATTTATTAGAAATTCACCTTAATCTTCCCCATACGTTTTCTTAGGTATAACTTTTCTTCTAGTGGCCTATATTTCTAAAATTGGAATTTATTGCATCATATTTCCTTCCTTTCCCATTAATAATTATCTTATTATAATTTCTTTATAAATAATCTTTAGAATTAGATATATTCAATGAACTTTTATTTTATTCATCATTAATATAAAAGCATTTTCATACTTCATATCCTTGTCAAATTGGCGACGTAGTGTGAGAATATCTAGGAGAGACATGTCAATGTTGTTCACATTAAAATTAACTAGAATTTTGGAGATTCTATGAGTGAGTGATGAAATAATGATGTTAGTTCATATTTCATCAGCTAGTATAAAACCTATAATATCTGGGAATTGAGTGTAGGCAATGAGTCTGACAACATTATGCCTATCTAGATAACCCTCTATATGTTTTCTATGAAATAGAACATTAGATATCCCAAACTATATCTATCTATCTATCTATCTATCTCTTGATAAAGTCCACGATGGCGCCGTAATATTCTAGGAGAATCCATGTGTTCATGTGACTTCATGAGTTTATTAGAGATGGATAAAATCAATAAATATGGGATTTTCATCATGTCACTCAAATATTTATCATAGATAGAAAACTCCTCATCATCCACCTTTTTTAAGGTAGTCAAGCTTTATGGATTCTAGAGCATATTACTTTTGTTCGTGGTGGAAAACTACCCATAGGTATATGAACCATTATTGATAATCCTTACCCAATAAGAGAAGGTATTTCTATAAAATTAATCACAGAGATAATTTGGTCAATGAGATTTTAATTATTCTACAATATTAAAAAATAGATTATTAATACATATATTTATTACAATTAATGTGAGAATAAATAATTTATTTTATTTTATTATGTATCCAAGTACTTTTTCAAGTCCCAATAGCCCTCACTATTGCATTAAGAATGTCTACTTGTTTATAAATTCTAGTACGAAGGGTCCTTATTCCAATTCTCATAACCCAAAAAAGGTATTTATTAATTACTCAATGGTATTTATATTGATAGTTCATTGAAAACTATGAGATTTCATCATCTTGATCCATTTTGTAGACTCCCTAATTTATAAACCCTTAGTCATATTTCCTCAACACTTTACTCATAGATAAAAAAATTATATCATTATGTACTTCTCTTGATTTAAATTAGTCAATTGAACCCAATGCATTAATAAGAAATCCTTGAGAAATTTAAGTGTCCCAATGTGGGTTGGTCAAACTATTAGTTCTATAGTTTTAATTCCTAATCAAGTAAATGTATTCTTAGTCTCACTTAATATTAAGATAAAGGATTTTATTTATCATGAATACAGTTTTCTTATTTTATTATTAATAATCCTTTTTAATATAAAGTTTATTTCTCCTTATGGATTTACCGTGTTATGATAAAACATTTATGCAGAACCCATTTATTTTAATTCCATATTTTTATATTATTACATTTATTTATATAATCGCGGGCTTACATTAAAAAACTAATTCATGCATATATAAATAAAAAAATAAATAAATAAGAGCCTTGATCATGATCCTTGTCTAATTATTGATTTTTTTGATTGGAAAATAAAAAACCTACAACCCTAGAGATAATCTTATATTTTCTATCTTAGTATGAGTTGTTGAATCCCAGAAATATCCCTATGCATCTCTTTTGTTTTTTTCCCTCGGTGAAATATTGAACTACCTACTCCCCAGCCCCATCTTAAAATGACACCATGAACCTTTTAAAACTCAATTTAGCCACATAAGTTTTACAACTCGAATATAGTTTATGGGAGTAAGTTGATTGGTTAATGAGAATTACACAAATAACCATGGACACACAACACCTACATAAAAAACGATGAAGGTATTACTTGATGGACATTATATTTAATTTAATAATTACTAATTTTATAACCATGAAATAATATTAAAAAAAATAAAACCAACAAATACATAGGTCAGTTCAAGCTCATGATTAGTCATACAGGTAAAACGATTACTCATTGAAAAAAACTAGGCAAAATTGACTGCAATTTATTCCTTAATAATTTAAAATGTGTTTGAATTAATCGGATTGATTATCCTAATAATAAATATATTAATTTTACTTTATTCATCAAATAACCTGGAAATTTCTATCCGCTGTGATTCTAAATAAAACAAAATAAAATAAAATAAAATATATTATTTTATTTTATTTAGAATTGAATAAAATATTAAAAAACCTTGTACTTGGAAAAAACATAATGATTACCTATCAAAAATTCCCAATATGTAATGAATTATAAATAATGCACACATATAAAAAATTATTTATATGGGATGAGGTATAATGAAATAATTTGTACTATTAATTAATTCCAAAAGTAGAACATGAATATTATGTAGTTAATATAATTTATTGAATTGAGTGATTGGTATACATTAACTACAAATGATTTATAATTTTGAATTTTACACAGCATTAATTTAGTATTTCATAAAATATAAAATCAAATGATTGGAATGTACTATCAACTTAATGACCCACAGAACTCAGATCGATGTAGATTATATGAGAAATTAATTAAATTTCATATTTTGGATTAAACATTTATTATACATGACATGTGAAATAATGTAACATTTCTTTTATTTATATTCATCTAAAATCATCAATACATTCCTAATAACTTAGTGTGTACATATCATAGACATTTATGAAGTACACAATGTTTGTAAAGGATACATGATTTTCACATCATGTTTTGTGGCATACTGTTTGCATGCGTCATGTATTGAATACACATAGTGTATTAGTTGAATTTTTTTGATTAACCTCATGTATTCTACCTTGAAAAAACATGTTCAATATTAAATATAGTTAATATACAAGGCTTGTAATCCCAATAATCCATGTTCCACCCTATCTGTTCAACACAAGGTAAATTTAGTGCATGTGGTGTGTACAACATGACACCCGAAATCTATGTTCACATCATTGTGTAATGAATAATGATATATTGAATGTATTAATGCAGTATACACAATGTATTGTTTTATTATCTATCCAAATTGTTAATACATTTGAATGGGATCTTCAGATAAGATCTTTATTAAATTATTAATGGATTTTGGTAATATGAGAAAAAAATAAAGAAGAGGAAGCATATATTTGAGGATGGATCCATATCATATTAAAATGTTATCAGAATTTTAACTTTTTAGTGCATAAAGTTAAAGAATCAAATAAAGAATTATAAATTTCAATTTTACTCCTACGATACCAATTGATGGTTCTAGTCACATGGGAAGTTCTTATTTGGGATGATCCAAACTAAAAAATTGTTATAATCTATGGATCATTCACATATTTTACAAGACATGAATGCCCTAAAAAATATTTTCTAGAGAATATTGAAATTGAAAAATGCTGAATCTAAGAGTGGATGTTTTCATGTTGAATTTATAAATAATTTAATTAAATTTGAAGAAATATTACATCATTATTGATATATTTCATTTAAGTATATGTTCATTTTTCTAAAAAAAACTATTCAATAATTGGTCATTGTGATTATAATATCTAAGTGTGGAGGCCCTCTAGTTCTGATCCATATGAACTCCTATGATCTCTGAATAACATTGATGAATCAGTAGTTGCTAACATGGTTGATTGATAAGTGTTTGTTTTTTATATTGATAAAATAATGTTTCTTTCATCTAGAAATAATTTTATAATATTATTGTTCATGAGAATATTAGAGAAAGAAGAGGTAATTCTATAGAGTACATTATTGTGCACAACAATTCTCGATTATCGTATAATAAATTTTAATAGTTGTCTATTTATAGACTAGGGGTTATGGTTTATAATTTAATTAATTACACAAGTTACCTTAATAAAATGTTAAAATTTTGTATGATTATATTTTATGTATTAAAATAATAATAATATTATTATTTTAATCCATAAAGATAAATAAATGGCACTATAATAAATTTTATTTTACTATCTTGTAAATTGATATTTTTTGACCGAATAATTCTTTTTCCACTAGTCCCCCTCTATGATTTTTGATTACAAAAATAAATTATATTTTTATTAAATAAATAACTATTATAAATCTATATAATTTAACCATTACCTTGAAAATAAATAATTATTTTATTTATATGATCATTAATACTAAATTAAATTCAAATAGATTTTAATTTAGAACAATAGAAACACACTAGTGTGTATCCCTCTAGGATATTTTCTCATTGTTATTAGTTAGGAAACTAAAAAATTCTAATAATAATATCTACAAATGGCTTAGGGATCCTAAGATAAAGTCATTAATGAAGCAACATCAATACCCACATATGAGAAATAATTGTATAATTTAATCATGTTTTTACAATATCTAGTAATGGCGGTTGTACACTAACTTCATTAACATATATTCTTGATACAACTTTCTTGTACTATCTTAAATAATACAATCATTACACTATTGATATGGAAATTAATGAGACCATTTTATTCCGGTCAAAGGGATAAGATATAAACTACCATAAATATGGAATGAATAAATCCTTATTCAACTTATTCATTAATAACAAATCATTCCTAACACACCCATCATACCATACTTCCAGAGAACAAATGTATTCATGGTTTTGATTAGTAAATATTAGTGTGCAATTCATGAAATGAATAAATAATAATAATAATGTCTATATACAATTACACACACATGAAAATTGGAATATCTGATGACACATGAACATACATAATTTGGAATGGGGGGGGGGGGGGGTTATTATCATAATCTACCATCTTGGTTATGTTTGAAGATCATATGATGAAGTATCGTCTTCTTATGATTACTTTCACATCAATGTAAACATACTATATTCCCCATCCTTGAATGTTATCTCATCATAGAACTATCATTAAGAATTTCATCATTGAATTTCATGGATATCATCATAGTAGGGAAAAACTATTCTTTTTTAACACAATATATTCTCTAGGACATTATTACATTATAAACATTCCAAACAATGTAAATTATGTGACAATAGGATTAATATATATTCACTTCTTGGAATATAAATTTAATCTAAATTAAAAATCATTGGATCTAAAACACCATCTCTAAAAAATTACATAGCCATTAAAATTCAATGTGTTGAGCCTTTTGTATAAATTAACCACATTTTATAGATTAGGATGTGTGGGATAACCCGCATTCAGATATGGGGATCCACATGGGTGTTTTTGTTAACAAAATCACAAACGTAAAAAACAATTTACTTTATTTTTATAACATATAAACCAATAAAGAGAAAGAATGTTGAAAAAGAAAATGATAATTTCTCAAATGGAATTACAAAATGATTGTAGCACGAGTATATAACATAGTTATAGAGGGAAATAAAATAGCTCAACCATGTAAATATTTTAAAAAAAAGGCTATAAAGGTTATTCTTTATTACAATATAAATTAGAAACTATGTAGATAAATTATAAAAAATGGAATCAGAAAGATGATAATAAAACACAATATTCAAATATGTATGAATTTAAAGAACAATCCAAACATTTTTTATATAAAAATAGAATCAAATAAAAATCACTGAGTTTTAAGGGTAAAAATTTAGTGATGTAAAATATTAAAAATAAAGGATTAATAAAGCATATATATGGACATGTTTATTCAATGAATCTTTTTATAAATACAAAAATAAATGAACATTTTGTAGTTGTACAGGTTGAATGAAAATAATATTAGAAAAGTAATGTAGTAAAAAGTCATATCTATTTACATACTTTGTCCAATTGGTATATCATTATGGGGTAAGATCATTATGGGTTTTCAATTTTTAAATGAAAAGGAATATTTAAAAAAATAGACTAAGAAAAAATATTAGAAAATAAAAAATACATGAGACATTTTATTACTAAATCTAATGTAAAAAATAAAACCATAAAAAAATCACCAAAAAAATTACAATAGGGTTACAAATCCCTTTATGTGTTTTGGTCCAAATTTTGTTGAGGATGAGGGTCAAAGTATTTGATGAAAATTTCTTAGTCGAGTTATCAATATTTTTCTTTAATAAAAAGGATCATTTCTATCAAATATTACATTCCACATGAAACTAAGGGGTCTCAATAACTATGTGATCAAAGGGAGAACACCATGAACCTAGCCATCACATAGCATCTGCTCCAAAAATCCAAGAAATGGGGCCACCAAATATCTCCCTACAATAAACTTTATCTATCTCTCTCTATCATGACCTGTACCTTGGGGCCCTTTCTGTGACTACCCTAAGCCCCTCTTCCATAGGCAAGGGTCTGGCGACTAGCACCGAAAAGGAATATCTCTAAAACTTATAAGGTAGTGACTTTTTAACCTGAAATATCACACAATCCAAGAAAATAAAAAACTACAAAAAAATTAAACTATAGAGTAAATAGAGTGAGTACAGTAAGTAAGGCTCCAAAATACAAGCCCAACTTAAAAGTACAAGTAAAACTGAAAATAGCTCATGTGAACACCTGCCAAGGATGCTACCTAAATGGTAGATACCACTCTCGAATGGTCATCTCTACGGCATGTCTCATATAATGTTACACCTCTGAGAATCCTCCAGTCCTAGAACCCTCAGCCTTGATCAATATTGTCCGTCGTCTGCATAGGACACATCAAGGTGCGGGGGTAGCCCTTGTAGGGGTGAGTATAACAATACTCAGTATGGACCCTGAGACCCCCAAAGGTCTCTTTGATTCCATTAAGGATAAAACACAAAGAAATACCATAATCACAAAGTATGAAAATAACAATCAACCCTACTTAGGTATATGCCCATACATATACCTAAGTTATCATGTATAGCCATCGCGTTGATGAGGAAACACAAGCACCAACTCTTTAGCCAAAAGCACAACTATTACTTGAAGGAAATAATACCATGAAGGTAATACCAAAAATGTTAGTACAACAAAGGTAACACCACATAGAAGAATACCATGAAGGTATCAACACAAAGAAGTGTACCGCAAAGGTAAAGAATCAACTCACACTAGGTATAACTTAAGTACAGAAGTATAGATGATTAGATTTATTGCAAGATCAACTTAATTCGTTGAGAATATCTACTGTTGACCCACACATGATCTGATGATGACCCACACAAGATATATAGATGACCCACACAAGATCCGTAGATGCTCACCCACAAAAGATCCGAAGCTGAACCACACAGGATCTGAAGATTCTTCAAGTACAGCCAGCCACATGGTTCCCACCATAATCACGCTTGATTCTAGATTGATCCGCTCTAAAAGCCAATCATTCAATACTTAAAATGCCTTTAATTCACATTAAGAAGTACCACAAAGGTCATTCATGTCATACGGGACCCAAATCGACTGACGACGTGAATATCAAATGCCCTGTTTGTAAGTTATTAGCCTTTTAGTCCCAAGGGCTGGTTGGATTTGGGTTTGATCCAACCTGGACATACCCCAAATTATCCAAAACTCATGTGGATTACTCGAAAAGTTCTGTTTCGATTGATGTATTCCAACGCCGTAGACGGTTCATCAAATGGATGCCTAGATATCAAGATATAAAAAAAAGGCATAACTCGGTCCAAATATGCCCGAGTCTGGTCCGACCCGATCAGATCGACCCAGCCCGACCCGGATGGGCTAGGCCACAGTTGGCCCAGCCCACAGGGCAAGGACCGAGGCCGGAATGTAACGTCCCGGATCCGGGTGCCACTCTACGGGTGCCCTGAACCCAGTTGGTCACATGACCTCAAGCGCATTTCCCCAAACGCCAGAGGCTGCTGACTAGCAGCTAGGGCCCAAATCTGGTAATGGGGAAACTATTCCCTCATATATCAAAGTGTAGCATAGCGGAATAATAAAAACATACAAAAGTAGGGGAAACAATAAACCAGACACATTTAATATGAGAAACTGCAGTAAAAGATAACCAAAAGTTATATATATAATGATGCAACATGCCTCTAGTTCTAAGAAAACATCCAGAACATGTTACACAATAATACATTGCAATACAATATAATGTACATGTACACCAATACAAAACAGAACAGATGACAGCATCACGAGCCTAATCTCTGTCCCATTCTCCTCTACTCCTCAGTAGAAAATCAAGTACCCATATAGGGACCCTTTCCCTTATCCACACATGCAAAAATGTAATCTGTTTGGGCCGAAGACATGACCCAAACTGGGTGTGAGAAATAAATCCCAGTAGGCACCCACTAAAGGCCCGTGCTCATCTATGTATAAACATGCAACAACAATGAACATTAGTAAATTCAATATTATAATAAGTAATAAAAAGTAACTAACTTACCTATTTTATTTCCATTTAAATATTCTTTTAGCAGTTCAATTTCATAACATTCAATGTTCCTCAGAACGAAGCCCTCAGGCTAAGCAGAACCTTGCCCTCAGGCTAATATAACCATGCCTGTAGGCTTAAACTCAGGTAATCAGAATCTTGCCCTCAGGCATTTCCCTCAGGCATAACAGATATTTTCCTCAGGCGTAGGAAGTGTCTCCCTCTGGCACAAAAGTCACTGCCCTCAGGCATACAAAAGTTTTCCCTCAGTAGAAATAGAACATTGCCCCTTAGGCTAAGCAGTACCTTTCCCTTAGGCTAAACAAACAATGCCCTCAGGCTAAAAAGAACACTGCCCTCATGCGCAAGTAACCAGGCCATGCCCAACATGTAAATAAGAAATTCACATTCAATTCATCTCAATCAAATTTAATAAACATTATTACAATGGCTTTCCCACAGGTATCCTAGCTAAACGGCTAAACAGAGGAACGCACCCCTGGTGTGGTCCTGGATACAAGAAACGATCCCAAACAGAATTTTATTATCACCATTAATTACCAATACAATTCTAGATATTTAATTCCATAAGGCCTCAGCCAGATGAAACCCCATTCATGGGTTGATATGACAACGGTACACAAAAATGCACAACAGTTGGAAAATTAAACACCAAGCCACCTACCTTAAACACCCAAGTATGGTATACCCGAACAACGCCTTCTGAAATTTTCAAGAACGTCATAGATCTTAGGTAAAGTAATTATCATTCAACCTTAAATAACTTCCATTAGAGGAAGAATTGGCAAGAAATACACAAGGAGACGAGAGGGCTTACCCGTGCGGTTCCAACATGATCAACGGAAGCGGAAAAGGATTCCCGATGCTCGATATGGAGATCCATGACGGTTCGATTGTCCTCTCTCGAGCTCCCATCCAGTTATAAGACAATCATATGAACAGGGTTGACTGCTGCCCATTTTAAGCGAAAAAAACAATATACATGGCGTGTACTTTTGACTACACGATGTGTACACCCCTCATTTAACTATTCCTCTGGTGGCACCACCACACTGTTCATCCGTCTACATGAGTACACGACGTGTATTCCTAACTACATGGCATGTACTGTCTCCCTGCTGGCGCCTGCTCTCACAACCTTACTGTTTCATCTGCCGACTGACTACACGGTGTGTAAAGGACCGCTACACGACATGTAGTCTGTTTTTACACCCTTAGTTGCCAACAAGGCTACACACCCTGTGTACTCATCCCACATGGCCAAAGTACACGGTGTGTGGAAAAGTAAACAGTGTGTAGTCCCAAAATTTAGTAATTTTCCCCATGTTCTTTATTTTCTCAAAAACACTAAATGAAAAGAGAAAAGAAGAAACTCGTACCTCAAAAATAAGAACCGGGTTCTTACAAACATCCCCCCTTAAAGCAATTCGTCCATGAATTTCCCTTCCAAGGGTGGTGAAGATATAGAAGTGAAAAACTCTGGCTACTAAGCCCGTACGTCAGTCTCCCACACCCAAGTTTCCTCGTGCACTTGGCAATGCTTCCATAGAACTCATACAAGAGGAACTGACCGACCTCGGAGAACCTTCATTATCCTATTAATGATATGAATCAGATGCTCCTCAAAGTACGCATATAACACAAGCTCAACCTCCTTGGGCTGAAAAACGTGAGATGAGTCTGAATAAAAATGGTGCAACTGAGATACATGGAAGACTTTGTGCAGGGCTCGGTACCTCTGTGGTAACTGTAACTGATAAGCAACCAGTCCAACTCTCTACAGAATCTCAAATGGACCCACATACCTCGGTGAAAGTTTACCTTGTCTCCTGATCCGCATGTGCACCAAACTCGGTGAAACACACAAGAAAACCTGATCCCCAACCACAAAATCCATGGGTCATTTGCGGCGATCAACATAAGATTTATGACGAGACTGTGCGGTAGCCATCCATTTCATAATTAACTGGACCTGCTCAGAAGTCTCCTGCATGAGACGTGGTCACAATAAACATTCCTCACCTGCCTCTAACCAGCACAAGGGTGATCGGCATGGCCTACCATATAAAGCTTCATAAGGTGCCATCTCGATAGTTTCCTGAAAACTATTATTATTGGAAAAATTGACTATGGGTATATGCTTCTCCCAAGAGACCCCAAAGTCTAGGATGCGTGCACACAACATGTCCTCAAACACCTATATCATATGCTCTAACTGGCCATCCTTCTGAGGGTGGTAAGTTGTTCTCAAAATCACCTTTTTACCCAGTGCCCTATAAAAACTCTTCCAGAAATGAGATGTAAAACTGGCATCCCTATATGAAATTATAGAACAAGGGACCCCATGAAGACTTACGATCTCTTAGATAAACAACTTACCAAGCTCGTCAACACCGAAGGTCTCCATGATTGGTAAAAAGTGAGATAACTTTGTGAGTCGGTCCACAAAAACCCACACGACATCATTGAATCGAGGTGACCTCGGAAACCCAGTCATGAAGTCTATCGCGACATCATCCCATTTCCACTCCGGAATGGGTAACTGCTGTAATAGCCCGACTGGCCTCTGATGCTCCGCTTTCACTTACTGACAGGTGGAACACCTCGCAATAAAACCAACTACATCCCTTTTCATTCCCATCCACCAGTACTGACGTCTCAGGCCTCAATACGTCTTGGTAACCCTAGGACGAACTGTCCAAGATGAAGCTTGAACATCCCGCATAAACTCCTCGTGTATATCCCCTAGAACCCACACTTGTCCATGGAAACACAAAACTTCATCATCGCCTATCGTCCAACCAGAAGGAGGGTCCTCACTTGCCACCGACTCCCGTAGAACTAGGCCTTCTGAATCATATAGCTATTTCATCCTCACTCTGTCTAGGAGGGTAGAAGTCAAAGACAAAGAAGAAAGATAAGTTTTCCCCTGACTTCCACGCACCTCCAAATGCATCTCAAAGAACAAATCCACGAGTTTCCACTCGCTACTGGCCTCCTGTACCGCCTGTATCTGAGTCCTCCTGCTCAGTGCATCAGCTATGACATTACCTTTACCAGGTGTATAGGAAAGCTCAAAATCGAAGGACTGAAGGTATTCAACCCACCTTCTTTGTCTCAAACTCAAGTCACGCTGAGTAACTATATACTTGCGACTTTTTTGGTCAGTGAAAACAAAACAATGTTCTCCCAATAGATAATGTCTCCAAAAGTGAAACGCATGAACAACTGTAGCCAAATCAAGATCATGCGTCAGGTAATTCCTCTCATGTGGCCTCAACTACCGAGATCTGTACGCAACTACTCGATCAACCTACATCAACATAGCTCCTAGACCAATTCTAGATGCATCATAGTAAACTGTATAGTTCGTCCCATGTTCTGGGAGTATCATGATCGGCGTTGATGTTAACTTTCACTTCAGCTCCTGGAAGGTTGTCTCGCAAGATTCTGACCAAACAAACTTCACACCCTTCTCAGTCAAACCCGTCAATGGCACAACTAAGTGAGGGATGTCCTGTATAAAATGCATGTAGTATACGGCCAACCCTAAGAAACTCCGTATCTCAAACACGTGCTTAGGTTGCTCCCAGGAAACTACTGTTGTCACCTTCTCTGGGTCTACTGCAACTCTTGCCTCAGAGATGATATGACCCAGGAAGTGTATCCGGTCTATCCAAAAGTGGAACTTTGAGAGCTTAGAATATAGCCAAATCTCTCTCAGTGTACTCAATACGATATCAAGATGGGTGGCATGGTCATGTCGAGTACGAGAGTACACAAAGATATCATCCACAAATACTACCACAAAAGAATCCAAATAAGGATGGAACACCCGATTTATCAGAGCCATGAAAACAGATGGTGTGTTCGTGAGTCCGAATGGCGTAATCATATATTCGTATAGGCCATACCTTCTCCTAAAAGGTGTGAGAGGTATATCAGATGGTCTAACACGCTGCTGTTGATATCCTGATCTCAAGTCAGTATTCGAGAACACTCGTGCTCCACAAAGTTTATCAAACAGATCATCAATACTAGGCAAGGGATATCGGTTCTTAACTGTCAACTGGTTCAACTTCTGATAATCCACACATAGTCTGAGGGTACCGTCCGACTTTTTCACAAAGAGGATCGGGGAACCCCAAAGGGAAGTACTGGGTCGGATGAAACCCTTTTCCTGTAACCTCTCTAACTGTCTCTTGAGCTTCTGAAACTCTAGTGTAGCCATCCTATAAGGATGAATGGACACCAGTGCTGCTCCTGGAACAAGCTCAATAGATAAATCCACCTCACTCTCTAGATGAAGACCTGAAAAGTCATTCGGGAAAACATCCCTGAAACGATCAACCATTGGAGGAAAATACTTCTGACAAATCCCCTGGTCATCCAGATATAATCTCGCAATTTGGGCTATGACACCACCTCGCCCACGATGCTCTGGTCTAGCTCAACTTGCCTAGACATCCCATTCACCATTGTATATAAACTCTCCTCCCTCTGGTGATGTGAAACAGACCTTGCGATGATAGCAGTCTACAAAGGCTCGATAGGGAACCAACCAGTCCATCCTGATAATGAAATCATAGCTCGTCATCTCTAAGACATAGAGGTCCAAAAAGAAGTGACACCCAACAACCTCAAGGGGGAACTCCTTAAACTGAGGAACACTAGCCGTTCTAGTCCCAACAGAGTGTCTAGCATCATGACAGTAGAAGAAGAAGAAACACAGATCCCAAGGATCTCCACAATGGGAATAGATATGAAGCTATGTGTAACACCCGTATTGAAAAGTACTAAAGATAAAATAGAAGCTACTATAATAGTACCTCTGACAGTAGAAGGTCTGAGATTCTGCTTCTGTTGGGTCTGTTGCACTGCATATGCCTGCCCAGTGTCGCGGCCATGCGACAAAGCCTAGCTACCCTCAGTTGTCCTGCCCTGCTGGCTCTGAGATCATGGTGTCTGGCTACCACATCCACGAACACCATCTCTTCCTGCACACCCTGACGTATTCCAGTTTCCTGACTGGTAAGAAGCTAGTGGTCTGTCTCCCACATGCGGAGTCTGTAAAGAACCCTTCTCACTAGCCATTGGTAGAAACACCCCTGCAAAAGCACTACATATGACCCATCTTGCTGCAAGCTCGGAACTCCACTGGGTCATGTGGACACTGCAATATCTTGTTCCCCTCTTTACCACACTGGTAGAAAATGTCCCGGCCCCCTGAAGAAACAACCTGGCTAGTACTGCCAACGTGGGAGGAACTCATCTGTCGCTTCCTCTTACTGGCAAAAATAGTACCAGAAACTGGTGCTGAACTGCCCTGGCCGGCAATATCATCTTAATTCATTGAGAATATCTGATGTTGACCCACACAGGATCTGAAGATGACCCACATATGATCTATAGATGACCCACACAAGATCCGTAGATGCTCACCCACAGAAGATCTGAAGATGAACCACACAGGATCTGAAGATTCTTCAAGTACATCCTGCCACATTGTTCCCGCCATAAGCATGCTTGATTTTGGGATGATCCGCTATTCAATCCAATCGGTCAATACTTAAAATTCCATTAATTCCCATTACGAAGTACCACAATGGTCCTTTATGTCATAAGGGACCCAACACGATTGATGACATGTATATCGAATGCCCGGTCTGTAAGTTATTAGCCTTTTAGTCCTGAGGGCCTAGTTGGATTTGGGTTTGATCCAACCTGGAAGTACCCCAACATTATCCAAAACTCATGTGGAGTACACCAAAAGGTATTTTTCAATTAATGTATTCCATCTCCATAGAAGGTTCATAAATTGGACCCCTAGATCCCAAGATATGGCCAAAACGTGTAACTCAGTCCAAATTTGCCCGGGTCCGGTCCGACCCGGTCGAACCGACCCCGCCCGACCCGGATGGGCTAGGACATGGTGGGCCCGGCCCACAAGGCGAGGACCGAGGTCGAGGTTCCCTGAGGTTATGGTGGTCCTCCACGGTGGGGTCCTACCTAGCCGCCACCTGAGGGATGTCCCATGAGATTTCCCGAACGGCCCATGGGCCATTTGGTTCTGGCCAACCCGGCAGCCCCACGTGGCGCCGCCTGGTAGCACATGAGATCTGACGGAGCGGGACCTACTGGGCATGATGCGGCCAGATAGTATTTCGAACGGATCCCCCTTCCAGTAGCAAAACACCACCCCTGCTCCTCTTGCAGCCAGCCAGGTTCCGACCACCTTAGTGCACCGCCGCGACTCAACAATCATGGCCTCGTCCTCTATAGGTGGTGCAAATGTGCGCTGCCATGCTTCCACATGGATGAAAGGCATGTCGGCCACCACCTTCATCCTACGTTGCCGACAGGACACATCCTCCTCTGGCAGTGCGGTTGTGTCACCACCGCCATCACAACCAACCGGTCTGTCGGCCGCCGCCTGTACCATGCAAGCGTTAGTCATCGATGGATTTCTACGGGTCACCGAGTGAGCTCCGGTGGCCTGTTCTTCAATACAAAGGGGTTTTTGTGTGTCCTGGGACGTCACCTTTTCATGTATCCTGGCGTGGTCAGGTTCCGCTCAACCCGATGATCCTCCCACAAAGAACACATCAATCCACGAGGTAGCAGAGGGATCGGGCCGTGTTCATTTGGCCTGCACCTACCACGTTAGTTTGATATTATGCAGCTTAAGAAGATTGAATCAAAGAAAAATTAAAGATGAAAAATCAAGATCAACCCTAAATTCATAAGAGAATGCTCACGAATGGAGGTGGTGTCGGTGTTCGTCGTGCCCACAATAAGACGCCAATGACACCGTTCGAACGACGATCCTCAGACCTTTCTTGGTGGATCTATTCTTCGTCAAGAGCCTCAAGATCATTATCTACCTTTCTAAAATAGAAAACCAACCCCAATCATCTTCATAATAGTTAATATAACTCTTAATTAAATATATAATTCATTAATTTATAATTAATGAATCCTATTAATTAAAGGAAAATTGTGGTTAAACATTTTTTGTAACCGGGCATTTAATGTGCAACATTAAATGTCTGACCTCCCTCACGTGGTCCCCGACACTATAATTTCAAAGGAGTGGTGGGAGGAGATATTTTTAAAATAAATTATATTTATTTTATTTAATCCTCTATTAAAAACGCATAAACCATCTTCTACTCTCGACCCACTGCGGTTGAGGTTAAACCTCCCTAAAGTGAATCCTGGTGCTGTGAGTTCAACGGTACCCTAGGATTTCAATACCGAGCAACGATTCAAAAGTTACAAAATGCCACTCACGCATTTACTGAATATACCTAAAAAAGTTTATAAATTCATTCCGGGCACATAGGGCCTCTGAATCATGCACCATCAATTTTCACAGACTCGTAATATTTCAATATAATTAATTAAAAAAATTTACATGTAAGAATTTGTGTCTTTACACCCTCTATCTATATCTATGTATATGATGAGATATCATCGAAATTATTCTTCAAATTTTTCTTCATTAATGAATAAATAGGGTAGAATTAAAATTTGTGTCCTAGGATTCGTGAAATGACTAAACCAATCAAGATAAATGGATGGGTAAGTGAGAAAAAACCCTAACCGAGTAATATATAAATAAAAAAATATCTAAAGGTTAAAAAAAATTCTTCACAAAGGATAAAAAGTCGAACCCCCACTGTGTAAATGTATAAATAATGCGACATAATTGTACATTAAAGTGGTGTAAGGATCCCACCCTAAAGCATTGCATAACGGTAAAACACCCATTGTGTAAGGGAACACATAGTTATGTAAGGGTTCACAACCCTCTACCTAAGGGTACCAATGTAATTAATATTGGTCTACTACAACTCAAAAAATGGAATTCTTTGTCTTGGGTAAGGGTAGACCCACTAATGTATGGGTTAACACCCAGTTGTGTAAGGGTTCTGACATTCTTGCATAATGGTAACATGACTCTCTTTTAAGGGGACCATAGACCTCATGTGAGGGCACTAAAAAAATACATAAGGGTGGAATACCGAATACATAGGCTATGTAAGGGTATCCCACACTTTTTTTAGGTTATGTATGGGTAGAAGAAACATACTTATGTGTATGACGCTTGATAAAGACCCGACATAAGGGTCTCTGAAATAATTTAACTAACGGAAATATAAAATAATAATGTAAAACATAAGGGTAATCCTAATAAATAAATCACTGATTTGGGTATACAAGACTTATGTATTTGTAAGGGAAAAGAACCAAATCCCATATACGGGTACACAAAGCCTCATGTATGGGAGAAGGTAAAGGGAACTAGAGAATAGGTATGGGTAAACTCAAAGTTACATAATGTTAAAATAATGAATAAGTGGTGTTGAATATTAAGAAAACATGCATACTAATGCAATATTTTATTAACAAAACAAAAATATCCGAATCAAAATAAACAACTCTCTGACATCAAAATTAAATAAAGAAGGGATTTAATGTGAAACATCATCATCGCTCGACACCTTGGAAATTAAAACCCTAAAACACATCATTATTCTTCAACATATACTCTATAAACATCTATTTGGAAAGATAAAAAATTTGAGAATATATATAGGATAAAACCAAAATAGTCCCCAATCCATGCATCAATCTGACACATGTTTCCTAAAATTGAATGATATTCTAAATATGCTTATCATGCTTGTAATGTATAAAATTATAAACAACCCATATAATTAAATCCACCACTAAACATACATGATTTGACTTGTGAGATAATTCCATTAAGGAAGTCAGGACTAGAAAATCACATGCTATAAGAGGTCCTCAAAATAGCCCATCAATTCCAAGATAACACCATCAAATAGAGTAGTTACAACCCAAAAAACAAAACAGGAAAAAATAAAGTATCTCAAAAAAAGTTAAAAATAATGAAACTCGGTATTTTTTTTGAAATTATGTAACCAATAGTAAGGAATGAAATAGTGATATAAGTAATTGAAAAAAAACATTAAATGCTTCAACAGCTTAAAACACAAATATAAAATATATTAAAGCACTACACATTTTCAACTTCATTTAGAGACAAATTACCTGAAAACATAACATGTAGACTCTTGACCGAATATTCTAGAAGATCCTTTAAATATAGATTTTGAATATCCACCTAAGGTATTTAATCTATAAAAAAACCTAGAGGATAAATCCTCAAATAAAGGAACACATCAAGGAAAAATGAAATAAATTCCTATATCCTATGACATATATAAAACATGATAATTTTTTTAGTAATTAGATAAAGACCTAGGAAAATGAGACACTAAAATAGAAAATGTTATACTCAATATTCCTAATAGAACTTGGTTCCTAGCACTTATATATCAAAATAAATATTTTAAGTGTGTGAAGTAGAAATGCCAATAATAATGTGATCTTCGAAGCAATATACATGAGTACCTCACCCACAAATTACCTATGCCCAAACACTAAATTGACTAAAGTTCTATATGTAATGAAAATAGTCCAATGGGACATAGAAGAAAAAACCAAAGCTAATATAACATTGAATCTTCCCAAAATGACAGATACTAGAGACAACATACCATCCCAAAATAGATCACTGCCCACCAAAAACCTCTTACAATGGTTAACCTTATAGAAAACCCTTTTTACAGAAAATCCATAGACCCTCATGGGTAGAACCTTCAAAATCAATCTATAAGGATCAGGAGTGGAAAAGAAAATATGGAAAAAGTAAAGAAAAAACAATCAACACTATATTGTGGAAATAAAAAAATAGAGAATGAAATAACCTAACAAATAGAAAAACATATTTCAATGTAAAGGCCAGTAGAAAATATGTTAACGAAATGAATAATCAATTTAAAATTTTAAAAAATTAAAATTAATCCCAATTACCATCTGATACCTCTTTTTTTGTGGGATTTACTCCATAATGCAGTCCACATTCTTCCATGGGGATCAAATTCTGTATTTTGGTTCATAAAATCATAAACCTAATAATGATACTTATATATAGTTTACATTATATAAATCAATAACCAAAATAATTATCTCCTAAGAAAATTGCATTGCTAAAATAGAATAAAAAATTATTACGAAGAGTGGACATACCACACAGGTAGTGGAAAATAATACACATCAAGCATGAAATAATACTCACAACATAGAAACAAAGGTTATACAAGTTATTCTCATTACAACAGAAACTGAAACATGTAAAAAACTATTCAGGAAAATAGAATCAAGAATGTCTGGATAAAAATTAAAATTCAAATATGTATACATTTCTAGAACAATCAACACATTAGTGAATATATAAAAAAATCAAATAGAAATAAATGATTCTAAATGGAAAATCATGTAATGATGTGAAATGATTGATGAAAATGGCCAGGTATGGCCTTGATATTAATAAGATAATTCAAAATAGGTGTGAATATATATAAAAAAATGTAATTTTTAGTGATGTAAGGGTTGAATAGAGACAAAAAAATAGAGGCAGAAAAAAATATGGACATGGATAAATACATGATACATATGAAGAATTCAAAAAAATCGAAGGTATTCCCTATAAATAATTTCATAAAAACCTAATGGATTATAGAGACCCATTAACAGGGTTTGGTGAAACCATTTCCTAGGAAGATGGTCGAAGCAGTTTCTGAAATTGTCATTGTTATGTTTTCTATGCTCATCTCTCTAATGTTTTTTCTATCCACGATCACATGTCCAATGAAACCAAGGGGTTGAAATAAATCCTAGATCTGAGGGTGGACACTACAAAATAGGTCATTACTCAACATCCCCTCTGGAAATCCAAGAATTGGGGGCACTAGATCTATCTATTCAACATTCTCTCTATCTCTCTTAGAAAAACATTTGGATGGATTATTCAAGGAGATATCACCTCAATGATTATTTAAATTTGTCTTAAATATTAAATAAAAGGATTATAAATACCCCAAGTGTCGAAAAATTATTGTAATGACTAAAAAAGTGTCATAAATGGATGTCTAAGAGTGAAACTACCTGAACAGAATGACAAATCAGCAACAAAAAACCGACAAAAATGTGAAATAAAACACTATATAAATGTCATCATGTACAACCCTGGCTAAATAAAGGTACTGAACTATACTATTAGTGTACATGGATTTAGTGTAAGGGTCACACCATTTTTAACTATGTAAATGTTAAACACCGACTAAGTAAGGGTACATAGCGTTGAATAAGGGTACAAAAAACACATTGTAAGTTTACCAACCCTTTGTATAAGGGTTAACTTCAAATCATATAAAGGTAACCAATAATATTAATAAACATAAAGCCACATGGGTAAGGATCAGCACAAAACTACATTGGGGTGAAGACCTCCCCATATAAGGGTACCACACCGCAAATATAAGGGTACCAAATTATTTGAAAAAGGCTACAATACATAGCACATAAGTTTACTAAGCTGAATAAACTATATATATAATGGGTAACCCCTTGTTTATCATGGATATGTAAGGGTAGAAAAATTTATGTAATAGTATTCTATTATATATAGACCCGATATAAGGGTCTCAAAAAACATTCACTTAAGGGTACATGCAGTGAAAAAATTATTACGTAAGGGTAAACCTATGAACCAAAATTCCTTGTATGGATATAAAAGTAATTCATAAGGGAAAAGTAAAAGAATTGAATCCCATATATGGGTATAAAAAAATCACGTAAGGGTATAACTAAATTGGAGTAGAGCTCAAGAAGTTATAAAACCAAAGGTACATAAGGGTTGAAAAAAGACCTGGTGATGAGGAATGAAAGGAAAACAGGGATATTAAAGCTATATTTTATTAAAACCGCAGTAATGGGGAACCGAATAAAAAAATATCCAACATAGAAATAAAATACTTAATTTATTTAATATGCGACATCATCAAACCTTAAATCTTTCATAGTTTCAAATATTACTTGTTATTATGATTGTGGTTCAAGGGTCTATAATTCCAAATCATCTTCAAGTGATTCTATAGATGAGGTTTAGAGTTTAGATTTTTCACCAGACCATTAGGCTTCAGAATTTGATGTTTGAGAGATTATGAAATATTCCATCGGTACCAGGCATGTGCATATCTACATGGGAAAGCTAGCTGAGCAGTGATGAGAATGTGGAAAGTGGAGTTAATGATTTTGAAGTCAGTGAGGAGCATTTTTTATTGAATTGATCCGGTTTTTTAGCTTTTGGATCATGGGGAAATGTTTTCTTTATTTAGTAATTTATGTCATGCTGGGTTCCCCCTCATCCCATAAAAGTGGGTTTATGATAATAAAAATTAATTTACAATTAGTAAACATTATTTTAATGACTTGATAAATAACATTTATCACCAAACACAGTTTTGGTCTGAGCATCCTCCTTGACATTTATTGATTACCTGATACATATATAATTAACTATTTATTCATAAAAAAATACTTAATTAAATATATATTAAATATAACGTTATTAAATTTTTCATAAATAATGTATATATATTATTTATAGTCCGGTGATAAATATTTATTAAATACTCATCTAATTGTATATATTATTTATTAATGAATAACTTATTTTTATTACATTGTGAATAAATATTTTTGATTGATAAATTTTGAATAAAATTAATCTTCATTCTTAAAAATTTCATTTATCCTAATTATAAAATTCAAATAGAATTCATTTGAGAACAATATAAACACATAATGTGTGACCCGATAGGATTATTTCTCATTGGTGATTGGAAGACATGCTAGATGTTCAAGATTATTATCTAGAATTATGTCAAATAAGCAAAGAGAAGAAGTTTATTTCACAACTTCGACTACCACATACGATTGTTCACTATGTAATATAATATTTTTTTCACAATATCTCATCAATCATGTTTCACTCTGCTCTCGTAATCCTAAATTTTTTGAAAATCCTTCATTGAATACCTAAATTAAACAGCATTACAACATGACCATGGAATTTAATGTGATAGTTATATTTCAATAAAAGAGTCGAGATATCAACTTTAAAAAACATGGAAGTTAATAATCCTTCATTAACTAATTTACTAATAACATATAATTTATGACATACATAACATACCATACTCCTCATGATCATATGGTGTAATATATTTGGCCAATAGATATATTTTGGTGATTCATGAAATGTATTAATAATAATATTAAAGTCTAAGGACCAAAACAAAAACTTACAGGTAGGAATATTCAGTAACAAATAATCATGTTTAATTCCTATAGGAGAGTTTGTTCTCACAATCTCCCATCCAATAGACAAATATTTCCAAACATAATGAGAAGATGTTTCATTATCTTATCGGTATTTTCAACTGACAGTCTACATATCTTGTTCTCCATCCTAGAATGTATTATGACAGTTAAAATAATATTTAAGAGATATTATCCTAGTATCTCAAGGTTCTCACCTTATAGGGGAAATGATATTATCTATTATTATGTTATATATTACCTTAGAAATTATCACATTAATTTTATACATGAGAACAATAAATATATGATAAGGTATTTGTATATTAATATTAACTTTTTTTAAAAATCAATATATTTCAACAGAAAAAAATGAGAAAAGGTATGATTGATCGTTAAGGTGATACACATTAGAAGACTTATTGTGAATTAGAAACACAAAATAATCTTGGTAAACATTTTTGGTATGGGGAAAAGTAACTATCTTTTCAGATCAATAATTGGGAAATGATGTTGGATATAGCTTTGAACGATAAGACAATGATATTTCTATTGTAACCAACTAGATATCAACTCATATGTGGTGACTGAGTTGCAATGAATAACCCAAGAGGATCTCAGGTAGAGTTGAGGGTATTATAACCCATGGAACTCTAGTAAATCCATTAGTGAGGCTGAAATACTTTGTATTACTAATATTTATGGAAATATGGATAAACAAATGTGGATAATGATGATCACTTATGACTCTATCAGTGTTTTTGTTACTATACCTATCAACAGTCATGGACAATTGGTTATAGACTTATGCTATACAAAAGATAGATCCAAGTATAACATGATGGAAGGTTCAAGAATATTATATTATTTCACCAGGATTAGTATTTTTCACTCAAGAAGACTCAAAGTGGGGTTTCCTTTGCAGAGGGACCTTATACTTATTATTTAATGAAGATTAACTTTGTTTATTTTATGTTATGGTATGATGTTAGTGATTACCATTGTTAGAAAGATGATAAGTGAGGTTCACCCCTATAACATGGAATTTTTTGTTATTCATGAGAAAAAGATTCAAATTTCCATTTTAATGGGACTATGTATGGTTTGAACTAGGAACCCATACATCGGTAAAAAAAGATGCTGAAGTTTTCCATAATTCTATGGAGTGGAAATATTAATATTTAGGCCCCAATTCTTGTGGTCATAGGCCTTGTCACTCTTATTATAGAATTTTTAAGCAATGATATTTATACTAGAACTATTTCCACCATTAATGTTATTTCATATAAACTAAAATTCTATAAATCAAAGTTCACATGTTCTTACTATTATAAATAATCATAGTATATATCATTTTCCATCACGGTAGTGACCTTTAACTGATTTTAAATGCTTCACTATAATTATAATGTTTGAAAGGAATAACCTATGAAGAATAGTTCCCCTTCACGTGAGGGAAATAAGAAGAGGAAAACATAAATGTCGTTTTTTCCTTAAAGGTGGTTGAGTTTGTGGAAAATTTATATCTAAGAAAATAGATAAAAAAACTAGAGATATTAATATCATCACTACGGTTGATGGATTCGAGGTGTCCATCATAATATGAGTCTTAGATCATAGCCTCAGTATTTAAAGCTTTTCTAGTTAAAGTTAATTGGATTTATTTTTTAATGATATATAATTGGGTTTTCTACTTAGATTTGGTTCAATTTTTGTTTCATTACTTCGGTTTGCATGGTAATTTTTTTTCATGTCCTCATGGGGGGTTTTTAATTCTTTCTGTAATCCTTTTTTCTCATAGAATGATAGTAGGAAAGAAATGTCTATAATCATTCCTCTCCTCACCCATGTTTTTTCTTTTCCTAATAATGTTTCCGGACCATAGTTTTTTTTGATAATAAATAATTTTTAGTAATAAATAATTATTAAATTAAAAATTAACCTTAAAAAATATTATTAAAAATTAAAAGTTTATATAATAATTAGTAATACCATTTAAAATAATTAATATTATTAATCAATAATATTTATCAATATTTAATAATAATTAACAATTAAGAATGTAATAAAAAAAGTAATAATTAATATTTTTATTATTAAAAATTAATACATAATAAATAAACAATTTAATTGTTATTATTATTTTTAACATTGTGATCTATTAATAAATATTATTAATTAAAAATTACATTATTAAATAAGAGGTATTTTTTAAAACTTATTAATCATTATTTCTGAAATAAGTTTTTATCATTAATAAAATGATTAATTAAATTATTAATTATTAATAAGACTGTTAGATTTTAATTGTTATTGGAAATAAAATTATTAATTATTTTAATTACATTATAAATTCTAGTTAATTATTATTTACAGTATTTTGAATGAAATTATTATTTTTTAAATTAAATACTTGTTATTAATAATTATATTATTAATTAATAATTGTAACTTTAAGGACCATACCTTAAACATTACAAAATCTTGAGTTTAAATTTAAGAATTTATATTCTTTTACTTTGAGGAAATTTTTTGATTTATAGTTTTAGTGAATTAGGTCATAACTATTACATTAAAAACCCATAAAATAAAAAGTGTATGCTTCCAATTAGTTTCAATATTTTCCATACTATAATAATTTTAAAATAATGAATGATTTGTTTCATGGAAACCTTTATTCCTTTCTACTTGACTTATTTCTTTCCCATACCCATGCTGAAATTATATGAAAAATAATTTAAAAAATTAGATGAGAAAAAAAATCTCAGTTTGGGATTAAAAGATAAGGAAAACCATTAGTCATATGAAAACATGAAAACTCTTATATCTTTTAAAATTATCTTCTACATTATTTGTGCATTTTAAATAAAACATTTTCACAAGAAAATCACACACACCTGTTGTTCTCAAATAAAATCATTAAAACACATAGAATGAAAGTAAAACTCTTTTGAATATGTAGAGAAAAAAATTCATAAAAACCTTTCAAATCCATTTTATTTTGAATAACTATAGTGATGAATTAAGAAACAAATATTAAGTATTTAATTGGAGTGTTATCCTAGTGCACCCATCATATAATATATAATAGGCTCACCCAACTCTCTCTTGGATATCCCATTGTATTATTTTTAATGAGATATCCCAATAATATCCAGGACACCCCATAATATATGCTATAATAGGCTCACACACGGCTATCTAAGACACCCCATTATTTAACCTGTATTAGGATCACCTGAAGTTATCTAGGCCACCCTATCTAATAAGATATAATGGGATCAACAATGCTATCTAGGCTCACCCATTTATCCTTTACAATGATCATGCACCATTAAATGGAATAGAATTTTAATTCTTTCACATTTGGAAAACACTTTTTAACTCAAAATGAATCACTTTTTGATATAAAAATAACATTTTCTTTTAAAATATTATTTTTAATGCCATTATTCACGTTTATTTTGAAAATGTATTTTCATTATCAATATATCGAAGAAAAAGTTAATTTTTTTGTTGAATAAAACATGAAATATTTTAAATGAATTTAGAAACCAAATAATAGCCATAGTTGTGAAAATTTAATTATTATCATGTTTGTTAAGAATAAAAAATTCCATTTATCATTTTTCAAAATGTTCTATATATGAAAAATAAAAAGTTTATTTTTGAAAACCATGTATATAAGGATAAAGAGACATAAAATATACATTATAAATATTTTTTCCCATATAAATTATTACATAAAACCATTTCTTAAAATATTTTCTTGGATGATAGATTGAGTTTGAATGTAAAAACATAGAAAGATAATTTTTTTAATGCGGAATTCCATTTTCAATCCAAAATATTTGAATCATTAGCCCCCGAAAAATATACATTAAAAACATTAAATACTTCAAAAATAGAGGAATTAATGATATATAGCATATCAATGTGGATTTATATACACATTATATAATAATATATGTTCATAACATCAAAATATGCCTCAACGAAAGGAAATTGAGTCAACAGTCTCTTACCTTGTGTCTGAAATATCATGTGTGTCATTATGTTATTGAATAAAAAATTCAAGTTAATTATTTAATTTCATGATAAAATTTTCCCATTATATAAATAAATCCAATTATATTATTAATTAGTTATATAAAATTACACAATCAATTAATTTTAAGCCAGATGTTTTGAATATATTCGGTTTATGTGTCAAAAATTATTTTTTATGGTCGACTACGGTAAAAAAAGTCCTTATTTATTCACGAACAGAATAATAATAATGAAATAATTATCATATTTATACATAATTTATAGTTCTAAAACCTATCATGAAATATGGTTATTAAAAATGGACCAATGTTATGATTACAGAGATGGTAGGTCATATATATGAATGAGTTGCTTTTACATTTTCAATTGTCATTATGAAACACTACTACAGAAACGGCCTATATCAGCGCTAAAAAAGGGCTTTAACAGCGCAAAAAAAGCGTTGTAATGCTTAGTACTAATATAGGGGGGTCCCTTTTATTAGCGCTCCGAAAAGTGATGATAAAGGCCACTTTTATCAGTGCTTTTAAAAAGCGCAGACAAAGATCAAATTTTTTTTTAAAAAATATAAAAAAATTAAAAAAAATACTGGGGAGTGCTTTTATCAGTGCTTCACACCCCCCATTATCAGTGCTAGGAGGTCTCCCACGTGCTTCCCTTCCCACGCATCCTCATACGCGTGCACCCCCTTCGCTTCCACCCGAACTCGAACCCGGGACCTCCCCCCTTTCACAGCTGCACCTTTACCACTATAGCATTTCATTTTGTTCTCTTTTTAATGATATATCTATATATATATTTATATTTATTCATATATTGATATAGATTCATAATAATATAAATATATTTATTCAAAAATTAGTATATATATATTAATTCGTATATTTATATATATATATATATATATTTAGTTATAATTTTTTATACGTATATTTATCTGTATATTAATATATACTTATAAGATTAGTTTTAAATACATTTATGAAAAAATATGTTTTTATGTCAGTTTACAAATAAATAAATAAGTAAATACATACAAACATACATAGATATATACAACACATAGACACACACATAGAGACACACATAGAGAGACACACACACAAACACATATATATTTATGAATAAATACATATATATGTGCATTTGAAAAGCTATGGAATGTACTTATAAGATTAGTGTTAAATAAAATTATGAAAAAAATATGTTTTTCATGTGTGTTTATAAGTAAATAAATAAATACTTACATATATACAACACAAAGACACATACATAGACACCCACACCCACACCCACACAGACACATATATATTTATTAGTAAATACATATACATCTGTATTTGAAAAGCCATAGAATGTTTAAACGACCATAACATATAATCTAGAATTATTTTTTAACGCCACAACCATTAAAATCGATGAAAATGAAACAATATTCGATATGATATGTGGTACAGGCCTAACGGATATCCGGATCAGAAGTTATACTTGTTTGAATGTTAATAAATCGGGGTATCCCGACTAAAAGCTCATTTTTAGAGGCCTTCTGGGCATCTTTTGGGGTCGAAAAAACCTTGACCGAAGTCCCCCCTGTCATAATGATGTAGAACTCATTGCATGCTTCGATTTGATAAGTTGTAGAGACCAAACAGACACCCAGATCAAAAGTAATGGCTATTTGAAGTATGAGTTACATTTTCAACTTATCTTAGATCTTTTATTAATTGTTTTGATTTATTGTGTCCCCAAATTGTTATTAAATGATTTTTAATCGATAATAATTAGAAAATTATTAATTAATAATATTTTTTTAAAATATTTTGAATCCATTTTCAATAAAGTTTTTATATATTAAGTCTAATAGTCTATTTATACGTATCTATAACATATTTAAAAAATGTATATTGTATTTATATCAATATAAATATACTTATATAAAAAAATATTCTTTTTAATGAAAAAATATTTTTTTTGAAACTCAACATTTATCAGTGCTAGGGAAAATCGCTTATAAATCCCCCCTTTATCAGCACTTTTTTAGCGTTGATAAAAGAGTCCCTTTATCAGTGCTTTTTTTAGCGCAGATAAAGGCCCCCTTTATCAGCGCTTTTTTAGCGCTAATAAAGGGGTATTGCTTCCCTTGCCAGTTTTTGGCGTAGTGAAAAGAGAATAAGTAAGATTTATCTTTCTAGGATGATAATAATATCATAAATATAATATTATTTTGTTATATATATATATATATCATTCGTTTCATGTGGTGTTGAATAAAAGAGTCACATCTCTTTGAGGAGGCCGTTGGCCTTACGCCCAAAAATGACAATATCTTTTTTAGGAAGTAAAATGTTCAAAGTAAAATTATTTATTATTTTTCCAAAATGATAAATAATTTATGAATGTATTTTTTATTTATTTATTTCACATATATTTAGTTTCATTACCAATATCACTCTCCCCATAAAGAGTTAGTGAAAACCGAATCAAATCACTTCGTGGGGTGGCAGTCCTCCATACACACAAGCGACATTATCATATCACATAAAAGAAAGAAAAGTAAAAGGGTATATATGATATTAAGAATCCATGGGTATAAATAATATATAAATTTCATATATAAACTTTATATCCATCATCATACCAAACTGTGAGAGGTGGTAATGAAAAAATGAATGACATAATTTCGCGAGGCTATAGTCTGTTATACACATGAATGATGATATCATAAACCATTCGATGGATATTTGTTTGGGTGTAATTCATAACCATTAAATTAAAAATTATAGGTATCTAGATGATAATTTGGTCATCATATGATGATGGTATAATAATAATTGACTGTGGTGGGGGATGAAATATAACAAAAAATGCTCGTTCATGAATACAAATTCATCTTCAGGTAGCTCCTTTTCGTTATCACCAATGGACTTCATTGGATGGATTTATTCCTAATATATGGATTATATAATAATGTTCAATAATTTTAGAAGTAATTTTGGTTGTTCTTTTTCGAACCAATTAGTTTTGAAGGAGTGATGAGAGGTGAAGAGGGAGTGGCATTTTTTAAGTTGGGTGAGTGGCACATGTGTCATATTATTGAATGAGTGATTTCCAACAACATTTTTTTCCATGTCCCCTAGTCCCTATAATGTTCCATTATTGATAATATAATTAGTTGTGTTGATATATGGATATAAATGGTGTAGTAAAAATTATGTCATTTTCCCATTAAGTTTAAATTTTAATTACTTAGTAAATTCATTTTTACCTTAATTGTTGTGATTAATATTAACTATTTTTACAAATTATTATGGTAAAAATTTATGTTGGAATTATAATTATTTATAAATTATTATCATTCCAAATATGAAATCCATTTTTTAAAATTCATTTCATATATGTGGCATAATTTAATTTAATATTAATCATGCATACGAGATTAGATAATGGGTCTTTAGGTAGATTATTTTTTGTGAAAAAGATGATTATATATTTACTATATGTATAATAATAATAATTATATGAATATAAATTAATATTTACTCAATCATAATCCATATATATTAGTTAAAACATTACTTTTTATGTATTATTTTAAGTATTTAAAATGGAGAGACATCTAAAAACCCTTTTTGAAAATAAAAACAATTACACTAAATACCAAAATAAAGTAGATTAAAAAGTAATTAAGTGGATTGAATATAACTGACTAAAAAATAAGTTACATGAAATAATATTCATAACATATCGATACTTTGAAATTAATGTATTTATTTGAAGTAAACATCTTATAAAAATCATTATTTTTCACTCTTCACTAAAAAATTAACATTTTCTGAAAAATCCAAACATTTCACCCACTATAAATTTTCACATGTTGATCTAAAAAATGATATTAATTTTTATAATATTAAAATTATAAAATCTATAAATTAATCTTCTAATTAAAAACATATAATAGTTGTGTATAATTAAAAAAATTCATTTTGATTAAAAATTACTTAATATTTTTTATAATTACTGTCACTATATAATTCATATTAATAAATATTAAAATTATTTATTCTAACATTACCTCAGTTTTAACATCCCTACCCCCTAATAGAAACTACATCCTCATAATTTTATTCACTTATTTAAAGGTGGTTATTTCATTCAATCATATCATTTTAAAATTCTCATGTTTCATCTTAATCCATATATTTTTCCCATAAAACAAACTTGGTGAATTGACTTATTCCATAACACATTATCTCTATGGTGTATAATATGAAATGGATGCTCCAATTAAGAAATATTTTATTCAAACCGAACTAATTCATATATCAAAACATTATATTAATTCGATACATGTTCCATTAACATTGAAACATTAAATTTCTTGTGTACCTGAGATATTCTTGGGGGAAAGGCCACTCGGTACAAAAATAATCAACCATTATCTTGGATTTTATATGGTCTAATAAATAATGGAATTTTTTTCTATTTTAAACAAAATGTAGAAACATTTTCCATGTAGAAACATTGATAAAAACCTGATCACCTACCTCAAAATAATGATCCTTCCTATAGTTATCCATAAAACTTATCTGCATTTTCTGAGCAGTCCACAGATGTTGTTAAATAAACTAAACTTTATCTATTGTTTCCTCTAGAAATACTGGACCCATAAACTTCTTTTCTCCAAAATCAAAAAAAATTATATTTTCTGGAACGAATTTCTATATAATTCCTCCAATGAATCTGTTTATATAATTGAATAAAAAATATTTTTATATAAAAAATCAGACTTAGAAACATGGTGATCCCATCATTCATAGTAATCCATAAAATAAGAACGAAGAAAATCATCAAAGGTATGGATTTTTCACTAATACTTCCCATCATATTGAAGATGAAAGGACATACTGTAATTTAATATAATATGCAATGACTTTCGATGTCCTTTCCAAATGTTTTATGCGAACTCGGGACTATAGTCTGCGACCATGGAGAGGGGAACTCCATGTTACCTGACTATATCGTTTAGACGAAGGAATGAAATATGATCAAAATTAATTGTATCATGAATGTGATGAAAATGTGTATATTTAGTTAATTTATCAAAAACATCCCTAATCTCATCATCGCATCCTAATGTCCTTGGAAATCCCACCACAAAATACTCGTATATATTTTTCCATTTACACTCCATCACTAGAAATGTTTAAAGCATCCACATATGTAAATGAATTTTTATTTAATGCAGGGAAATATAAATTACTTCTTGGTAATGTTATACATGTATAATTTTATTAAATACTACTAATAATATTCATGAAGGACTCTATACATCTTAGTGATTCCCAAATGAATGGAAAACTAATAAGTGTTATCTTCACTCAATAAATCATTCCTCAATTCGGAATCACAAGGCACACATAATCCTTTCAAAAATCATAATATACCATGTTTTTCAGTAATAAAATCTGGAAAATTACCCTTTTTAATAGATTATACATTTTCTTTCAAATATTGATCCTCATTTTTAGCCTTCTTAATTCTTTCTAATAATGGTGGCTACACAGAAACCTAGAAAAAATATAGAATTTCATTACATCCACAACATTGTGGATAAAATTTATCATATCATTACTCAAATTGTATCCTTAAAAACGTAAAATGGATAATGTAGAACTACTTTTTCCACTCAAAATATCAAAAACATTTTTTATTTTCTCGGTTTCTAATTTGTCGTGCAATCATAATCCTTAATTAGTTCCAACAATGTTCTCTATTTTAGGATCAATTATTTTTGTGAGAATATGTGCATTAAAATTTAATGATCAATATATATTTTACAATTTACTCCATAAAAACCATTTATCCATATTTTTAAATCAAAAAACC
Organism: Viscum album; assembly: GCA_963277665.1. Classification (NCBI taxonomy): domain Eukaryota; kingdom Viridiplantae; phylum Streptophyta; class Magnoliopsida; order Santalales; family Viscaceae; genus Viscum; species Viscum album. Next base: position 901,492,901 of record OY728130.1, read on the forward strand.
ACATAAGGTAATTCCAAATAATGTATAGGGTAATTTAACTCATTAGGTTTCAAAAAACATGAGGCATAAACAATTAATTCATCATTCAGTATTTGGACACATCCATGTCCTTTCAATGAATAAACATTATAGATAAGAAATTCACTATTTATAGAAGGTAAGGGAAAAATATATCATTCACCAATATTCTTTTCTGTTACAAAAACAATCATCACATTGTTTTTTCAAGATGATTTTAACTCTGTTTAGTTAACTTAGTCAGTGCACTAAACAACTGAGCATGTATTTCAGTTAACAGCATGTAGTAATCCACTAATCCAATAAAATAATTAATCCATGTGATATTTTTTAAGCCTTGTACATTATTCAAAAACTTTTTTTGAAGGATAAAAAGTTATATCATATTTATTTACAATATTTCCAAGGAATTATATTTATTGTAAAACAATTCAAAATTTCTAATTTTACAATAAATTTTAATTTATTTTATGTATTAATAAACAACACATAGGTGTATTTCATACTCTTATTTACATTTATATCAACCCAAAATGTCACAAATAATCACAACCACAAGATTTTCTAATATCTCATGAACAATTCTATTCATAATGTCTATAAATATAATTGGTTCATTAGATAAACCAAACAGAATAAAAAATCACAGATCCAATATCTAATATAAAACATCGTCTTCATAATTTTTTTCCCTTCACATTCAACTGATGGTACCCTATCCTAAGGTTATCCATTAAAAAATACCGATCTCCTTGAATCTGAACAAAAAAAAATAATTCTTATAAGGTAAAGAATACATGTTCTTAATAGTTATATTATTCAAGGATATATAATCAATAAAAAGTATCATCGATCTATATTTATATTTAAAAAACAAAAATATTTCCCCGTTGTAATATTATTCTTTGGATGAAACTATTATCTAATAATTCCTAGAATTGTTTTCTAATTATAGAGTTTCCACTTAATCCATACGATAAGGGGGATTAGAAATAGTATTTTCATTAAGTACTAAGTCAATAGTAATATTTTCTTCCTAATCAGGAATAAAAAGAGGGAATTCATCAAAAATACATCCATATATTTATTTACTACTAAAAAACCTCTAATGTGAATAGTTTCTTTACATTCTATAGAATGATATAGGTAAGCTTCACTCTTATCAATAATCAATTAATCTAATTCTTGGTATGTTTTCAATGGATGGAAATCATTCAATAAAAATTTCTATAAATTTCAATTTATCGTAACATGATAAAAAAATGTTATCCATACCCAAAAAGATGTCAATCTCTAATTTTTCCCAATCAATATGGTTTTTCAGAAATAAAATACCCCCAATAAGAACAAGAATATTCCAATAATCCATGATTCCTTTAATACTTCACCCTAATTTTCACCAAAATTTATATCTAAATTTCATGAGTTAACGGAACCAATTCACATGAAAATTTCCCAAATAGTGAATGAACATGATTATCTAGAGTCAAGCAGGGAATTGGAACAATTCAAATACACAAGTAACATAACTTTCACAACTTCATCAGATGGTCCAATAACAACTATAGTAGTTGAAAATGACTTAACTACACCTCTTTTTTTAATCATGATAGTTTCCATTCTAAAGTATTTTTGTCCTGAATTAGGACAATGAAAAAACTGATGGAAACTAAAACACCTCTCCATTGGCTAGATTTCTGTTCCCCATTTATATGGTCTCTCGTGACTCTTTTCTCTACAGTCAGGAGCCATGCAACCAAAATGAACACATCAAACAAATTCACATATATTCCCATATCCTATAAAAAATTTCTTGAAATGTCATTTTCCTCATTTGGGAGATTTTTGGGGCTTACCTCTTTACTTTGTAGCTAGATTCTTATTCATTTCTTTCCAAACTAAACTTTTCTTACTGTTTTAATCTCTGCAAAAAACATGTTTTCAACCTCCATCTCAACTTTCTCAACACAAGAAACCAATGTGTCATAAATTTTAAATTCACTTGTGGCCAAATATCATTGTTGAAATAGTTTTATTCCTATGAAAAATGTAATAATTTTATTATCAGTGTCTCAAACAAAATCATGCACATAAATTACCAATACCATGAATTGTTTTTCTAACACAACTATAGAATCTTAATCCTTATACTAAAATTCTAGAAATTTTATTCCCATCCATAGTCTAAAAACCTTAGTGAAATTTACCTCATGGAAAATATAATTTAATGATTCTCATTCAATGTAATAAAGATAATATTTTTATTTGGTATTATTAACCAAAGACTACCATTTACAAAATTAACCATCAAAATGATAAATTGTAAGAGTTCATTTTGGCTTCACTGAGCATTACATGATGTCAAATAATATATCTATCGAATTAATCCATTCATCAGCTATTACGAGGTTATATGAGCCACTAAAATATGTGGGATATTTCCCCCCAAGAAATTCTCCAAAAGACACAAATTCCATTACGGTAGATTAGGTTCCCCTCTATCTTGGAAACTAACACCATTTATAGCTCATTTCAACATATCCATCACTGTAAAAATCTATAATGTTCTAATTTTTCCCATATAAAGATTCTAATTTGAAAGAATATTTTCCTATCAGTACATTCCCACTATATCTTACATTTTTCATTAATGGAAAATAATTCTGAATAGACATTGTTTAGATGAATGAACATGGTTATCTTCAAATTATATATTTTATTAAATTGACCATAAGTTAATATATTTCAGGGGAATTTTTTTAACATTATCCTAACCTCTAATGTTATCTAATCAAATTTATGTTAATAGATTTTGTGAGATAGCCATAAATATTATATGTTCTTTATTTTATGTCAATAATTTACAAACATTCTCTTTGATTATTTATTTAGTATTACAGTTTCAAAGAATTTGTTCATAACTCATACAACAAAAAATAATGTAATATAAAGGGTACATATCTTATTAGTATAAATATTTACTATAATATAAAACTTTTAAAATAAATCATGATGTATTTTCATGGAAAAAAATCATGAATTTAAACTTTCTTTTTTTCCATGCCCTTACCCATCCTTAAATGATCAGAAAAACATTTAAAAACATGGGATGAGCATAAAAATATTAGTATGGGATACAAAAGTATGGAAAACCATTAGTCCTATGAAAACATGAAAAAATATATTTACATTTATATTTAGTATTTTTGTAGAATATGAAATAAACAAGTTACACATGAAAAACGCACACACCTTTTGTATCAAAGAAAGTCATTAAAACATAAAACTATAAATTTAGAGTTCTTATTACTTATATAGAGTACCACATTTATAAAAACCTTTCAAAACCCTTTTAATTTGAATAACCATATTGACGAAATCCAATATAAACATTACCCAATTCTTTGGAGTACAATCTTGGTGCACCAAATATATATGCCACAATAGGCCCACCTGGTTCTATATGGGCTACCCCATCATATAAGTTGTAAAGGGATCACCTGACACTATATGGCCTACCCCATCGTATAAGTTGTAAAATAGAAAATCACCTGTATCAAGGCTTCCCCATTATATAAGCTTCAACGGGTTCACTTGATATAATCTAGTTCACACCATCATATAATCTATAACGGGATCACTTGACGCTATCCGGGTGCACCCATTTCTCATTTATAATGATCAAGTACCATAACATTAATAAAAACCATTTATTTGTGAACTTTTAAAAAACTCCTTCAAACTCTTAAAGGGATTAATTTTGGACATCAAAATACATTTTTTAAACCCCCATTTTCAATACAATATTAACTTTTTATTTTGAAAACCCATTTCCAGCAAAAAATACTGAAAAAAATAAAAATGGGTTTCAATGAATTAAATATGAAAGACTAAAAAGGAATATAGAATGTAAATAATGGTCACAGTGGTGGAAAATGAATTTTCACTATGTATGTTAAGAATGGAGCATTCCTTCTATCATTTTTCAAAAAAAATCAATATTAAACACGTAAAAGATCACATTTTGAAAAACATTGAAATAAATTATATGAAAAATAAAATTTATATAATAAATCCTTTATGTCCATATAAATCATTTAATAAAAATATTTTTAATAACATATACATGTAAGAGAAATAAAGATTGACTGAAAATAATTAAAAGAGGATTTTAATGGAAAAATCCCTTATCACTTGGAAATATTTAAATCAATATCTCCAGGAAAGAATAAAAAAATTCTATAAATTCTATTATAATAAATTAATTAATTATATAACATGTAAAATTGATAGAATATACACCTCTTAAAAGAATATAGGTTCATAACATCAAAATATGCCTTAGGGAAATGAAATTAAGACGAAGTCCCTTACATTTTGTTTGAATTGTCACATGTGTTTTTATAATAAGGAAGAATAAACATAGGTTAATTATTTAAATTCATGATAAGCTTATTTTAGTATATATTTCACTTATTAATAAGTTATATTCAATTACTTAATCAATTAATTCTATGTCATATATTTTGACAAAATTAAAATTATGTGTCAAAAATTACATTGGGTGGTCGACTATTGTCAAAGGGGTCATTATTTATACATATTTAGAATAATGTTCATGAAATAATTATATTATTTATACATAAATTATAATTTTATAACCTACCAATATTTTTTTTTGAAAAATGTACTAATGTAGAAATCATGGAGATGGTAGGTCGTACGTACGCATGAGTGACATTTCCATTATTCAATGATCATTATGGAAAGTGTCTAAGATACATTTATGTATTATTAATGATCATAATATCATAAGTTACTAGAAATGTAATTATATATAGATATAATTAATTGTATGTGGTGATGATAATAATAATCACATCGCTTTTAGCAGGTGGTATACCAACGACCACAGACGACATTATCATTTTTTCATTGAGTGAAAAGTTAAAAAATGTTTTTTAATATTAATAATTGATATATATTTCATTAATTCCTTATAAATTTGATTTATTTGACATATATTTAGTATATTTACCCTTATTACCTTCAACATAACACAATGGTGAAAAAAAAATCACATCGCTTCGCGAGGTTGTAGTCCACCGTACACACGAGTGATGTAACTATATCCCTTATTGAATTAAATGTAAAAGGGTATATATGATATAATTAATCCATAGTTATAATTATTTTATAAATATCATAATTAACTTTTATATCAGTCATCATACCCATCTATGATAAGTGGTAATGGAAAAACGAATGACATCATTTTATGAATTTGTAGTCTTCTTTACATAGGAATACTGATTTTTTATCCCTTTTGATGGATGTGTGTGTTATTTAAGGTAATAAACTTCTCATGACAAAAAATATATATTTAAGATACTATGATTATTTTATTATCATGGTATAAGAATAATTTAATGGGGTGGAGGAATAAATAAAACAAAAATTCTTATTGATAAATGTTACCTCTTCTCCGAGTATCTCTTTTTTGTTTGCACCAACTACAATTCATGGTTTTTTTTTGAAAAATGTAAGGATTATAATACCATATGAGAGAAATGGAGAGGTAATTAGGTTAGGGTGTTTCTGAACAGATTAGTTTGTATGATTCAATAGATGAGGAGAGGGGGTGGACAATAAAAAGTGGGTTGACTGGCAATGTTCTAAATTTTTTGAAAGAGTGAATTTAACACATGTTATTTTCATGTCGAAATGACACAATAATGGTCCATTGTAGATAATAGATGGTATAATTTATATATGTTTACTTCTAATGGGTGATGGACATGTTTCTAGGTAATTGTTCCACTTATGGTTATATTTTAGTCCATTGGAAAAATCGTTTTTTACCATAATCACTATGATTAATTTTAACTATTACCACTATTAATTATGGTCAAAAATTATATTAGTATTTTTAAAAATTATAAATTATGATAATTAAAAATATTTAATATATTATTCCAGATTCAATTCACAAAATAAAAAAATTTAATATTAATCCTACAGACACGGTAAGACAATAGGTTTTTAGGAAGAGTATTTTTTATGAAAAAGATGGTTCTATATTATCTATGTGAATAATTATGATACTTATTAGAAATTAATTTAATATTTATTGAAATATAATCTATAAATATCAATTAAAACAATACCCATTAGGGATTATTTTAAATAATTAAAATTGAGTAACATTATGTGTTTGAAATGATGATAGAAAAAACCCATCTTTAAAATCAATAACAAATTGGTACTAAAAATGAATATAAATTTGATTAATAATTAATTAATTGTATTAAATATAAATAAATAATACTTAGGTCAATTTAAAACATATTCAAAACATATTTATTTTTTAAATTAATTAATTTATAGAAAAGAAATTAATTTTTTAAAAAATCGTTATTTCTCACTATTCACTGAGAATGTAATTTATTACAAAAAATACAAAATTTTACCCACAATATATATTGATATTTTGATTTCAAAAATTATATTCATTTAGAAAAATAATATTTTTAATATCTAGTAATTAATCTTATAAATAAACCTTTATATGAAAATATCTTAACAATTATAATTTTGTTAGATTGAAATTGACTTAATATTTTTAAAACTAATATAACTATTTATTTAAAATTAATAAAAATGATAATTATTAATTATGTAATTACATTGGATGTTATACTTACATTAATAATAATTACAATTATAAATAACAATTTTTTAGACCACAACCCAAAAAATACAATCCATACCCTTCCCATCATAGCCCATCCCCTAGCCAAGGTGGGTACTAAAAAAGGGGTTTATCACACACTAATTATAAATAAATATTAAATATAATTTTATATCATAGTTACTGAACAAGGTTTACTTTTTATTAATCATACAAAACACCGTTTACCCTTTAGTTTGTTATGCTTATATAAGTTTTTAGAAATTTTTAATACAATATGTGATTTAAAAAATTGAAAAAGAATATGAAAGATATAAAAAAATAAATTAAAACAAAAAAATAATAAAATTTTAAAAAGAATGAATTATAACTTGAGAATATACCAATGAATAATCTTAATTCCTTGTATACATTTTCCTAAAACTCGCTCAATGTGTACTTATCAACACATAATCCATTACAACCTTATTTGCTTTGTGTCAATTCATAGGTCCCTTGATTCCACTAAGAATACAACATAACCACCTCATCCATTGGTAAGTGAATAAAGGAATCCTAATCCAAGAGTATCCCTTACTCTCATCGCAAGTGTACAATTTCACACATTTAGGGATATCATGGTGGTTCTGATGTATTCTGACATTTTGATTTAGGGGATTCATGAATTATTTCTAACAATGTAGAAGAAAAAAGAGTAATAAAAAGGTAAAGAGTAACTATAACTGAACCTTCCCCCTGATACCACATGGATTCTAAATGTGAAAATAATATAAGTGAAATTTCAAGTAGAATATCAAAACCCATAACAACTTCCATTGATTGAATCTCAGTAATAACACTATCATAAGTTATGGTAATAGATTATATCTATAGAAGATAAAAATATATAGTAATAAATAAGATATACCAAGAAGAAAAACACAATGCATTTCTAAAGAATCAAAAAATATATCAAGATATAAAATAATCCAAAATAAGGCTATATAGCCAAATTAAAAATCCATTACATGTGGAAAATTAAATTGTCTATAAAAACAATGAGTAATGATTTTTATTAATTTTATATACTCTGTATAAAAATTATTATAATGTTTTGATGACAACACATATATTCCTTCAAGAGTATTATTCCTCATTTGTTTCTTTACCTATATCATCATTCAATTCTTTTCTAGTACATTGGGATAAATGAATTTAATGTGGAATCAAACCCAATAATCACTTGATTTATCCAATTATAGTTAATAGGAGGATTATTTCAGGATGAGGATACTAAATTTCAAGTTCATGTCATGGAATATGCGATCAATGATCCTCTATGTTGTTATAGGGAATCCTTTTTTGAGTTCTCAAGGATCTTGATCACTTGTTTAAATTATTTCTTATTGTATATATTGATGACATACATGATTGTACATGGATCAATATATGACACTTGTTACTATTGAAAACATTAAAATCATAGGTAAGGAAATCATTATATCATTTTTAGTGAATCATCTATTTGGGATGAGTCTAGATATTCAAAAATAGTGGTTAGATCATCAAAGATGAGATGAATATATCACAATATTTTATGCTTTATATTTTAATAGTGTGTTTTCCATGATTAACTAGGTACTAGGGAAAAACATCACTTCTATATGTATTTCAAATATTATAGTGAATTTACAAATTGACGAGAGAGTTTCAAAAATATTTCATGGATCATTGGATTCAGTACATATTCTACCCTTACCCAAAAATCATGGGCTTATATGATATTTAATGTTATATTACAATATTTTTTTTCTAAATATGAACATAGTATAATAGGGATGTTACCAAAAGAACAAAAATTCAAATAATAACTATTTTTCTATATTTTTTAAACACTGAAAAATTGACACTTCTTTAAAATTATTAATTTTAAGTAAATGTTCATTTAGATGCTAAAATGTTTTAATGGTAAATATATTAAAATTTATAAATATGATTTATATTAAAAAGTTTTTATATTTACACTTATTACAAGAATTTAATAATAAATATTTTCCATTCATCAAGAAACATGTCTCAATAACTGAGATATGCCTTAATGATCTAAAAAAGTAAAAAAAAACATCCCCAGTCATAAATATTTTTAGAATTGGATGAGAGGTCTCACAAAATAAAAATACTACATTATTGAATAAAAAAAATATAGATGTCTAAAGAATAACTCATTACCAATGTCCATTTCCTGCAAAGAGAAAAGCTCTGCAAGAACATCACTGATCCATATTAACTGAAGAGAAGTATTCCCTTTATCATCAAGTCCATAAGCTATGTAATTATCCAGAAAATATAAATTCACGATGATTCAGTTCATATATAAATTGGAATCAAGATAGTTACTCCATCGAAAAGTCAACTTCCATGAAATGTGAATAATACATTTTCTATAAGCATGTATAATAGTGCAAGAGTCACATTAAATCCACATATTGAGGCCTCCTTACATCTTTATAATATTTAACTCCTTAATAATTAATAGCATTTCAGCATCAAGGTATAATGTGATGCCGCAATTACCAAATAAAGATACCATTTCATCACCTATGACATTTCTAAAAATCGTTCTATATCCAAAAGGTTCTTGATTTCCACTTGAGGATCAATCCATGTTGCATTTGATCTAGTTCGGGAGTGGATGAATCCTCATAAAATCCAATATTCTTGAAAGAGGGTGATAATTACTATGAATTCCAAAAAATCACGATCAGAGTTAGATAATAAATATAATTATCAAAATGATAGTTATTTAAGACATTTCAGTCCTTCACATTAGTACGAACATGCCCCAACATTGAATGGATGAATAAGTTTTCACTGGAATGAATGATTTTATTTTTTATCTATATATTTTGTTCATGAAATCAGTAAATTTGACTATTAACAATTTCATAATCTATTTAGAAGGGGGAGAAATGATTAAATCTATCACATGATCAAGGAATCTTGTTATACATGGAAACCATGTTTCAAAAAATAATGTATGTGTTTTCCAAAGATAAATAGATATGAAACTTCATGAAAATATGTGTTCAATATTGTAATTGTTTTTTAGATGAGACACTATGAAAAAATATAAATTCTAACACTAAATAAAAAAACGACAAGTGGGAACTCAGTGTGTGTTATCCTTAATGGGAGGGAGAATATGGAAAAAAGAATCCATCCATTGTTTTCCACCTTCGACCAGCTAGATTTATGTTATATCATAGTCTAATAGTACTAGGTCTTTGCAGAGAGACTCCCATTTTTGTTAAGTTACCAAACAAGTGTTTTATAAATATTAATAATCATATATTATATAACAAATTCCTTAGTTTCAGTAGGCTTTTCAACAATACTGATCTCCATTTTTATTTTATCAACTCATTTGTTTCAATAGGTGTATCTGCTAAATTAAGAGTGTTGATAAGGCACAAAACTATCTAATTAGCTAAAAAAATATAAGGAATATTTGACTTTTTCCAGCTATTTTGATTTCATTGGAATGGTGGAAAAATAACGCTGGAGTGCAAGTAAAATAGATGAATCAACATAGTTATGATTTCTAGTTTTAATGCCGTAAGTAAATCTAGATCTAACAAAATCATGATCCTCCAACTACTTATTGATAATCATCCACAATAAGTTATCTTATAAGGATTTATTTAATTTATAGAGTTTTTTTTATAAAAGTCCTACCATATTTGATAGGTTTAATACATTGTTTCCAAGGGGCATTAAATTTTTTTCTCTGAATAATTCTTATACTATAGACAACTCTTATGATAGAAGTAAAGATACTATTATTAAGGATAGCCCTAAAAGTATAAAAAATAGAAGAGTACACAAATTTTGAGAGGATCATAAATTTTACAAGGCTAACCCTTCCTTCCATCGAGACAGCCTTTCCCTCATAAAATGGGGATATAAAATTATGACCTACCTGAAACAATTGGTGTATTCCACATAATATAATGAATTCATAGTATTCTTTGGTAATATTAGAAATAATTATTCACTTATTATTAAACGAATGATTGCATAGTCTTCCAAGAGTATTAAATTTTGTTAATCATCTAGATATTTCCTTATGATATTGTGGAACTACCCATGTAATTTAAACCCTTGAATATGATAACTAAGTGAGAAAACATTTTCCACTAGAAAATTTCGAATAAATTAAATAAAATTTTGGTTATATTTTTTAGAAATTAATAATTTGATTAAAATTTTAATTTTTTTTGCAGACAACATTTTATTTAAACCCCATGATTTCCAAAATTTGTATATATTATAATATATTTCCATGATCTATAATATAACCGGGGATACAATAATATTAAATTAGAAAACAAATGGTATATATTTTACATTCATTCGGTACCTATATATTAGTGATTTTATAGGAATTACCTAGAAAAACTAGATAAAACGAACATCTCACTCCAATATGAGATTACAAGGCCTTGAAACTACTATAACATATAATTATAACATCAAGGAACAACCTATAAGAGTTGAACCCTCAACCATGAAAACAAAATACGAAACCATTTCCAATAGACCACCCCCATATGGGTTTGACGATAATAATTATTAGCATTATTTATTAATAGAAGTGGCTATACAGGGTCTCAAAGAGTTCTAAGGATTGAGTCTCGTTGAGTTATTACCTATTGGTTTAATGTATATTTTCATTGTAATTTCCCACTCCCCGAAACTATTGTAAAAATAAATTTTAAACAATTATTAATATTAATTCTGGTTGATATTTATTTTTTATTTTTAATTATTTAATTATATATTATAAGTTAATTATTAATAAATACAATATTTTTAAGTAATAATATTATTTTTTTGGGGGGATGTGGCCATGATAGATCTTCCATGGAAACGATGATAATGATTTGGGATTTTATTGCTATCATATAAATTTTGTGTTGCATGAGTTTTTATTTTTTCAAAATAGGGCCTTTCAATATGGTTTATCTACATAAGTATCATTTTATTATAAACCATAGAACCATATATGAATTAAATATGAAATTAAGGGGGTTTTCACCAATTATAAATTATCTGATGACATTGGGATATAAATTTTCCCTATGTTCATTGTTTTAGAAACCATTAATATTTTAAATAAGGGGAACAACTCTTGTGTGGTTTGTAATGAATAATAAATTTTGGAATGGATTGATTTAGGTATGAAATAATTTATATCTTTATTAAATATTCTAATGGGTTCTATACCATAAAAGACTTCATATTTAATCAATTACATATCTTATATTTGGGGTTTCAAATCATGGATATGTTTTTTTATGGATTTTGTATTCTTTTATATATTATTCCCATGAGAATAATTGAAGATGAAGTCTTGGGGGTTAAAATGTGTATTTATTAGGCACAAGTTACATCATATTTTGGAATGGGACTAAAATATCAATCCTATTAATAAAATAAATTCACATGTGCATGTATAGGTGTATTTTTATAGTCCTAATTGTATCATATGGAATCCAACAATTCATTCTGATATTGATCTATCTATTAGTGTTCTAATAAGGATAGATAAAGAAACTGAAATTGTCATATTTTGACACTATACTCAAATCATTGTTCAAGTCAATATTTTATCCACATGAGTTGACATTTTTTTCCCTCACAACACTTATGGTTGAATATTTTTTGTAATTTATATTTGAAAAGCTTATAGGATTTTCTATAGAATGTAAAGCTGTAGGAAACAAGGAATATAATTTCATAATGAACCTTATCAACTCATTCTGCAGTTATAGTGTCCATGAGGAGATTTATTTCTATTCAAAGTGAATGATGGTTAGACAATCAACATGTTTTTTGCGTTTCTTAAGACTGTTATAATGGATGGACTCATAAAATCATGGGTGTTACATAACATACTCGTAGGATTATTATTAGTTCACATAGGGATCATCATCTTTTTCGGTAGGATGTATATTTTAATGATCCTTGATCATAAAATCTGAATCATAGTCTAAAATATCATGGTTCTCAAGGTACCACACTGGTTATGAATCCAATGTTTCTGCAAATCCACTAAGCTTGCATATTGGTTAAGTCATAAAGGACTTGGGCTGACATCACAGCTGAATAAGTTATTGAGGTGCTATTGATCTATGAAAGAACCACTTTTATGGATTATCTTTCTAAGGGTTTAGATGAATATAAATAAACTATTGAATCTATTGATGGTGAATACGACAATAATATTTCTTCATAATAAAATGTGAATATAGATTTGTGGAAGGAGTAGATGTTGTCTACTGACAAATATAAAAAATAAAATGGTTGTTGCATACTCAAGGAAATCCAATAGGTGATCTTTCACTATTAGTGATAATCCTGGTGGATTCTTAGAAAACGTTGGACTCCCTCTTTAGAATGAATCAGTATCTATTCTTGGAATTTGAATAATCTCTAAGGCCATTAGGTTAGGAGAAGTTATTTCTCACCTTAGTTTTGCATATACAACTATTATTATTTCAAGACAAGGCCATGGTGTGTCTTGAATACATTAGTATATGTACATACTATAGCTAAAATTGAATGTGGGGTTGTGGATATCCCCCTTTGGAAGAAAATTCTACCGAGGATTATGAAAACAATCCAATTATTGAGGATACTAATCTAATTTCTTTAATGTTTTGGATAGTTAATTATATGTTTGGAGATGGTGTGGACATGGAAAATCCTGATTCCATTATGGCTCCACCAATTCACATGTGTGTGTTCTTTCTGATGCACCATGGGATTCATAGTCGGGAAGTAAACTTGAAACTGTGGATGCTAGTTCAACATACAATTATGTGATTGGTCCAATTTCAATGCTTTTAGGAAAATTTCCTCATGTTTTGATAGCAGTTCGTGATACTCTTACACAATATGATTATTCTAGAAGTTCTCTCATATAAGTGGGTGGTTATGTTTTTTCTAAAATGTATGAAAAAGTAGGAAAGTGATTTTCTACATAGGTGACCAAGAAGGAAAACACACATACCAAATTGAAGTCTCTGTTCATTGAAACCAATGGGATGGGCGGAAAGGAGGTGTTGGTGTATCTGAAGGAGATGATGTGAAGGATGATTTCAAGGATGGGACATTAGATTATGGTGGTGGGAAATTAGATAAGATAAATAAATATAGAATGATATGATATCCTCATGGGCTAGATAGATAAGCATCTCATCACACCATGAGTAATCAATATCGGTCTATCTGCCTTTCTTTTTTCACTGTATGATTATTTTTTGGGGGTATCTTCTTTCATGCTTAACCATTTCTCCCCTATTATACCTTTTATTTCTGTTAAATAAAGGGTTAGATACTTAGGGTACTAGCAGTTCGTTCATCATATATATTATTATTATTTGTATTATTTATAGATCATTATTTTGAATTTTGTTATTACAACTTATTATTAGTAGAATTATTATTCATTAGTGTTAATAGTTAACATTTCACTTTAATTAGTCTTATACTATCAAAAATTTATTACTATTATTACTAAAACATTATTATTTAAACATAGACAATATGTAAACAAAATTACACATCAAAAATTCTAAAAATATTTAAAGGACCACATCCCAATAAGGAGGCTGCTGTTGGATTTTAGGTAACATTTTCAAAATAAATTTATTGATATAATATAGAATATGTAAATATTTAAACATTTTTTAAATATTTATATATATATATAATTAAAAACCATATGATAATATATGTATATATAATAAAATCTATTATGTAGGAAAATGTTATTAATTTATTTTTAACAAAACATGCTAAGAACATCAATTCATTTTCCAATTTATATCCATAAAAATTTTCATTAAACAAAATTAAATTATTTTTATTTTAAAAAAATCCATTAAACATTTTTGGGGATAATATATGTTTTTTTGTTTTTAATATAAAAGGAAATTACACTCACTATGCTAAGGATTTAATGAAGTCATGTTATAGATTACTCTAGAAATATTATTATCCTAATATTGACTTGATGAATTTTATGAAAATCCTAATTCAATATATATATATATACCTATATAATACTAAACTAATTCTTATATATAGAATCTTATGTACATGATTCACTCACTACCTATCAAATCGTCTCCCAATATTCTTTTATGTCCCTCAACAAAATACATAATACTTATAGAGGGAGAGGTCATTGAATGAGATCTTAGATATTCTCTACATATTTATTTTTTAGTGTCGTTATAAAAAAATAAAAATGGTGACTTTTCTGGTGATATCCAATTTTATTATCAGCATATTTCATCACATGACATTCACTAAATTGTATTGGTAGTAATTCAATCCAATTGGAAGTAGAATGAATCAATAAAAAATTGATAATTTTTACCCCTATAGTTTTTCCATAATATTTTTATGTTTTTAGTAGATGTTAACTGTTAAAAAACCTATCAAACAATCTGATGTACTCAGATTAGATAGTATACCACTAATATGGGGGTGAGTCAATGACACTTTTTATAAATTCTTTTTGTTTGGGAATAAAACATATGTGGGTTGTTAGAGTTGTGATCCACTTTTATGAACCCTTACTCACCTGTAAGAAATACTTATAATGATTTGGAATGAAAAATTATTTTTAAAGGTTATGGGATAAATGAGATACAAATACTTTCTGGGATCATTTGGGTTCCAAGACCCAGATTATCAATGATATGATAATGATTACAAGATAAGCATAATGTATATCCCTGACTCCTAATATTTTTTCAAAAGCTATCACAAAGTAATTTTTTGGTGACATACTTGAACATTCAAAATAATAATATATGAATGATATTGTTTACCCTAGTACTACCATCTTTTAAAATTTCATCCTCCATCTTAGATGAATCAAAACTTTAGATTTCTTCAGAATCTGATCACTTGGTTGTATCTAGACATAGTGAAAAGGAAAATTTATTTTATAACAAGAATGGAATGCATCATATGGATGTCAAAGATATTTTTTTGAGGATCATATATGAGTTATATTATAAAAATTATAATTCAATTAATTATTTTTATTTTTTTCTCATTTTTTAAAATAATTATTTTTTTAAATTGTTTTGGGTTTTTTCCAATTAAAAAAATGATAAAACAAGTTTAGGTGATAGGGTGAAAGGGGATTAAATACAAGGTTGATTACGTGGATTGTTAATTATATTATTACATATTCATATGAAAATAAAGTAAATTTCATTATTCGATTACTCTACACTATTTATTTTTTGGTTCTCGATGCATAGAGGAGAAATCTACCCCTATAAATCTAGTTCCACATCCTCCATAATGAAGAGTCAATGAATACAGTCACATGATAAATTAATTGTATTGGAACCCATCTACAGCATATGATGTTTATACCTCAATACACTATTATCTAATTATATAGATATAAGACTAATAAGAGAGAGTGATATATGATTTTGTAGATTCTAGGATGTATATGGTCATTGAAAAGAGTAGTTGAATATTCTCAATCTACTTCTAGCTAATGCACTACCACATCAAGGATATAATTCATAAAATTAAGAATAATGGGTGAAGGTGTGATCTACTGAGGGATTCACTCCCTTGGGATATTTCTTGATGATTTGGAGATGAATTGAACCTGTTATAACACAAAGATTTAGATAAATACAATGAAATATGGGGATAATAGAATATCATGATGAATAGATGAAAAATATAATTAGAATTATATTAAAAATGTAGAATGTAAAAGAATGCAATTACCTAGAATAACCACAGTAATAACTATTTATTAAATCCCTTTTGTGGTGAAAAGGAAAATTATTAATATTATATGGGTATTTTCTCGCTTAAGTTTTGTGTTTCTAGGTAATTTTTCCAATCTTGGATGGGCTCCACAAGTTTAATCAAGTGGTTAGGTTCATTTGTATTGAGAAGATATTAATTCCATGATCGTGCACAATAATTCTGCATAGAAATTCATGGAAAATTTGTTATGTTACTTTAGAGTGTAGTGGGGAATTCTCTCTGTTTAGTGGGATCATGTTAGAGAGTGCATGGGTTGGAGCTAGACATTGAGTTCTTGAAAGCAAGCCAGGGGAATAATGTATTTATGTGGGATTCAAAACATTGTACTTAATAGTTGGTTGGAATAAAATAGCTAGGGACTTCACTAGGTAATGGGTTGGTCTTTATAATTGGGATCCAACTCTGAATTGAAAGAGAAGTTTGACTTTGGTGTGCATCACGATAATAATTTTAAGAGGGTAATTGGTAGTTTTGTAGTAATGACTAGTACAACAAAAACATAGAAATCATAAAACTCCTTCAATTTAATATAGTGGTGTTGGAGTTCATCACTACGGTGCTAATTTAATTCATGTATGCATCTAAATTTTTTGGATTTCCATAACTTGGATCAACTAGGTGAAATGTTTTTCATCTGGTCAATGAGTTTTTCATGAGGTAGATCCTAAGACAGATTTTTGAAGGGATGGGTATAGTGCGGTCAATTTCTACATGTCAGGGCCTCTTGTAGTTTTATTCTTATCATCAATGCCAATTTATCATTTTTCTAGATGCTATATTGACCACATGATAAAAAGTCACAGTCAATCCAATAATTTTCAATAAAATTGGTGACTTGTACAAAGAACATTTTTTAGTGCATGATTTTTTATGATTAAATGTTAGTTATGAAAACATCATCTTATAGATAGATATTTTTAAATAATTTTATATGATGAAATAATTAAAACTCATAAATAAATCTTTTTAACAATATGTGTTCAAGAATTTGAAATATTACAAACGACGCTATTTTAACCTGTATTTTTTTTAATTAAGGAGGTAATTTAATAGAATAAAAGACAATTTGTTTCTAAAATTTTGTGGTCACACCACCCCCCCACACATGAAATATTACACTCCTAGGAAAATCTATCATTGAATTTCTTTTTTCAAAATGAGAAAAATAATAAAATCATCAATCCTAGACTAAATTTACCGGTCTCAGAATAAAGAAAACAAATATTCATCTGGTGTTCGACATATCTTTCCTCATTTCTGATTGAAATCACTTATCTCATTAATCTAATTAAATACCATGTTGATTTGTGGAAAATTGATATTTACATTCAATAATATTTTTAACAAAAAGAACATCCATTTTCCCACATCCCTACGTTTCTCCAGGCCAAAGATCAATTTTTCAATTTATTGACATAATTAAAATGAATTTATTAAATGTAAATTTTCCATATCATGTGATCAATATTCCCCTACATTAAACAAATAATCAATCTATATAGGATCATATTCATAAATTTTTTTCAGTTTTTTCCAATCCATGAATTTTAAAAGAACTATGTAAAGACACTTTTTAAAAATTACAAAGGGCTAATCATATAATATTTTATATTATACCATATATTCATTTTGGGTTCCAAATTACCCATTTTTATTCTATAGTCAATGGAATTATATGAAATTTATTTTAATTGGATCCCTAAGGTGTTATTTTCCCATATAGAGGTCATGTTAGATCAGATTAAGTTATAAATTATGGTGAAATTAAGTAATAAAATGTTTTATAGAAAACTTATTTCATTTAAAGTATCTTTCTTAGTTGTAAAACAAAACATCAATGATGGTAGTGACATTTTTAACTCAAAAATAATTTATCCCTAACACTTTCATAGAAATTAAATTCCTAACACCAGATTATTATTTTTAAATTATGAATGAAAACAACCGGGTTCATGAAAATTTTGAAAAATAAAAATTGAAACTATGAAAAATTTATTTACACAATTTGAAATATAGTTAGATTCTTTTTTTTGTATTTATTTTCATTAAATATATAAAATAATTTTAAAATTAAAAAATTATTTACAATATTTTCAAACGGATCATTTTTTAATGATGTTAAAGATTCAGAAACAATTTACTAAAAAGGGTGATTTTTTACTTATTTACATAATTTAAAACATTAAATAATAAAAAATAAAACTAGTATAAAGAATTATAATTACATCTACAACAATTTTTCAACACTTCTACTTTCGAATTCAAGTATTAAATACAAAATTATAGTGAAGAAAGAGTGAAAAATAATAGACACATGTTGGTGTTATTTATTTAGTAGTTTTGAGGGAAGCCCTCTCCTAATTTGGCTTGCTACAGATAGTTGAGCTAGAATCAAGAGTTCTATCCACTTAGGAAAAACTGTAGAAATCATGAATTTCAAAATCAGGATTTTTTTTAATAAAATGAAATCTAAATTAATTGAATATGAAAGAGAGTAGACATGAGGTAGGGTATTTTTCATCCCTATAAGGGTTTTAGTTAGACTATCAACAACCAGATGATCTAGTGGCCTACCTTAATTAGTTCATGGGTGGATTATCCATGGTAAGAACCACCATATTCCCTTTATTCCACAACTATATAGGATCAATTCTTAGATATTCCTTTGAAAATATGATTGCAATGATCCTTCCTAAATAGAATTGAAATATGTATTGAAATATTGGGCTGGAAAGATCAGGTGTACAAAATACTCTATCTATGTCATAGCTTCTATAGCTTTGTGTTCTCCCATTAGGTGCATCATCTGTGGTTCATGGACAAATTTAAATAAAGAATATTTATAAAAAAATAAAGGGGACGAAAAGTAAAATATACTGAGTTAAAATATAAATTCTCCCATTCATCTATTGTGGGTTTTTTATTTCTATATAAGTATCAAATACAAAAAATTCTATTTTTGATCCCACCATTGGATTTATGTGGTATTTTTGATGGGTCTCTCCTTCTTCTAAAATTATCTCTCCATTTAATATAGATAAAATCTGGAATATTAGCACACAAAATTCTCTATGAAAATTCAGCTTGTTTGAGATTAATGTGAAGTGATTCAGAATAAAATATTTCTCCAATGAGAGAATAATCCACCTATTTGTTTTCTATTAAATCAAAACAAGGGGTGTTAGAATCCAATTTTTATTGAAAATAATTTAAAATAGAATCTTTTAGAGTTTGGGTATCCCTTTCAAATTGTTCAGCTAATATCTCTTTCTTATCTTGGAGAATCTTGGTTTTCATCTCTGGAATGTGTGAGAGAGCATGATCATTCACCAAAAACACTTTAAGGATGCATTATAGAAGTTTTTTTTTGGTTTTTTCTATGATCCATGGGTACTATAATTTCAGTATTAGTTCTATAAAAATTCAACATTGTTTGTTCTAATTGGTCAGTCACTTCATCAAAGTGTTCAACTAATAAACTATTATATGTTTTTTTTAAATAAAGTAGTTATTAATTTTTTTTCTAAAATTATGTGATGATCCACGTTTTTATTTCTGTAGGGTTTTTAATTTTTTTAAAGAAGAAATTATTTTCCATGTGAAAAATGAACATTGGTTTTTCAACCTTACTACTCAAAAATGATGCTTAGTTGATGGTGAAACTATTAGAGACCACAATCAAACTAAAATTTGATTTTATTAAGAGAATAAAATATAGTGTAGGGATAACCAATATCATTTCCCACTGATCATTTTTGTGTATTATATTCACACTTATGATTAAATAATTTATTTTTATTTTGTATTCTCAATTTTTAAAATATATAGAATGTGATTGTATGTAGAGTTATTGACTAAATAAATTTTAAGAAAACAGTAAACACATGTGACATGGGGAAAGTGGACTGGATCTAGGTTTGATTGCACATATTATTTATTATCTAATTACATTTTTATTTAACAACTATGTTAATATAATTAATTTACTTCTCTCTTCTATCTATTTTGGGAATACGAACACCTAGAGAATAATTCTCACACTATTTATCATGTTTTATAGGCTCTAAGGTAAAGAGGTAATGGCCACACTAAACTGAGGAATTCACTATCTTGACACTCAACTCCATCATGTACCATGCATCCCAAAATAAATATTCTCCCATTGTTTTCACAAAAGGATAAGAGAAGGGAGTGGGAAATGATTTGATAGATTCTAGGATGGAGTAGTCTATGAGAAAGATCAGATGAATATCTTCAATATGATTTGGTTCACTACACTTCTGAATCAATGTTGGAATTCATAAAATAAGAACTAACAGGTGGTCGTGTAATCTCCCTCAAGGTCTTATCTCTTTGGTTAGTTCTCCATGATACGGAGTTGAGGTGATCATGTTATATGGTGGATATTGAGATTAATATGATGAAATGGACGTATAATAGAATAACATGATGAAAAGATGAAAGAATAATGGGAATTGTGTTAATAATGAAGAATGTAATATAATGAAATTACATAAAAGAACAACTACATTCAGAAGATTTTGAATTCCCTAATTGGGTGAAAATTGATGATATTTATAGTTCATCACTATTTTTTCTACATTGATTTCAATATAGTGAGGTCAGTCCTCTTTTCATATATGGGATACATGCATCGTGTCTAATGGTTGAGATCAATTTTCTTGTGGGTATCTTTTTAACAAAAGCGCATGATATACATATTTCTGAAAATTTCATGAATAACTTTTATTCATCTATGTATTTTATTAGAGAAGATGCATTGTTCACTGATCTCATGTGAGAGAGTGCATGTGATGGATCTAGACTTTGAGTTCTCAAAAGTAGTCCTTGGGAATGAAGCCTTAATGTGGGACTTTGAATGTTAGGATTTATGTTTATTTGGAAGATACTATTTAGTGTCTATACTTGGTCTTCCGTAGGTCATTGTAAAGAGGATCCATGTACTCATTAATAGGTATGTTTATATTTTACAAGGATTTTTGTACCCATTTTAACAGGGTCACAACTGGTTCAACGGTAATGATTGGTTTAGAAGTGGAGTGATGGGAGATATTTTCCTTCAATTCGTTGTTGTTATAATAAAATGTATTTTCTATGAGGTACAAAACCTTTTAATTTCATTTTCTGTTATTGATTTTATCCTTTTAAACAAAATTAATCTCTTATAGAAGGTCTCAGAAGCATTTGAGGCTTTTTCAGATCCCATAAATATAGTTTTTAGAGGAAAGGAAGAGGTCTTCTATTAGTGATAACTATTCCCCTCATGTCATGTGGCCAAGTGATGATGACACACAACTTTTATAAATCATGATATGGAGGTTTGGACTATGAGGGTCTTTGAAAGATGGTGCACTAATGCTGTATATGGATTGTCTAACCATGTTCTGTAGGCTGCAAAATGTGTGACCCAAGGTAGTGGAGTTCATACAGTTGTTCACAAGTTGGCCATCCAGGTGACCAAATCATAAAAATATTAAAACATAGGAAATTTTACCTTTGTACCATCATTTTAATTTAAGAACTCACCCCTCCATTTTTCATGCTTCTCCAACATATAGCCACTTCTATGTTCCCATGGATCTGTCCTCAATCATAACGTAAAATTTGGTGATATTCCTTCCTCTAGAAATCAATTTTACTTTTTATCATATCGTTAGATGGGTAATGGTATGATATTATATCATTTTATTCCTTGGAATTGTTTTTATTATCTCAATAGAGTTATTTAGGTGTTTGAGATTTTTCTCGATTTTTATAGAGGTCGTCTGTTTTTTCATTTTCATCCAATCTAGACAATTGAAAAGGCTATTACTAGATTATTGAGCCTGTATGGGTATAAGGTAGGTTTTCAAGACTTTATCCCTAAAATTTGAGATGCAGTATATTATGTGGCAGAATTCCACATGATGGCTTCACTGTGTGTTTCCCCTAAAATGAATCTACCGTAATTTTTTCCCAATATCTGAACCCAATAATAATTTTAGATCTTATGAGATATTTGGGTAGTCAACCACAATGTGAACCACCCCTTTAGTTATTCCCTTTAAATGAAAAATTTACCTTCATGTTCATATACCAAAAACACATATTGGTGTGTTTGGTATAACTTATTAATTGTTATATCTAAAATGAAATGGAACATTGTTGTGGTGTGTCATGACTAACAAACTTATCAACCACTATGAAATTGAATGGAATTGAGTGTTATTACTACGTTACATGAATATATTGAACACCCCTTGTTATTAATGATTTTTAATGAGTTATGAATGGACTATTTTCTATGATTAAATCCCATGATTTTTTATAATTGATATAATCGAGGATGGAAACCCTTCAATTACAAATTATGCATCTATAGACTCATATATTATGTTACATCCATGGTGTCCCTTTATCTATCATTGCGATGTGGACATGGTTTCCCTATATATTGATACAAGTATGGTGTCCTTGTATAATGACCTATATGCATAGTGACCCTTATGAATAATAATGAAATTGAATATTGAACATGTATTTTGATACGGTCATGGAGACACAAAGAGAATATTAAATAAATGCATGATGACCCCATTATTTTTTTATTATGGACTTGGAGAACCTTAATAATATGATTCCTGAATGGTGACACAATTATTATATATAGGTATGACGACCCTTACATTTTTATACGGTCATGACGAACCTTCTTTATATGATATACTGGAATTAAAACCCTTACTATTATAATTCGGGTAGGAATACCATAATATTATGATATTGGGCATGACATCCCATGTTACTTATGAGACACATGTTACTCGTTATGGATTTTTGAGTATTCCTTAGCTCTAGTATTGTAGCATTATCCCCATATATGGTTTTACAGGTCATTATGTACATTGTCAATATATCTGTATATAGGTGGTTACTTATTTAGAGATTATCCAGATAAGGCCGAATATAATTTTTTCATCCTAGTGTAATTATTGAATAAGCACCGACCCATTAGTGATTTATTAGTGCATACCATTATTATCTATAGAGTGAAATTTTATAAGCACATAGTAGAAATTTATCGACACCATTGGTGTTGTCCTACTATGTTTATTTCACACACACTATAGGCTAGATATAGTAGCCAGTCAGATTATGCGGGTGCCAGTTGAGACAGGGAAAGCACCCATGGGTTGATACTTTTGTTTCTTCTGGAAAGGGATAAGGGAAGCATGGGACGGAACTATGTCTCATGATGCTATTGTAGATATTTATTTGGAATTTTTTCTATTTTGAAAAATTTAATTCTTTTCATGCCTACTTCCATGACATCCTGGTTACGTTGATGGAAATATAACATATATTCATTTTTATGTGGTAGTAGATGTTATTAATATAATATGTTTGAATTATTTAACATTCACTGTTAATAATTTGTTACGCTTCAGCTATTTATCTATCTATTTAATCATTGATAAATACCAATAATTATTGTATATTATCCCCACCAAACCACCTGGGACACTCGCTACTAGTTACCAGCCTCTGAAATATGACAAGGTGGGATTGAGGCTTTTTAGACAACCTTCTCGGGGCACCATTTAGGAGGAATTCAGTTCAGGATGTCAAAAACTTGTATTAGGGAAATTTATTTTGTTTTTTCTTATCAATTGGAAATATTTAATCAAATATTATCAATGTGTCAGAATTTGTTATTGAGATATGTTTGGGAGTAGCTAAGATGCATATATGAAATATCCAATTACTTGGGATGAGACATGTTGTTATGTATGTTTCTTATTACTATTTATTTTATTACACCATGGAGTGATGCACATGATGTGTGATGATTACTAATATTATTAAGGATTATGTTCTATTCCTAGACCAATACGATGAGGACACATTGATTTATGCATCATTTTAGTCACATTACTAGATTTATAGGTCATGCAATATGCCATTCCTCATTTACTGACCATGTGAATTGCTTGTAGAATGTTTTTATGCTCATTTAAATGACCATGAATAGTTCAATCACTCTATGAAGGTACTTGGAATGTGATTGGTTCGGAATAAATAGATAGAAAAATCCAGTTTATGTGGTGTATATTCCCCTTTAAATTATAAGTTGTGATCCATATAGTTCATTGTTTAATTAATGATTTTATAACAATGGGAATCAAATTAAATTAAATAAAATTATAAAATATAATGGTTATTATTAAATAGATTTTAAAATTTCAATTTTAATGGTTTCTTCCTCTTTAAATTACAATTGACACCATAAATGCTTGGGGCACGGAGTAAAAACCTAGAGCTTGACCAATACCTCACCTTATTAGTATGAAGTAGGAAGTGTCTCCAATGTTTAATATATCTGGTCATATCAAACTTACCTATATGTATGAGCAGGTAAATGGGTGTGACCATTACATATAAAGGATTATTTTTATCCAATTCATATATCTATGATATTTACCATGATTGGTCATATATGAGTAATTTGATTTGAATTTGTAGAACTATGCCACCATGATGTCCTCTAGTCGTTATCCAGGATGGTGGTGACGACCATGCTCTGGAGGTGGTGGGCCCTAAGCAAAAATGATACCTCCATTTGTCCTCCTTATTGATCCTTCTATTTTATTATATGATAAAGAATATATATACTTTCTATGACTGTCTTTGTGGCTCATAAAAACCATATAAGGATATTTTCAACCTTCCCCTTCTATTGAGGAGGTTATTTGGGATTTCGAATAGTAGTATACACCATCTTTTTCAGGGTATGGTGGGCCCAAAGCTATAGAGACATGTATTGAGATGATCATATCAATCCATGTGAATATTGAGACACCACATGATAAAAAAGTTAAGCTTTCCACTTATATTCTTCATGGATCCACCAAAATTTGTGGGAAAATTATGAACTAGGAAGCTCAGTGTCTAGATGTTATTTGTATTGTTTTTAAAATGAACTTCTATGACTATTTATTCATTGATACCATAAGGGTTGTTTATTCTAGTATGTTCATGAACACTTAGTAAGGTTCTATGGTAGTTATGGACTACACAACTTGTTTTACAATGATTCAATTTATTACACCTACCTTTACTATAGATAATCCAACTAAAGTAAGTCAATAAGAGGATAGACATTGAAAACCTATTCATTCTCTTGAGATCAATTTTTGGTTGACCATCACATCAGATATAGTGAACCTGGATCTCATCTGCATGTGAAACTAGGGGGAGGCTAATGGTGTGGGCGAGGGTGTGTCGAAATTAAGGAAAATATGTGTTTCTACTACCGATCAAAAGAAATTATTTGGGACTACAAGTGTGATTATTGGAATATCGGTGAATCCCAATAATAGTAAAATGGGTTTTCATAGTTTTGGGAAACCAAATAATAAGAATCCATATTTTCCAAGAAATATTAATGAGTGCAAGGCTGTAGAATATTTGGGATTATTCATTGTTTCTACAGGACCTTCCCATATGTTCCTAGTTCAAGAGGATCAGTATATAATACACCTTCATGAGAAGGATCCAGAGAACCTTAACAGTTATTTAAACAAATTATTATGGTTATATAGGCATTGTAGGTGGTTATGACTGATGTTTCTAGTCCTCATATATGAAACATCACCAGATAGGACCTTCTATGGGTTGTCAAGTTGTAGCATAGGGTCCCAGATCAAGCTAAATTTTCTCATTACGTCTTATACCAGAGGAGTAGGTTGTTAGAGCATATAATATCCAAGTTACTATCCTAGTAGCCTTTAATATACTTTCTTCCAAAATTTGATATTGGTGCATCACACTTCTTTGTTTCTATGGCTATTTTGGAAATCCATAGGATGGATGATGAGTACTCTTATTGCATTAAGAAACATGAAACCCCATTATTTATATATTCCAAGAGTGTATACAAATTCATGGAATGTCCCCTTGAGGATGGATAACTTCATTTCTAATGGTACCTTTTTATTTTCAAAAATGCATGTTTTTATTTCATCCTCATGATGGACTATTTTGTCCCCTATCATGCCTATGTAGATTTCTATTGCAAGATTGTATCATTCACATCACTAGAGAAGGGTGATTGGGATGCCAAGGAAGGTAGAGATGAATTATAGAATCTTGATCTAGGTGTTGTGACAGCCCAAATGGTTTGACTTTATATGGAGGGTTAGGGATTACATTAGACTGAATTCCCTCAACTAGTCATACATTTTAGGGATTTTTAACCAAATAAATTCAAGGACTACATCATGAGAGAGAGGTATAGTTATCTATTTATCTCATGTCTAAATCTTCAATAACATCCATTTCTCCTTATAGCATGGATACTACTATGTTTTTTGAGATCAAGTGGTAGCAAAAAGATCCAAAATCTAAGAGTATTATATGGCTGAGTAAATGTACATAGGGTTCACCAATCCTTTTCACTATGAAGGAGGAAAAAACACTCATGATTGGTTTCGATTAAAGAAATTTGAATTAAAATAATTTTTAAAAATGACGTCCTTTACCTCATATATATTATTTTCTTGGTCATATTAAAGGATTGAGAGTTTTCTAAAATATTGATTTGAGGTCAGGTAATCACCAGAAGCATGTTATGCCTTCATACATACAACGTACAACATTAAATAGTCGGTATAGATTATATGAGTTCCTAGTTATTTCATTAAATCTTATGATTTATCTGATGGTCTTTATAGAATTAATGGATAGAGATTTCCATCCACATTTGGATTCCTTTTTTTTGGTCTTCGTATATGAAATAAATATGTACTATCATATAAAAAGAAACCATGTCATTCATCTCTAGAATTCATTGAATAAACAAAGTGAAAACCAGCTACATGATAAGCTCAATAAATTTCACTTCTGTGCTGATAAAGTTTAATTCATCAGTGGAATATCTGTTTACATAGATATGGGGAGATATTTAGTTAACTAGGATCATCCTAAGAACATATTTGACATACTGAGTTTCTTGGGGTAGAAGGTTATTTTTGTTGTATTATACAATACATTCCCCACTTAAAACAACCTCTTATGAGCTAGACCAATAAGGGTGTGATGTTTATATGGTTAAAAGCCTACATGAAATCCTTTTAATAGTTAAAAGATATTCAAACTGTAGCGACGATCCTGATATTGTCAGAGCTCAAAGAATATATATAGTAAATTTTGATGAATTAGCTATCAGGATTGGATATTTACTACCATCGAGGTATCAAGTTTTTTTATATCAGTCATGAAATTTAATGTCATATGAGAGGAATTTACTGAAACATGATCTCAAGTTAGCATCTACTGTTCACAACTTATGATTTTGGAGGAATTTCCCAATGGGAGTGTGTTTTGGGATTTTTACGTAGAGAAAAATCCCCAAGTATATTTTCACACATTCTGACTTGAATCATAGGAAATGAAGGTGGGTTGAATACTGTTAGTCCAATGAATTGGAGCCTACTTATATGCCCAAAAAGGGAAATTCTATTTCTGATGCTCTTAGAAGGAGGACTCAAAAAAAAAACATGTTTAGGAGGATAGTGGCAAGTGAAAGATTATTGTCCTATTTTATGTGATAAACATAGTGGATCTATACCATAAAATATAGTCTATACTTTCATTATTACAAATGACCTCTTAAATTCTTGAGAGAATAATGTTAGTGCGTTTGTAGACCCGGTGGAACTTTTCCTGTGAGAGAGTATTTATGGTGATCACCAGTCACCATATTAGTCTATTGATGGTGAAGATATCTTCCACATACATGGGAATATCTAGGTCCCAAAAAAATTAGAGAGGGGAAGATGCAAGAGTAACATGCCTCCCTGTGGGAAGTTAAAATTGGTATCCTCATGTTTTATATTGATAAGAACTGATAGTATTTGGGACAGGAATAAAACATCAGATATTTTGTTCTATCAAATGGTGTTCCACCAGTCAGTAGGTGAAGGTGGAACACTAATTGCTTTCTGGATTGATACAAGCATTAGTGGTTCTGAAAAAATAAATTGGTAGATGTTCCAAGGGATTTTATCATTGGCTTATTGAATTCCCCTTGAGGTTGAGATGTGGTTTTGGTTTTCATGGATCGACCGAGGAAAGTGTCCCGTGTCCTTCCTATCTTTGAGACATTATGAGATAATGAGATTGCATGATTATATGTCCATGATATATATAGCTACATGAATGTACTTACACTGTCATCTTATAAAGGGTTTTAAATTTCACATAATGGTTTTGGAAAGGGTTACAGAGAGCCTTAGGTAAATAGGTGCTTCTAAATAATGCATTTCACCCCTATGCTGATGGCTATTTGGAACTGATTATTTTGGTGGTAGTGGACATGATTCAGGCATCATTCCTTGATTTTGAAGGTTATTGAGAGAATAATTTCCATCTCTTCATGTTTACCTAAAATATATCAATCAGAAAATCATTCATATGTATCCATATAAGGCTTTATATGGTAGGTTATTTCATTCAACAATATTTTTTTAGAGGTAGGAGAGGCAGGGAAAATTGTTCCTTATTTTTTTAAGAGAATTCAAAGTAGGTTTGGCTTATCAGGAAGTGTATGTCTACCTGTGTGTATAGATAGAAATTATATTCTGATCATCATTGATGACCTCTATAGTTTTTTATAGGATTTTTTCTTCTTGTGGGTATTCCCCTGAATTGGACATAGACAGATATAGTACCAAGGGAATTTGTCACCTTATTATGTCAGACCTTTTGAGATCTTGAAGAGAGTTGGAATATTAGTATATTAGGTGATATAACCTTATATGTACTATTATATGCATTAAATATTCCATTTTTCCCAACTTCAGTATTTTTATGTTGGCATGTGTCATACATTTGATCAAGAGGATGTTGAACTAGATTCTGATGCTTCTATTGAGGAGAATTTCATACACATAATTGACCAACTCAAGAAGGATCTCTGAGGACATTTTGTCACATTAGTATGGGTGATATGGTAGGATGTCCATGTAAAAGATGATACAATGGTGTGAGAGGTTGATTCACATGCTCATTGGATGGTGTTATTCTTAGATGAACTTTCCCTACCCTTTGAATGGAAACTTAAGGGGATGTTCCATTAAATAGAAAGGCTATAAATATCCATATTTTCTATAAGTCATAAAACCATTTAATTTTAATTAGTTTCCTTAATTTTATCGTTATTAAAATGACTAATATCTAAAATAATGTTTCAGAAGAATATGAGGATTATTCGCAGCCAGATGCTTCGCTTTTCAAAGGAACATGAATGGTGTAGGGTTATAACATTGTTGGTACTAACCATTCACCTCAACACATGAATCCTAGTGAGGGTGTCACACATTTTTTCCAAACTATGTGAGCTAGGTTATGATTTTTTGGTTATATAAGAGAGGGTGATCATGGGATATTCATAGTTTTACAAAATATGTGTTGTAGACAATGTGTTGGTTCATCCTAGGATAGTGGGGTGTTCACGTTTGGTGCACATCTTGGACAACTGTGTGTCCAAACCATAGGAATTCTTATCCTTGACCAGTTTTACCTTTTACCTAATTTGAATTTAGGAACTCACCCTACCCTCTATTATTCTTTCTTCTCCGGGAGAATACCCCTTCTCTTCTCCCATGGAGCTCTCCTCAATCTTAACCTATGATTTATTTTTATTTCTACATCTATACCCCATGTTGACTTCCATTCATATCGTTGGGCGTGCACTGGTAGGATATTATTTCATATGGAACCTTCTTTCATTTTTTGTTCTCTACAAAGAGTTATTTAGGAGTATTTACTTCCACCATATTTTTAGGGCATTCATCTATTATACATTTGTCATCTGATCTCAACCAAACTGAAGGTCGACACCCGATGAGTGTTCCTCTATAGGCATATGGTATGAGTTATAACCTTTATCCCTAAAATTTGATATGCTTCATAATATGTGTCATAGTTCCACACATTGGATTCACCATGAATTTACCCTAAAATGATTTTACCTTAAAATGGTTACCCTAATTAGGAACCCAATGACAATTATATATCCTATGATATGTTTTGGTAGTAAACATCAACATGATCTATCCATTTGGGTGCTCCCATAAAATTATTGAATGAACTTCCGAGTGATATACAAAAACACCTATTTTTTGGTTAGTTTGACATTTAAATTTAGTTACCTAATATGATATGGATAATTGTTATGGTGTAACATAGTTAAAACACGTATTCATATTTAATGAATTAAATAAATATGTGTGGTACGACCACATCACTTGTTAAATTGAAAAATGGTTATATCAATTATATTAATGAATATTAACGAGTTATGAAATTTCGATTGGCTTTGATTAATGCCCATTATTGTTTATAATTGATATAATCGGGCATGGAGACCCATATGATATAAATTGGGAATAGATACCCTTATGTAATATGTTATGAGAATGGACTCCCATTATCTATAGTTGCAATATGACCATGGAATCCCTATAAAATACATGATCATGGAGTCCCTATATAATGAAACCTAGGCATGGAAACCCTTATGAATAATAATTAATGGAAATATTGACCTTATAATGTGATATAATCATGGAGTCACTTATGGATTATGATATATAGGAATGAAACCCCTACTATTATGGTGATATGGGAATGGAGACCCTTACTAATATGATTTCATTATGGAGACCCTATTATAACATTAAGGTATGCAGAACCTTAATTTTACATATGAGCATGATGGACATTCATGATATGATATACAAGCACGACAACCCTTACTGTTTTGATTTGGGAAACGCAACCCTACTACTGTAATAATAGGTCTGAAATCAATTTATACTTGTGAGACTCATGTTACAGCTTATGGATACTTGAGTTATGCCTTGAATCCAGGATTGTATCTGTAACAACATATATGGTTATAAAAATCACTACTCATAGAGTCTGTATATGGGTATACACATTGTTACTTTTTCATAGACTATTCATCATATGTCGAAGCAGGTAATATCATCTTGGTGTCCTTCTAGAAAACAGTACCAACCCTTTACAGCTTTATTTCTTCTTACCAATATTATCTGCACACCACCATATAATATAAATTGAATAGATATTTTCAAACATCATTGGTGGTGGCCTACTATGTTTTTCTCACACCCTATCTAGGTCGTCAAGGGTACCCAATCAGAATATCTGGATGTTGGTAGGGATAGGAGAAAGTGCCCAGTGGTTGATATATGAGTTTCTTATATAATGGGAGTAGGGATGAATAAGAATGAGATATGGATCATGAATCCATTAGTGATAGTCTTTTTGGTATTTTAGGTCTTTTGATACATGTACTACATTACATACCTTCTTCAATTTTTGCCAGCATACATTGATGGACATATAACATATCATCATTTTTATGTGATGTTGGATGTTAGTAATTTATTATTGTTGAATTATTTTCCATCCACTAGTATTTATCTATTAATATTATGGTATTTTTATTTCCATTCAAATATTATGGTACTCCGAACATGAGGGTATAGAATCCCCACTGTACCATCTTAAAACCTCACTGTTAGTTTCCAGCCTCCCATGTATGGGGAGGTGCTTCTGAGGCAATGTGGCCAACAATATCATGGAACCATTTAAGTAGCATCCATAATAGGATGTCACATGGGTGGTTCTGGATTTCATCACCACGGTAGTAATTTTATTCATGCGGTTGATTTACTTTATTGGATTCCCATCATGCAGATCAATTCTGTTAAATGTTTTCTAATGTGGTTTATGAGTTAGTCATATGGTTGAACCTAAGATGCATGGTCCAATAATGTCCCTCATGTAGTCGATTACCTCAAGCATTGTCTTCTTTGATATTTACTCTCACTGAAGATTCCCCATTTTCATTTTTTCTTGGCAAGATCAACCGTAAGAAGAAAAGACACAGTCGGTCCATGCCCTTTTCAAAATTTGAGTGACTTGTATAACACACAATTTTCATACTACATAACTTTTTTTGTTATTATTTCAATCATAAAAGAAATTAATGTTATGAATTTTCAATTAATTCGAAATTTATTGAATGAATTAAAACTAGGAAATTAATAATTTTAATATTTTAAATTTTAAATTCTCAAAAAGAATAAAATACACTATATTTCTCGATATTGGTTAAATTTATGGGGTTAATTTCAATGTGTATCAAAAAAAATTAAAATTTTGGGCTGACATCAGGATGAAATTTCATAAAATATAAAATCTATTTCTGAATAAGTTTTAATATCCAAGACGAACCAATATCAATAAATGAATGTCGAGTCCTTTGACCTTCTTTATGATGGACTATTCATACATGAGAGCACGAATTCAGGAATTACACCCTTTCATATTTAGCTGAAAGTTCGCATATGATCAAAAATAGATTTATATTACTGTCTCTATCTTCCATATTTCAATTTTCATAGATACAAAATGTTTTTCAATAGAGTGGAATATAAAATATTAGTCAATTAATGAACCAATTATTTCATCTTTATTTTCGAATTTGTATTTCTATGAATTTTATCAAGATATTTCTATAATTATTTGTGGATAATCTCTTGGATATTAGACACACAAATAATCCCTAAAGAATATCATCTCTGATAGTGAATGATATTATCAAATATCAAATTTTATATTCCATAAAAATGTGTAAAAAACTAATCTTGTAATCCCATGCAAACTCCAATAAATCTCAAATTTAATCATGTATTCTTCTATCCTCATGATATCATGTAAATACATGACATTTTATGATTAATCAGATTATTTTTTTTCAAAATATTAAAATTCTATAAACAAATGAATTCACAAAGAAAACATCATAAAAAGTCATTTACTATGTCAAGATCAACTATCTGTCTTATAAATATTCATGAATACCCCTCATGGGGTGAATAAGTAACCATATATGATTTTCAACTCAATGTATTTATTTTACAATCCACTTATTGTAAAGATCGACCATGAGGAAGAAATGTGTCTCTATATGTTTTTTTCATCAACAGACTGAATGAACCTATAATCCATTAAATATGAAGATCACCCATGAGTCATAAAAGTGACCATATAAGATTTGAAAGTCAGTTGATCCACTACATATGGAAACTAATAACCATCAAGATCAGGCATGAGGTAGGTAAGTGGTCCTATATGTTTTTTAGCTTAAAAAAAATTCTACAATTTTAAAAATTTGCCTATAATTATATCCTAATAATTTATATCCTCCATCTATCAACATAAAGTCATTTAAAAAAAATCCAAAAACATATCAAAAATCTTGATTCCATATTTATAGGCATTCAAGTATGTTGAATAAAAATAAAACTAATAACCACTTAATAAATAATAGCAAGGTCCCTTAAATCTCTAATATTAGTTTTTTTGAAACATCACTCAACTCCTCTTAATAAAAATAGATCTTTTCAAAATTCTATAAGCTACAAGAGAATCACCAAATGGTATCTTATCATTGAATAAACACTGTTCATTTTAGACTAGGAGAATATGAATAAAATTACTCATATTATATTGTATCTATTGTGAGAAAACAATTTCACTAAAAAACAAGATAAATTTATGTTATTTTAAAGAAGTCCATCCATTGGTGATAAGAATGTGTGTCCACGTGAATTGAATGAACACCGAATAAATGAATAAATACATATATCATTTATAATAACTCATCCACTAAACATTATCCATGGCCTAATAGGACATGGTAGTGCATAATTTAGATTATAATTCACTCCCCCTTTATTGATGTCATGTGTCACTATCTTTTCCCTTTTTTGAATATAATTCATAGCACAACAGGGGATCCTCCGAAAGAATATTAATGATGTGTGAGGAGATAAAAACCCATGCTTATCCTCAATAACTCAAATATATCCTATGTTATTTTATTTGGTTAATATATCATCTAGTTTTTCATGAGTAGGAATAATGTCCTAATTAATGTCTCCATTGTCCACATTCTCCATGATGAAGTGAGGTAAAATATCAATATGCCTAGATATTGAATATTTTATAGATTTTTTTGAAATAATTATTGTACTTTGATTGTTAAAATGAATTCGTAGAGGTTTCTCAAGGTTCACGCTCAACTTATCTAACAACTCTTTCCAACAATTCATTTTATTCAAAGAAGTAGAATTAGTACCACATTTACATTTTTATTTACTCAGAGTGACTGAGATCTATTTCTTATAGTTCTAAATCTCACGAGTATTTCTAAAGTAGAAAATTATAAATAATGTGGACCTTCTATCATCACAATATTCTTCCCAATTTGTATTTTTACATCAATAAAAATTCATATTATTTCCCTTATTTTATATGAAATCATATATCATATTCCCTATAATATATCTGAGAACTTTTACAGAATCCATAAGATATGAAACTTTTGGATTAATTTAATATCAAGCAAAGATACACACTTATTATACACACTTTAGTATAGAAGCTATGAGATAAATTATACTCCAATCATTATTTTAAATATTTTATTCATATTCCTACCTTTAGAATCTTTATATTATTGTAATCCCACATGAATGGGTTTCGACATAGGATTTGACGCCTCTATATTGAATCTACTTAAAAAAGTCCTTGGAATACTTCAATTGATCTAAGGAGACATAATTTTATTTTTTTCAACACTTATATCCCAATGAAGAAACTCATTTCACCAATTATGGACTTCTCAAATTTTTCCTTAATTTGATTTACAAATCATCCAAAAGAATTATCATGGTCACCTACAAAAAGGATATCATCGACATTTCCAATTGAAATAAGTTTATATGAATTAATTTATTTGATATATATTATGTTTTACTAATTTACATTAATTACTTTTAATTCCATAAAAAATTTGTTTATCACTGAATAGATGTCCATTTTGGATTTTTAAATCTTTAATGAATTTTTCTTAAACTTACATACTCTTGATCCATCATATTTTATTATAGAACCCACATGATTCTCAATATACACTTATTCATGAAACCCTCCAAGTAAGATTGAAAATCTTACATCCATATAATAAATTTTTCATTGTATACATGCTTCCAAAATACAGATAATTTTAATAGAATCCAATATTTCATCTTGAGCACATGTTTCTTTGAAACCCACTATTTCATATTTGGAAGAACCTTTATATATAAGTTTGGAATAGTTTCTGAAAATCATTACTTCATTAGTAAACCTATTACCAATAATTCATTTTTTTACAATGATATTTTTTATTGGGTCACAGAACAAGATCCCATATATTATTGTTTTTAACATGATACATCTAATAATACATTACATCAACCAACTCTTCATACTAACATGAATCATCCATTGAATATATCTTAATCTTTGAGATTAAAGCTATTTTGTTTTTAAACTACATCCTTGTCCTAGATTTTTATAAATCTAAATACATTATAATCATATTCTCTATCTCCACATGTTTCATCATAATTATATACTTATTTTGAGTTTCTCATAAACCTCTTACTCATCATTAGTATAATCATACTATAATTCAATGACTTGCGTTCTAGATTCATCTTGAACAATATGATGTTCTCAAAAATTCCATTTTCTATATTTATCTTAATGGTAAATATTTTCTATTTCTAGAGAATTAAAAAATTATTATTTTCAATAATTTTATGATAATAACATTGAAAAAAATGAAACATATTTTTGAACAATGTTTATACTTTTATATCTAATACACATCCCAAAAAGTTACCCTCTTTATCCTTTTCATTAAATTTACCTATATTTTAATCTTTATTTTTTTTATAAGGGGTACTTCCAAATACGTAAAAGTAATACACTATTGATATCTATGAAAATATCTTCTCTCTAAATTGAATTTTGGGAGACCTCATTCTAACAACATCATTCTTTCCATCTAAGTGAGGATCCTTTTATATCTCATAGAAACTTCATTTTCTTGGGTTTTTTATGAAGTATTATAATTGTGTTTTATCGTTTGTTTTTAAATGTTGGATTCAAGAGATCTTACTATAATCACCTTCCCATTTTCAATAATTAATTTCTTAAGGAACATCCACACCGCTTTCTCAATAGTTCTTCTAATGTTTTTAATTATATCATCTACTTAAACATGTGTTCTATAAAAAACACGGTGGTTATTATTTTGAATTAATTATTAAATGTGGTGATATATAAATATACTTCAGTGGAATTATGCCTGATGGGTCCACAGAAATCCAAATATATCAAATTATGTTGTTTGGTTGTCAAGATCTCAACTTTTTATGAATTCCCAATGTTTTTTTCCTATTTGGAATGTCTCAAAAAATTAATCTATTTAATATTTGAGGTGAAAAAAATCTCTCACAACATCCCATCTGGAAATAATTCTCAAAATATTAAGATAGATATGACCCAATATTCAATTTCGTTGTTTTTTTTAAATTTTGAATTCAAGTGATATAAATATTCTGAATCCCAAATCTAAAAAATATTATTTCGAATTCTGTCAACTAATTTTTTAAACGTAACACATTTGATTAATTTAATGAGAATAATTTATTTCCTAAAAATACCTACTTCCCATCACCACAAAAAAATCACACTTAGTGGATTAAGTTTGATCTTATCAACATGTAAAACATGTTTTGATTCTAATTTTTGGGCCCCAATATTAGTGATTATGATACCTTTGATCATTATAAAACATTCAATATCCAATTTCACTAATCCACCATCATTTTATTCAATATTTCTAAGATATTTGAATCTCTAATAGTCATTTATGGGAATCAATTGTAATGGATCCATGGTTTTCCCCCTTATTAGCTTTGATAGCCGCTTCAATAGTACTTGAATATCGTCCATGATATCCTATTGTATTTTCATCTCCTTAGACATTTTTTGTTGTTGACCAGGTATCGTGGTCTAACATTCCTCATCATGGAAACCATAATGAAAACATATTCCCCAAATATCATCATATAAATTAAATCTATTTCAAAACAACCATAAAATATGAGTTCTCATTTTTTATATTCCTCCTCACAGATCAGTCACAACTATCATTTGAGTAAATCCCTTGAAATATTGGTCTACTTTTTTTTATTTATAAGATATATTTTTTTACAATAAAAATTTTCCTAATGTACATAAGTTCTACAAAACCACCAATAGACCTTGAAATTGCATCTACCCTAAAACAAGTAAGCATTCCATTGAAATTATATTTGACATCTAGATGTATTAATAGATTTCCATTATATTAGTCTTAAGGAACCATTATTCCACTAATAGTTCCCCACTATCATTGATATATTAAAATGCCCTTAGAGTTTTCACATGACCTCTATTTTAGAATTAGGCATGGATCCGGAACTATTAGACTGTATTGATTTACAAATTATAGATTTGGTAGTTGTTGGAAGTACAGGATTGTTCTCAAACCATTTCTAATAATACCTTGACGAATCATCGGTTACTTCAACAACATTTCAATAATCAATATCAAATTTTCTAAGGATCTTCTCATCTTTAATACAAATTTATTAATCCTTTTTATGTTACTTATTATGTGTTCCATATTCTTCAATGACCCTTTTATAAATATTTTTTTCTCATCCAATTTTAGCTTGAGAAGATCCATCACCTCTATATACTCATTTTCTACACCATTAAACACTTTTTAAACATTCATCAGCCATTCAAAATTCTTTCATAAATTTTTAACCTTCTTTTTGAAACGAATTATCTTTCCAAAATAGAATACATGTTATTTGCCTACATTCAAATCATATAGGATTACTTTTTTATTCTTCTTATATAATATATGATTTCCCTTATATATTTTCAATATGTTATATAATGTTATGGTCAATTCTAGTAGATCAATCCATGATTCAGTAGTAAAGGAGGATCTTAAATCTTCCTTCTTAAATAACATTCCTCTTTTATTATTATTAAACATCTTATTTCTCTCATTATTCAAATATTTTGTACCCTCTGCCTTATTTCCTTTAACATTTTATTTTGCATTTGTACTATTCTTTTTAATCATAGGAGTACATATTTTTCTAGTAATATTTTCAACCAATTTCTTAATTACTGCATATCAAATGAAATTATGTGGAATCATTATTTTATATTTCACTTTTAATTTCATGAGGATTTTAAATATGTGATTTAAGATTTTATTATGAATTTAATGATTATAATCATTCCCTTTTAAATCACATGAGAAATCATCATTATTTTTTTAATCTTTAGTTTATTCAAAACTTTTAAATCTATTTCAACCTTGGAATTCTTCTTAAAGATAAGTTCCTTATCATTTCATTATTTAGTAAAGTATTGAAAAAATCATCAAGGGGGAGGATATTCTTTATATTCAATTGATATAATCATTGAGTGAAATCTATTTGGAAAATAACCCATTAATTTTTTAATGATAATTAAATCATATAGTACCTCTCCAAATCCTATTATAGGACTATAAATTTCATTAAACCATATGGAAAATTCTCCAATTTTTTCATCCGAAACCATTACGGAAACATAAAACATATCCCACCAAAGAATTAATTTTTCTTTTTGAACATGATGTTCCCTTCGTGCATACTATCTAGTTTTTTTCCACATTTCATTGGTTTTATTTAACCTAATAACATTGTGTAATGTTTTTATAATAAGGACGAAAATTTAAAATTATTTATATTCCCATAAGAATATTTGTTTCTATTATTATACTCTTTTATAGATCTATCTTATGTGATTGTTGGAAATCCCATGGTAAGAATATCACTAAACTCTAATCCTTTTGAGAGTTGTTAAGGTAGAATTCTATATTTTTAACCATGAAAAAATATTCATTGAAAAATGGAACTCCATAGTTGTTTTTGGAACTCAAACCTTCCATAAAAAACCAAAATAGAGTACGCTTTCATGGGGGACCATGAATTTTTTACCATTTGATGTTCCTAGGTTACATTGTACATCATTTGGCAGAGGATAAATCTGTGGTTATTTTTAAAGATTATTTTATTTTGGGAATATAAATCACCATGATTATGTTGATTCATT
Source organism: Viscum album (assembly GCA_963277665.1). Lineage (NCBI taxonomy): Eukaryota > Viridiplantae > Streptophyta > Magnoliopsida > Santalales > Viscaceae > Viscum > Viscum album. The sequence continues at coordinate 901,532,631 of OY728130.1, forward strand.
ATCCGCACATAAAATCATTTCCTTAACCATATTAAATAATAATAATGATCAATTATCACACATGATTTTTACACGGTTCATATTCAATGTGAGAGAATAATAATAAAAATATTTATTTGGGTACCAAGAACTGGATTATAAATAATTTAACAATAATTACAATAAGGTTTCAATATACATCCATGAATCTTGAAATATTATCAAAATATACTATTATTCAATGGGATGCAACATCATTGAAATCGAACAAAAACAACAATAGACAAATTATATATTTTTAACTTGGAACCATCAGCGTTGAAAATTTCCTCATCACACTAGTATGATAATATCTAAAATGTGATTAAGTATTCCTTTATATCAAATATCATATGTTATTATGAATGTTATTTGATTTCCAAGATGATATGATATTAACAAATTCTTATCTGGATCATTTAACATCCTTCTGTATGATCTATTCTTTCACATGATCAGGCACGTATGAATAAACATATTTCATCATTAGAAAAAATTCCCATAAGACCCAAAATAGAATAATCTTACCATATTTATCATTTATATCTCAATTTTATTTTATATAAATAATTTTCCAATGTAGAAAATATTAGTTTTTACTTAATTAATGAACCCGTTTTCTTCTTATTAACTTTCCCTTTTATATTATCATTAATTTGAGAATCATTTTTCTAAAAAGATTTATAAAACCTCCCTTGATTTCAAGTACATTTATAATCCCTAAAGAAATGTAAATTTAAAACTAAAATACATTTTTTATATTGAATTTGAAATCACGTGAAAATCGATCAATAAAAATATTATTTAAACACATAAAACCCTCATTAATCACATAATAAATTATTAAATTAACTACACCCATGTTATTTTAGAAATATATGATCATCAGATCATTTTATGATTTAATTTGTTCTGGGTACAAAAATTATAGAAGATCATACATTCACTAAGTAGACAACATAAAAAAATATCTATGAATATGATGGATGAACACGAGGAGAAAAAATGTCTGTGAGTATCGATCATGAAGTAGAAAAGCAATATTAATTGTTTTTTGTAAATTCACAGCTTTTCATACATAAATATTACTTGTTTTTTAGATGAATATTCAATACATTTTAAAAATACACTCATGGGGATCATAAATGGTTAGTGTCTTTGGATACTAGATATAGAATATTTTTATTTCATGATATATCTGCAACATATCCCATAATGATATTCACATTTAGTATTCTTCATAGATATACCATTTTGGATTTGTATCTTTATAACAAACTTATGTATAATTTATGATAAAATGAATTCATAGTTTTGAATATTAATAAACACCGTATGAAATCATGATTTTTCTTCTGCATAACATTGTATTTGATAAAGTTCTATGAGTATTTGTTGCACAAAAAGGTCATAAAAGTTACCTGCTATTATGAGAACCTAGAATTGCTAAAACACTATTTTTAAATATATGTTCTATATCTGGATGATATCATTTGAGTGATACAAATAATAGAGAATATTAGGGGTGGAGAATCATAGAACATTGAGGAAACTTCTAATGGTGTACACCCTTGGTGATATATCGAAGTATATTATTATAAATAGATATGAAAGTAGAAAATCCAAATTTATATGTGTCATTGGATGTTCTTATATATGGAAGTGTGTATTGATCCCTATAATTTTATGATATTAATAATGAGTATTATTATTTGTGTACTTTGAATTTTTGATAAATACCCTGATAATATATGTTCGAAGTGGGGTATGATATGTTGGGTGCATCGTGAGTAATATTGCGTTAATGAACATTGAGAGAAATGATTTTTTCATTTTATTTTGTTAATGAATTTTTATATCTCAGGACCTTTGATGGAAATTATATTCCCTAAATAAATTCATGTTAATGGTGTTCTATAAGAATGTTCAATTCCTGATATGTCCATGATAAAGACATCGAGAACATTGGGTGATGGTACATGAATATAGTCTACCAGATTAGGGATATTGTGATAAAAATATTATATTGTGCAGTAAGCATCTATATGAGGTATTATGTCATTGTGTAATTTACTTATTTCTATATGGTTTCCTTGACTTGTTTCTAGACACTAACCTTAGAATTTAGGATGCATTTCTTAAAGCTAGTAAGAAAAAGGCATATAGGGTCACACACTATACGTATCTAGAATCTCTATTAAATAATAATATTTTATTTATTTAAAGATTTAAATAAATATTATTCCCTCATGTAGTTTTATAATTAATCATGTTTTCTTGATTGCATATACTGTGTCACTTGTTATTCAAGAAAATAAATTGTGAGGAGAATATATAATGTTTTTTTATTTTTTATTTAGTGAATATAATATTTATTTGTTTTTTGGGAATATAGTGATATTTTTAATAAATAAATACTAATTATTTAAAGCATGATATTTATTGTGGAGGAATGATGGACTGAGTTTAATGGTCCACTGAGAAATATATAATATTGAATATTTTTTGATTTAATAATATTTAATTTAATTCTAATGTCATGAGCAAGCAAAGAAATAATAATAATATTATTAATATTTGATATGGGGTTTCATGGGATTATATAAATAATAAATAGAAATTGTAAAATATTTTATTTGTAACCCTAGCAGTATATAAACTAGATTTTATTATTTTCAATGTGAACAAATTCATTTTGTTTGGGTTTTTCATAATTGATTTAGTGAATACTCTCAAAACCAACAGAGATCCCTTCTCCCAGAATGTTCTAAAGAATTATCAGTGATCTTCCTCCAACATTATCCCTCAAGTAATGATAGATCAATGAGAATGAATTGGAACAGGTTCTCATCGTGATTAATGGAAAATGTTGCAACGTATTTGATCTATCGTCCTTGAAGAATTCTACAGTGATGTTTTGAGATTTTTGGAACATCTGTGGATCAAATCTATAGGGTATTTCCTCCATATTCCTAAAATACAATGACGATACAACACAAATATATTGTCTAATTTGTTAATGAATTAATAATTTCAACAAAGTGATTATTTAATTGATTAAATTAATTATATATAATATGTAATGATCCTCTATCGTGTTCTGGTGTTGTATCCCTTTAATTTTTTCCTTGATTAAATTATGTGGATCATGAAGTTTATCATTTTTTAAATAGTGAATTAATCATCAATTTTGAAAAAAATACAAAGTTGGGCATTACCAATTGCATTCTTCCACAATGCACAAAACCATCAAGAGGTGTTAGAGATGTCACATTTAATTTATAATTATTTAAATATCGTTGAATGATTAAAACATATTTCTTTTATTTTTAAATTCATGATTAATAATAAATATTTTAATCAAAATTTTGAAATATTATACTTCTTCCTTCATTTCAAATAGATATAATCAAAACCATTATTTTTATAAATGAAATAAAATAGAGGAACTCATATGGGGGTGCCATGTATTCATGTTAGATAACAAAGGATCTCACACCATTTAACTTGTGTAACATTCAATGTACTTGTGTTCAACACAATGGCAATGAATTAAAGAAATAATTGAAACCATGAGCATTGATAACAAGAGGTGTATTTATTTCTTACATTGTGTGAAGATAGGCCATCCTAGGACAAGGTTATCAAGAGTACATTCCCTATAGACCATGTAAATGATGTGCTTTCCCTTTTAGTCACAGATGTTCCATGTATTACAATAAAAATCCTCTGTGACTGGTGACCACGTAACATTGAGACCTCATTCTATCTAGTCTCTTATACACGCCGTGTACATTGTTTTTTTCGAGGCACTATTTATACACCGAGTCCCGAGGTGTGTTCCTCAGACTGACTCTGAGATACATACACAACATGTAGCACTATTGTACACACTTTTCAATTATACCAAATTATTTATATTTAAAATGTATTTATTATAATCCTAAAAAAATTAATAAGTGCATGAATATGGTCATTAAGTTAATAGAAAACTCCATGTGATCGGTTTTAATTATTATATATAAAATTTTAATATATCTGTGTAATGTTCAGATCATCATAACATGTATGAGTCGTATAATAGTTTTTAGTCTACATGCATTAATGCATAACACATGAATGAAATACATTGTATTATGTGTAATCATTATGTTTATAGTAAACGTCATGAATGTTTGTGATAAGTCATGTATTCCATATGTCACAAAGAATAAATTGTATATGAGTATAATAAATGTGAGGTATATTCAGATGAGTATTCATCATTTTTCCTCCACAGTTTATATATGTACATAATTAATTTTAAATTAAATAATTTAATTTGATTAAAATAATAATGGATGAGAATCTCCAGGAAATTCGGATGAGAATTAAGATAATAGAATTTATTAATTAAGAAATAATTTTTTTTAATTTAAGAATGATTTATCATAAATAATAAAAATTTGGAATTTAATGTTAGTTTTATTTAATGAGTTACTCGTTTCATGCATGTGGATGATCATTAAAATAGACCAGACATTTCTATGCGATTGGTTTCATTTAATTTATTATTAAATTAATTTGTTTAATTGTGTTCCTTCTATCCACTTATTATGTATGTGCATGTGTTCTCATGGTTTCTTTTGTGTAAAACCTTTCCCCTCAACTATGTTATAGAAAAGATAGATGTACTAGATGGATCTCCAAATATAGCGGATGTGGTTAATGTTTGGATATGAGGCAAAACCAATCCATTAAATATACATAGGGGGATAAATGGAAAGCTATATCCCAAACCTTAATTGGTTCATAGTGTTTCCCACACATCAATGATTAGTTTATCAACCACTAGATACACATACCATTATTAAAATAACTCGATCATACCACTTTGTTATTTTATTTCTTTCATGTACCATAATTATTTTATTAATTTTTTTTTGTTTCTATCACCCAAATTAATAAAATTAACGACTATTTAAGAAAGAAAAAACAATAATTTGGATTATGTGTAAATATTATCAAATAGATTGTTAATCACTTATATAAATCCACTTAATATTAATAGGAATATGATAAATATAATAATTATAAATTTAAACATAAAAGGGTAAAATCCTACAATAATATATATTATGTCAGTATAACCTTCTTCTACCTCAGTTAATATCGAACCATAGTTCAAAGTGCATGACCAGAAAATGTTTGGGTGCATTCAATTATTGGGAAATTCTAAATAGATGTTTTTTGTTTAATTAAATTATTTCACATAAAGGGTTGACTTCTAAATTAGGAATTCATGAACTTAAGAGGCAAGGTTTGAAAAAATCAAATATAATGATTTTAGGATTGGGGAGTCCACTCAATAAATCAAGTAACTATGAGTTAATGCAATTATCATTTGGAATACCTACCTAAAACCATTCTTGAAGATTTACTAAAAAAAATTGTTATTGAGAAGGGGGATATGGATCCCTTCTTCTTGAATGTCCAAGAAAGAGGTTATTTATTATGCAAATGGGGAGTTATATTTGGGTTTGATATAATATTTAGAGACTAATAGATATAATTTTTATTTAGTTTCTCATGTTTTATCAAATGGCATAGTAAAACTAAACTAATCTTATTTATAGAAATTCCATTTAAATGAGTTCGTACAAATAAATGAAATCCATGATTGAGAAGGATATCCTTTTCACCAACACAAATTTCCAAGAGTGGACAAGGTGATTTTGTGTTACCCTTCACCATGAATGAAAATTATATGATCTAGAAGAAAATTTTCCTAAATCAGCTGGTAAAGAGGCTAGTGATGAAGAATTATCTATCTATGAGAAACATATGGATGATACTAAAGATGATAAATTTTTATTCTATCATCCATGTCCAGTTAACCTTTGAATGAACCTGTGGATATGGATGTGTCATGTCTGATGTCTCACCTTTGGGATCTCTATCATGAGATGGTGAGACAATATAGGTAAGAGATGTGAAATAATATTTTTATAACTAAACATTGCGAGTCAGAACCAGTTAGGCCTCATTTAGTCATGATTACTAGCTACATTGAATGATTATAAATCAGGGAGATTAAATTCCCAGATGATTTCTGTATAGATGTCATACATTCATCACATCCCAAGACCTTCTATAGCTTCACTATTAATTATAATATGAGAAGTGTATTTCAAAAAATCATACATTAATTTATCAAGTGGGTAATGACATGGGGTGTGATAAACCTACAGTATTTATGGTTCACGTGAAAATAATTAATAATTCAATGAGTTAAAAAACTCATAAAAAGACTGAAGCTCCCAAGAACTGTCCTTCCAAGAAGAAGAAAATCCAGAGACAAAGAATGGAAAATGAGTAAGTATGTTTTCCATGTGATAAGCTTGGCCACTAGAAGAGGAACTACAAAATAAAACATGGGGAAGATAATGGTATTTTTGTTATCTAGTATAATATTTCAATATCTACCCATTGGATATTTGATATAGATTGTGGTTATCACATCTATATACAAATTCAAAAACCTAATATATTTAGAATGATTCCTAGATGTGATGTGGATTGAGAGTCGATAATTGTGTGAGGGAAGATTCCCTATCCATTGGTGACTACAATCATTCATTGCCAATAGAAGTGATTTTTATTTTAAAATGTTATTATTATGTACCAACATTTACCAAGAACCTAATTATTTTATCATTCCTATATGTAGATGAGATTATTTTCAAGTTTGTGTTAAAAAAAATTTTCTTTTAAAAGGGAAAAATATGTTAAGTTATGTAACATTTAAATAATGATCTTTATGTATTAAATTTTTAAATTCAAGTATTGGAAATTGATATATAATCATGTTCACAAGACTCATATAACACCCAGCTATGGCATCATAATCATGGTCATATAAATGGGAATAATTTGATAATGCAATGTAAATATGGTTATTTAGACTCGTTTGAGCTAAAACCACTTGAAATATTTCATTATTTTTTACAAGGAAAAATGTCTGAACCACCACTTAGTTGATGTGGGGAAAGGGCCATTGAGGTGTTAAAATTGGTACACATAGATTAGTGTGGATCATTTGTTGTAGGTGATAGAGGTGAATATTCTTACATCATATGTTTTACTAATGAATTTAGTATAAATGGATATATCTATTGGATGAGGTATAAGTCTTGTTCTTTTGAAAAAATCAACGAATTCAAGAATGAAGTAGAGAATCATCTTTGAAAGAAGATAATGAAGTTCCAATAAGATCGAGGTGGCGAATATATTTACCAAGAGTTGATCAAATTTATATAGGATTTTGGTACTATATCTCAACTCATTCCACATTACACACCACTGTAGAATGGTGTTAGTGAAGGGGGAATTGTACCTTGTTAGAGTTGGTATTTTTGATGACGAGTCATGAAGATCTTCTATTATCCTTCTGGGTATATGAATTATTAACTATAGAATTGAATTTAAAATGAGTATCAACTAAATAGTAATATAGATTTCCCTTTGTGTTATGGAGTGTAATGAACATAATTATGTCACATACATGTATGGGGTCGCAAGGAATTTGTTAAGTCCTTCTCAAGCAACAAACTAGCACCCTAGAGAGAAAAGTTTATCTTTATAGGATATCATAAGGAATAAAAAACATACTACATATAAAAACCCTCATACAAGAATGTGATTATCTCCCAAACATACTTCTTTATTTAGAGGGATAACATCCTAAAAAATTTTAATGGGAGAAAGAATGATTTTGACGAAGTTGATGCTCAAGATACAAAAACGTTGGTACATGTATATGTTCCATTGGTCCCCATGGAAGTAGTAGTTCCTGAAACCCATGTACTATGTAGGATAAATAGAGAGGTAATTGAACCCGAGATATATGGGTTTCTAGTCACTAATGATGGTTACTCATTTATGGTTTACAATGATGAAAATATCTCATGAAAATAGGTAGTAGCGTGATCATAATATTCAAGATGGAATGAATCCATGAATTCGGAAATATATTTGAAGTATTAGAACCATGTATGGGTTTCAATAAATGTGCTAGTTGATGTAAATTTTGTTTAGTGAAAATTCTTATTTAATAGAAAACTGGACATGGAATGGAAATTAAATACCTATAAATCATGGCTATTAGATATATAGTTTAAAAATAATCATGGAATTGATTATGATGAAACATTATCACCAGTTTCCATTTTTAATTCCATCAAAATTGTGGTTTCTATAGAATCTTACAATGAATATGAAATTTGGAAGATGGATGTCAAAACTGCACTCCTTACTGGGATCCTTTAGGATGTTTTCTGTATGACACAACCATAAGGGTTTATGACTTTAGGTGATGTGAAAAGTATTTTCGTGTTGCAAAGTTATATTTATGGATTGGAGAATGAATCTAGGTCAGGGAGCATTTGATTCAAATAATCCATAAAATAATTTAGTTTCATTACGAATGAATTTTTGAACTGTGTTTACAAAAGGTTTATTGGGAATGAGGTTGTTATCCTAGTATTATATGTTGATGACATAATACATATTGGAAATGAAGTATAATTCATATAGTATATTAAGGGATGGTTCAAAGAAATATTATCCAAGAAGGATTTTTGTAAATCAGCCAATATTCTTGGGATCAAGATCATTCATGATAGATCCAAGAGTCTTCTATGACTAATTCAAAGTACAAATATAGACCATATTCAAAGGTAATTTACTATAGAATAGTCTAATAAGGGATTAGTTGTAGGGTGACATGGTTTACATCTTTATCTGAAAATGTATCCTCAGACACAACAAGAGAATGATAGAATGAGTAATATCTCACATGCTTATATGATATAATCAATCATGTATACCATGTTATGTATTATAATGTATGATGACTATGAATTGATCATGGTAGGTAGATATCAAGAATATATATAAGTGAAACATTGGTCTATGGTCAAGTATATCATTAAGTATCTGAGATGAATAAAGGATATGTTCCTGGTGTATAGAGGAGATGAGGAGCTATTTGTTAGGGGTTATACTAATTCTAGTATTTAGATTAATTAAAATGATCTGAATTCATAGTTATAATGTATTTCTTATCTCAATGAAGGATTTGTGAGATAGAATATTTCAATGTATCCGGTTTTCAGTGATTCTATAGTAGAGTTAGAGTATAAAGTGGCATACAATGTATCAAATAAAGATAATTAGATAAATATCTTTTTATATAATATTTATCTGGTACCTAGAAGTAAATACAATATCACATTGTATTGTGATAATACTGCAACATTTCTCTTAAAAAAATTGAAGGTCACACTATTGGAAAAATAATATACTCTATAAGTGTCACCTCTTGAGTAATTTTGATCAAAGAGGTAATGGTGTAGCAAGAAGAGTTCACAGGGAATATAACAGGGTATACCCCATGATGAAAGGCCTATCATATAAGTAGCACGTGTATCAAGTATGGGCTATCATAATGAATGTTGTCAGAAGTTTACTTCAGTTATAGTAGAAGTTAGTTGGAGTTGGTTCCCAATAATCAATTTTTTCATAAATTAAGATAACCTGTATTCATTTTTATGATTATTAATAAACTATTTACCACATCACGAATTTTATTCTCCATAATATAGTATATGGTAATGTCTTAAGAGTAGTTGTCACACTGAAAGATCATCTAAGCTTCCTAGTATGATGAGAACCAAAAAGAGATATGAAAATATTCTTAAATATTTGTTCCATATACATAAGATATCATTTGAGGAACAAAAATGACATAGTCTATCAGGGTTGGAAACTCATTAGACTTTGAAGAAACTTCTCATGTTGTACAACCATGGAAATATCCAATAGAATATTATTATAACGAGACCTATTGGTAGGAAATCCACATTTATATGTGTTATTAGATGTTAATAACTACGAAAGTGTGTATTTATCCATATAATTTAATAATATTATTAATGACTGATATGGGTCATGAAAATTGATGTATAGATGATTACCATTAAAATATATGTTCTCAACAAGATATGATATGTTGGTTGTGTCATGAGTAATATTTCAGTAATGAGAAATGTGAAAAAAATATTTTTCAATTATTTTCATTAATGGATGTTGGTTTATCAGGCCCTTTTATGGAAATGATGTAGCCTAAATAAATAAATGGTCATACTATTCTATAGGGATGTTCAATTTCAAATAATTCAAAGAAAATGAGATCAAGCACATAGGTTGATTGAACTGACATGCAACATGTTTGATTTGAGATATCATGATAATGGGATTATATTACATAGTAAGAATCCATATGAGGTATTATGTTATTGTGACATAAAATTATTTCACTATGGGTTCCATTTCATATACCTAGATGCTATCCTTGGACCTTAGGATTTTTACCCTAATGCAATTGAGAAATATTTCCAGAGGGTCAGACACTAAGTGTATCTAGAATCTCAGTAAAATAATAATAATAATTCTTATTATTTAACGAGTAGAATAAATATTATTATCGTACTTGGATTAATAATTATTCAATTTTACATGATCACATATATCCAGTAACCAATTATTCTATAGATTATAATGTGATCACAATATTTAATAAATATTTATTTTCTATTTATTGAAAATAGTATTTATTTATGAGAGATTAATTTAGTGATATTTGTTTGATAATTAAATATTCATTATTCAAGGCCTAATAAATATTTTCGAGGAATGGATGACAAATTTTAATGGTCTAGTGAGATAAAATATATATTGAATATTATTTGATTACATAATATTTAATTTAGTTTTCATTTTAAATACATACCGATAAATATTATTATTGTTGTTTTTTGACATGGTGTTTCATAGTGAATAAAAAAATAATAATGGATACTTGTTAAATTATTTATTTCAAACCTTGTAGATACATAAACCAGAAAACATTTTTTTCTCAGTGACCCAATTCATTTTTTTAGTTGTGCACAATGGATTCAGAGAATCCCTAAAATCCCTATAGAGCTCCCTTCTCCAGGAACACTGTCATGAATAGAGAGTGATCCCCCCCCCATTGTCCCTCATGTAAAGAGATATCATGGAGAATTCTTTTTAAGTGGTTCATAGGGCGATCAAAGTCGAACAATTCATGCAATAAGAACTTCTGTGTTAGCAACCAAAGATTCCAACAACGATGTTCATATATTTTTAACACATGTGTGGATCACCATTAGAGGTAATATACTATTAAATCCTACAAAAAAATGGTATAATTCATATCTATTGTCACATCAATTAATGATGAAATAATAACAACAAGGTAATTATTTAATCGAACAAATTAATTATAATTATTATTTGATGATCTCTCTATGGTTCTGGTGTTCTACCCCTTGTTTGATTTTATTCAATTTCATAGATCGTGACTTTTATCATTGTCTAAATCTCAGATAGATCATCCATGATGAAAAAAAGAGAATATTGGAATGACCAATCCCACACATTTGATGCACCTGAAACCATCATACCTTACATTAATCCTTTCATCTAATCTCATTTAAAGGAAACATATACAATAAAATCGTAAATAGTAATTAAGAGTAAATTTAGGAGATAAATTTTTTTGATCATTTGAAATCATAAGATAAGCCTAAGAATATGGGATCAAGGCCATAACATAAAAAGTTCAAACCCAATTTTTCATAGATCATATAACGATTCTTGGAATAAAGAATTATCATTTACAAACTCATGAATCATAAGGGTGAGAAAATACAACAAATCAGTCATGATCTATTTGTTCATTTCATAAAAATTCTAGCACCATCATAAGTATAGAAAACATATAATATTACAAGGTTAACAAAAAATACCATCAAATAATAACTGATCAGACATAAAAACATGTTTCTATTATTGGATCAATCACATAAAACTGTTTCCCATAACGGTTCAAGCAAATCAATATTTTCCCACAATAGTTCAAGCATGTCACCTTGATTCATATAAAACATAATTAACATCAACTTGTTCCCCATAATAATATCATGAGCCCTAATATATTTTAAATTTAATTATAGGGATATATAACTCTAATCCCACCTATAACATAATGAAAACCATACATATGTGTGCCAGAAGATCATAATAACATTCATCATATCATTATATCATATATTGGAAATTCAAATCAGGTTTAATAATCATTTATGTTGCTTCTGGGCACAGCAGAAACATATTTGGTGGGATTTCCCAACATTAATTTTAGCATTAACAATGATCAATATGAGATCCGTCATGATGTAAAATTCCAGATCATCAGAATGGAACAAAGAATGAAAAAAGAGGGTGTCCTGGAACCATAGATTTAGGATCATCATATGTTGGATATAATTAATTTAACTAATTCTCAAGAGTTACCTTGTTAGAATTGTTTCTTTATTGATGTCTTCGGTCACGATATGATGTGATCCGTTGTTGTGTCATGGAATCCATGTGTAGGTTTCCTCTAGTGGTGATCTACATGTGCTCCATGTATCTCTAGATGTCACCGAAGGGATCTCTAGGTGCTAACATAAAAGAAACTTTTCTTGAGATGTCCGCCTTTGATCATCTTGATTTGGTGGTGGTGGATCTCTCTCTCAGTCTGGAGAGCATTCTTGGAGGAAGGAGTCCTTTCGACCTTGAGATAACTCTCCAGAATTGTAGTGCACAATGATTGAGGAAAATCATTTGGGTTGTGAGGATATTTATAATCGGGTTTGAGGATATAGAGTTATGATAATAAATTGATGCATTACATGTTTTATTTATTTCATTAACTCTTATTGAAATCCCCCATGTCAAATCATTTATTCCTTGACATGTTCCCATGATGATTATAATATATATCATTTAATAAAACATTATTATTTCCTCAAAACCCAGACTAGAAAAACTACACGTTGTGTAATCATAAATACATGGAGTGATCTTGTTTTCCAAAGGGATAACTACATGGCCTATTATCATTAATACAAGGTGTGTACTTGTTTTTCATTCCCTTTCAAAATTGAAAACTACATGTTGTGTAATCCTTAATTCAAGGAATGTACTTGTTTTCATTTTATTCTTCCTCTGACATTAAATCGATTTAGGCTTCCTCGAATAATTAATAAACCATGTATGTGAATCATATTTATTATACTTGAGATACTTGGATACACTTAGTGTGTGACCCTCTAGGCCTCTTTCTTGTTGGCATTATGTGGGTTTTCCTAAAGTCCAAGATTACTGTCTAGAAATGGGTTATGTCAACAAAGAAAAAAAAGTTGATGACAAATTGACAAGTCACCTCATACGAATTCTTACCATGTAAGTGTAATCTCTTTGTCTCGATATCTTTAATCAAGCGGGTTGCATGCTCGTGCCATCAACCCATATGCTCAATTATTCATTCTTTGAATTCTTGTAATTGAAATCTCCCATACCATACCATGGAAAAGGATTTACTTAGGCTATATCAATTCCATAAAAGGGCCTGAGATATCTACTTACATTATGGAACAGAAGGGAAACATCCTTTCTCGCATTATCAATTAATAAAGTATTACTCGTGATGCACCCAACGTACCCTATCTCGCTGTGAAAAGTGTGTTGTCACAGTTTTCGTCAATATATCTAAGTGGAAGAGTTGTAATAACCATTAATAATAATCATAAAGCCTATGGACTAATACACATGTCCACCGATAGGAACACCCAATGACACTATGAATTGTGAATTTTATACTGGAGGGTCTCGTTCTCATAATATCCTCCTAGATATTTCCTAGGGAGCACACCATGAGAAGGTGCCTCATTGTTTTATGAGTCCTCACCCTTAATGGATTTTATTATTTCTGCCCCTAAAATAAAATCATCGGGCCATAGAACAAATATTCAAGAACAATGTTATGGAACTTCCGGGTTCTCATCATAGCAGGGATTTGCTATGACCCATTAATGCAATAATTATCATAAGGATATTATCACATGCATTTTCATGAATAAGAACAATCAAGATGTGAGATGGCTTTATTAATGAATAATGTACAAATTAGTTTGTTCTAGACCACCAACTCCAACACACTCACACTTGTATTAGAGCCAACTGCTATCAACTTTAACTCGATAGCTCTCACATGATATTTATGCTTCTGTTGAGATGGGCCTTTAGTCACGGGGTCCACCACATTCTCTTCTGTGGACACTCTTCTCACTTCAACATCACCCCTTTGATATAAATTCATCAAGAGGTGATACTTCCAGATTATGTGCTCTGTCCGTTGTTGTGACCATGGTTATTTTTCAAGAGCCACCATTGCATGTTATCACAATACAACGTGATTGGATCTTTACTACTAGGAACCACATCAAGAGCCTAGAAAATGTTCCGAATTCAGACAACTTCCTTGGATGCATCAGAAGCCACTATATATTTGAACTCCACTGTAGAATTGGAGACAAATAGCTTCTTTGAACTCTTCTAGCTCATAGCTCCTCCATTGAGGCAAAAACATATCTAGATTGAGTCTTCATATCATTATGATCTGTTTGAAAACTAGAATCATCATACCCTATGATGAAAAGATCCTCCTCTCCTCCATACACTAGGAACATATACATAGTTATTCTCAGATACTTATGGATAGTCTTAACAATAGTCGCATGGATCATCTTGATATCTGCTTATCATGCTCAGTGAATTGGCAACATCAAGACTGGTATATAACATGGCTTACATGATGGATCCTATAGCCGAAGCGTATGGGATCTTACTCATAATATCTTTCTCGTCTTGTGTCTGGGGACACATTTTCTTAGAATGATGTAATCCATGTCACACTGAAAACAATCCCCTCTTGGATTGTTCGATAGTAAATCTCATTATTATCTGGTCAATGTTTGTACCCTGACTTAGTCCAAGAATCCCCTTGGATATATCACGAATGATCTTGATCCCTAGAATGTAGGATACCTCACCCAAGTCATTCATGGAGAAACACTTGTTCAACTCATCCTTAACTAACTGTAATACTGGTACATCGTTTCCAATAATTAATATGTCGTTAACATATACGAGTAGTATAGAGATCTGATTCCCATTAATCCTCTTATAAAAACATGTCTCACATTCATTCTTAATGAAACCAAATTCATTTATGGCTTCATAAAATCAAATTTTTTAGGACCTAGATACCTGCTTTAATCCATAAATGGATTTATGCAACATCAAAACCTGTTTGGCTTTACCTGGGGTCTCAAACCCTTCTGGTCGTGTCATATAGACATCTTCCTAAAGGTTCTTATTAAGGAATGCTATTTTGACATCTATTTTCCAAGTCTCATAGTCATGGTAAGCTTCTATGGAAAGTATGATTCTTATGGATTTTAAACATAGAAAATGGTGAGAAGGTTTCATTATAGTAAATTCATTGATGTTGCTTGAATCCTTTAGCCACTATCCTTTCATTATAGGTATTAACTCGACCATCCATGTCTACTTTTTTCTTGAATACCCATTTTCATCCCACATGCTTTACATCAACTGGCTCGTCGACCAGAACCTAGAGTTGGTTCTGATACATGGAATCCAACTCAAAATTCATAGCTTCCAGCCATCTTACATTATCTGAGGTGTCTACTGCTTCCTTGTAGGAGAAAGGTTCATCATTTTCCAACAATAATGATTCACAATCCTCGGTGACTAGGAAACCAAATATCTCTGGTTTCCTTACCTCTCTTGAGCTCCTACGCAGTACTTGTGTTTCTAGAACCTCTTCCACAGGGACATGTGGAACTTTTTACTATACCAACTCCTTTGTATCTTGAGAATAAACATCATAAGAGTCAATCTTTCTCCCACTATCCTTTTTGAGGATGTTCTCCCTCTCAAAAAACACGTTTTTTCTGGCGACATACACATTCCTTTCTTGAGGGTTATATAGGTAATATCCTTTCGTTTCCTTGGGATATCCAATAAAGATACAACTCATGCCCCATGGTGCTATTTCGTTTCCTGATAAGGCCTTAACAAATGCCTCGCATCCCCATACACTTGTATGTGAAAAAATGGGTTTCATTCCATTCCATAACTCAGAGGGAGTTCCATTTCCTACTTTTGATAGTACTCAATTTAATGAGTATGCTGTAGGTTGTAATGCATATCCCCAAAAGGACAATGAAAGATCTACCGGACTCATCATTAACCTCACCATGTCCAATAAGGTGTGATTCATCCATTCACTAACACCATTCCACTGTGGTGTATAAGGAGAAGTAGGATGGGATAGAATCCCGGACTCCATAGAAGATCGATGAACTCTTGGTTCAAATATTCTCCACCTCGATTGGATCAACGTTTCTTTATATTTTTACCAAGCTGATTCCTTAATTCATTCGTGAATTCCTTAAATATCTCTAAGGCTTATGACTAATACCTCATTATGTAGACATAGAAATATCTACTCAAATCATCATAAAAGTAATGGAGTAAGAATATCCACCTTTAAATTCTACTAGAAATGGTCCACACACATCAGTGTGTACCAATACTAGAAGCTTTGTGGCCCTTTCACCTTGCCCACCTAAATGTGGCTTGGTCATTTTACCTTGTAATCAAGCATGACATCTATCAAGTGGTTTTAGCTCAGTAGAGTCTAAATATCCATCTTGGAAGAGATTTTTTAAACGATTCTCATTTACATGACCGAGACGGTAATTCCTCAATTGGGTGATGAATGAGTCATGTGAGTTTGTTTGCTTATCGATTACCAACACTTGGCTTTCATAATTTGATACATACAAACCATTATTTAAATGTTCCATACCATAACATACATTCTTCTTATAAAAGAGACAACCCTTATTTCCAAACATGAAAATATATCCATCCATATCCAAACAAGAAACAAAAAATATGTTCTTTGTAACACTAGGCACATAATAACAGTTATGTAAAACCAAAATCATGCTAGTCGGCAATGACTGTTGGTAATCGCCAAATGCTAACATAGCTAGCCAAGTGACATTAGAAGTTCGAAGATACACCTCTTTTCTAGAAATATTTCTCAAAATACATGGTTCCTACATTTAAATATAGATATAATCCCCCACAAACTATATCTAATACCCAATTTGTAGTAATAGAAAGATAACACTCGATAATGAACACACCTTTAGCATCCCCACGCTTCTGGTTACATTTCTTCTTCCAGTATCCAGGCTTTCCACATTCAAAACACACTACCTCCCATTCCTTTCCCAACCATTGGATCTTCCCCTTCTTGGAGGGATGACACTCGGCGGCTTCAGACTATTTATAAGACTTTGATCCCTTTGCTTTGTCCTTCCATTTCTTATTCACCTTAAGGAATATGGGTTTGTCACGCCCCATGTCCTTGTCTACTTGGAGAATCAAGGTTAGAAGTTCTGATATACTCTTCTCATTGCTGATCATATTCTAAGTGACAATGAAGCCTGAGAAGGTCTTGGGCAGTGATGATAGGATGAGATCTTTATGCAACTCATCTGAGAATTAAATCCCTAATATGTCCAGGCGTTCAATGTATCCAATAAGATTGACTACAGGAGGCCTAGCTAGCGTACACTCTCCAAACATAGTTGTAATAAAAGCATTAGAGATCTCATATCTCTCTTGTCTCGCCTTCTCTTGGTAGGGATCCTTTGGGTGAGACATCATTCTATACACATCCAGGTTTACATGTTTCCTCATGAGTTCATTAGGCATGGATGATAGCATGAAACATTGGAAATCTTTGGCATCATCTATATTTTTTTCATAGAGAGATATTTCCTCATCACGAGCCTCATTTCTAGGCGCAATTGGAACATGCTCTTCCAGCACATACAATTTTCTTTTCGTGGTGAATGATGACGCGTAAACGCCTCTGGCACTATTGGAAATTAGTGCTTGTGAGAAGGTTTTACTTATCGAGTATGGTTCACAATGATATGTTTGAAGTCATTTTCTTTCCGTTTCTAAATGTTAAGATGATCAAAGGTTTATTAATTTATTACAAAACTGAGACAAATAAATAAATTAATATTTATTAGTCTCCCATTATTTTATCTAAATCCAATATCCCTCACCATTGACATTGGAATATTCTGTTTCCAGAATATTCTAGTGGAAAGGATCCATATTTCCCTTCCCATTACCCGAAATAGGGTTGGTCAAGAAACATGAATTGTTTTATGTAGGAATTCCAAATGAAAACTTCATTAACTTGCAGTTCCTTGATCTGCTAAGTTGACTCTTGAATCATGAAATCCTTTTATTTTTGGATTTCCTAAACCTTTGCCTCCTGGTCTTACCAAGTCCGGCTATGGTAGTAAACCCTAAATGCAAACCTAGTCAATTCAACCCAAAAAACATGACTTATAATTCCATGATAAATTAAAGCACCCCAATTAGGGTTGGTCTAACACTTTGAACTATGGTTCGATTCTAAGAAAGATTATGGAAGTCTATACCGACTTAATATTTCCTTGAGGGATTTTATCCATGTACATAAATTTCCAATTTATTATCTTTTATTACATTCTTGTTAATAATAAGAGGGATATACTTAAGTGATTAACCATGTCTAAGATAATATTTATTCAAAAGTATGTTTTTATATTAGTTCCATATTTCATGCATGTTTAATTAATTAATTGTGTTATAGTGACAACCCACCCACAGTAAATAAACCATGAAACTGTCGGAAATAAAATAAATGGTATGATTATGAGTTTGTTCTAATGGTTACTTTATCTAGTGGTTGATAAACTAACCCATTTACTAGGGGAGAAACACCTTGAACCTTTTCAGTTCGTGTTTACAGCTTTCCACATGTCCACATTTGTATCGCCTTGGATCCTGACATGAGCCACCTTCACTAGCTTGGGAGATCCATTCCTTACATATGCATTTATCTCACATGCAGGTGATGGGTAAAAAGGGGTTTTACATAAAAGAATCATTGGGCATGCATGCCATACATATTAATGAGGATAAGGATTGGAGGCCAACAAATTTAATTCAAATAAATAAATTAAAAGAAACCATTCACGTACAAAGGTCATGGTCTAGCTCTTGTTCATCCATACATGCAACAATATTTACGCATAAATAAAACTAGCATTCAATTCATTAATTATTTTTGTTTAAGATAAATCATTCTCGAATCAAATAATTAACTTTAATTAATCAATCCTTTTTATCATAAAACCTTTTCTAAATTTCCTTGAGATTCTTATCCATCATAATTTTAAATTAATAAATTCATTTAAAATTATCGTTGTATGTAACTTCTACCTTTTATGAAACCCATTGAATTCCCATTCATAACTACTAAATTAATAAAATGAACATTACACAGATTGTTAAATTATGAAAACATATATAAAACACCTATCACATGGTGTGCCTCATCTTTACGCCAGCACAGTGGTTCACGTCTCAAGGGTTTTTATAATATAATAATTTTTTTAATAAATCTGCTTAATTTGGATGAGTACATGGCGTGTAGTTCCGACTACATGACATACACTTTTTTTCACCGTCCATCCGAAGTACATTCCCAAGGAAATGGCGTGTTAATGTACTATAGAAAATTTCTTAGTAAACAGAGTGTTATCATTAATACATGGCATGTACTTGTTTTTCATTCCCTTTAAAATTGAAAACTGCACGACATGTTATCATTAATACATGATGCGTACTTGTTCTCATTTTATTCTTCCTCCGACATTAATATGATTTATAATTCCTTGAATAATTATTAAACCATGAATGGGAATAATCATTATTCTACTTGAGATACTTGGATACACTTAGTGTGTGACCCTCTAGGCCTCTTTCTCGTTGGCATTAGGCGGGCTTGCCTAAAGTCCAAGATTACTGTCTAGCAATAGGTCAAGGTACCCATGAAAAAGTAGTTGACTCCGCATTGACATTTTACCTCATATGAATGCTTACCGTGAAATGTAATACCTTTTTATTGATATATCTTATCAAGCGGGTTGCATGCTAGTGCCATCAAACCATGTGATCAATTATTCTTTTTTTTGACTTCCCAGAATTGAATTCGCCCATACGTTACCATATCCATGGATTTACTTAGTCTATATCAATTCCATCAAAGGGCCTAAGATATCTAATTCCATTGTGGAATAGAAGGGACACATCCTTTCTTGCATTATCTATTAATGCGGTATTACTCGTGACGCACCCAACGTATCCTACCTATTTTCATACATTGTGTCATCACAATTTTCGTCAATACATCTAAGTGCATGAGTTGTAATACTCATTAATAATAATATTAGAGTATAAGAACCAATACACACATCCGTAGATAGGAACATCCAATGAGACTATGAAATGTTGATTTCCTACTAGCGGGTCTTGTTCTCAAAATATCCTCTTGGATATTACCAATGGCACAGACCATGAGAAGTGCCTCAATGTTTTATAGGTCCTCACCCCTAATGTCCTGTATTATTTGTGTCCCTCAAATAACATCATCCGGACATAGAACATATACTCAAGAATAGTGTTATGGCACTTCTGGGTTTTCATCATAGTAGGGATCCACTATGACTTTTTAATGCAACAACTATCCTTAGGACATTATCACATGCATTGTCACACAGAAGAACAATCATGATGTGATAAGGCATTTATTAATGAATAAAGTACAAATTAGTTAGTTCCTGGCCACCAACTCCAACAATTTCATCAATTCATTATATCATAAACCATGAAGACAAATAAGTTTCATAAGCATATCATCATCATAATTATTAACCATCCTGATAAAGAATAAGGATGAAATCCTTATATCATATCCACAATAAAAATATAATTCACATCAATGGATGTTATCATAAATGAATAATACTTTAAAAGAATAACTGGAATCTTTCACGAAGATAATACTATTATCACATTAAAATTAGTTATTTAAAATAAAAAAATCCAAAATATTAATGACAAATATATATATGAAAGAAATATAGAAAAAATTAAAGGAAGCTTTAAATCATAAAAGTTTATAATAGTGGAAAAATTCCATTAATTTTGTAAAAGTCAAATTAAAAAATTCCTTTAATATTTTTAGAGAATTTAAAAAGTACCTCATTTGGAAATGAAAAAGATAATTAATTTTAAAATATTTTGTATTAATTAAAAAATTGATAAAGATAAAGTTAAAAAATCCTTGGAAATAATAAAAAAATTCTTTAAATATTTAAGAAAACATGGATATGGAAGAGAGAGGTTTTTTGACAAAAAATATAAATAAATTTGTTTTTCCATAAAAAAATTCATTCGATATATTCAGTACTTATGTGGAGGAAAATTACAAGAAAAAATGTCGTCCCTGGAATTAAAAATTAGAGAAAAAAAGTTGAAATCAATTAACTAAAAAAGAATCATTAAATTTACCTGGCTAAAATTCAATCATAAACAATCATGATTAAAATAGGATTAACACATAAATCCCTTACCTCAAGTCTCGCCTTTCCCTATTCAAATCCTAACCCCTTATTCTATGATTATATTCCTTTATTTCACCACTTATGGATCATATGGTCAATTTTTTTCAGAAGACCATAACTTATAAAATGTTCTGATGAGATTTGGAAAAGTATTTTAGCAGGGTATGGTTGAGATAGAGGGCTCAAAGTGGTTTTAATAAGATAATGAAGGGGTTCCGATTTATATTTTAAAGATGGGTAACCCTTTTTATTTATTAATTATTAAAACATAATACAGTTGTTATCTTGAAAAATGGTTCCAAATATTTATGATTTTATGCTAGGGTATGATTGGGTATCATCCATTAAAATTTTGGTAGGATTATGTGGCGTTTTATACATTGTCTTTTGTTTTAACCCCTTTTTATCCTTAACGGTAGTAACATCTTTTTCACTCTTTAAATGTTATAATTTTACATATAATTTTATAATTGGATCATATATTTCCAAGGAATGATTTTTAACCAAATATTAACCACCTTGTTCTCCTTCAAAAACATCATGATTTTTAAATAATTTGTTAATTTATTATTTTGATAAAATACCAGTAACGTCAATTTTGACACTATTCATTTAATTTGACTTAATGGACATAATGAAAAAGTGGGAGTTCAAATATAACCATTAACATAATAATAATACTTCATAATAAGCAATAAAATTCATAGAACACTATCACTCATTCCAATTATTTAACTTTTAATATTTTTAAAATAATTTATTTATTTATTTTATTAGTTGAATAATTATTGTATTAGTGTTGTGATTTAATTTAATGTAATTATTTAATCACAAGAAAATATAAAAGTATTATAATCAAAAAAATAATTTCAATATTATCAAAATGGAATTTTATATTCATTCATATCATGCTCTGTTTCCCTAAGTGAACAGATAATAGATATTCAAAACTAAGAGAGTTATAATTTATAACTATTCTTTCATTAAATATAATATAGGTCTATTTCATGGAAAAGTGTCCATTAATCAAAAATATTCTAAACCTAAGGTTATATCGGCTAAATTACCTTCATCAAATAAAAATTATAATGAATTATTTTAGCCTTATAATTAAGTCTAATACGAGATTAACTCGATTAACCCTTTTTCATGGTGGTAAACATTACCATGGATACTACTCATATTGACCAAAATGAGTTTTAAATATTGAAAAACAAATATTTTAATCACATTCATCGTAATGATATTAGATGAATGTTAAATTTTTTTTAATATATAAAATATAAATTTCATTAAAATAAATCAACAATAATGAATAATTTAATTTTTTAAGATAAAAATACATTGTTCAAATAAAAATAGTTTCTCATTAATCATAATTTTTTTTCAAATGATTTTAATTTAATTTATAATTAATTAATTACCAAAAAATTCATTTTACTCATATTTTAACCATATGTTTTTCATAATTTAATTTTTTCTTATTCATACCCAATAATCTTATGTCTAGAGAATAGACCTTAAATTAAATAATAATACTTTAATACTATATCTCAATTTTTATAAAATCAGTGCTGCGTGTATGAAAACTATCAAAGAAATGAAATTTATTTATAGATAAATACTTTTTAAAATATCATCGTGTTATGTTTTACCCCTATTAAAATGATTTTCACCCTCAAAATTCATCACTCTGATATAAACAGATGATGATACATCTACCTCATCATATCTGTGAGTTCCCACCTAGCTTCATCAAACAATTTTATTTCACTACAAAACTTTAACTAGATGAGTGGACATATATCATAGAAATTTCTCTCTACAATACATAATATCCACTAGTTTTTATTTATATGAGAGTTAGTTTTCAGTGTTTTGAATTTTTATTTCACTATATGTAAAAGATCAGGTATGAACATCCTTGGGAGAGATACATGTAACAAATCATGAACTTGAGAGGGATATGGTGGGATCTTCAAAAAATAATCTACCATCCAGATATGATGAATATTTTTGAATTGAATAATATATATAGGGGAAAAATTTCCCTTATTTTTATACCGAATTACCATCTTTCAAGGTGATATTCATAGAAATACCTTATCTCCAACTTAAAATTTCATATCCTACCAACAATTATCTGCATAACATTTTGGAAACATTGTGTCACCCTTACGTCTTACTGAATGGTTCTAACATTATCTTCAATCTCGTAATTTAGATAAAGTACCAATTGATTTCTTTCTCAAACTTTTGCCTAATGTGTTGTAGTTCTACACTACCTTCTAGATAGTTCATCTAAATGACACATCTTAATGATCAAGTGAAATCTATAATTGAAAGAAAATTACATTAAGGGAAGGTGTTGATCCTAGAAAACATTGAATTCCAAAGAAAAATATATCAATATGTATTATAGGGTTTTAATGGTACACTCAGCCTAACCATATTTCAAGGATACTACACAATAATAAAACACAACTATGTATCACGATTTTTGGGAAGACTTCTCCAAAACATAGTGGGAAACCTCATATACCGATAAAATACAGTATAATTTGGAACTCCATGAAACCTTACCACTTATTTGATGTATAAAAATGATTTATTATTAAGGGATACATATTCTCTAATGGAAATCATGTGTGATAAATTTTTATAGAAATTAACTACAACCCATATATAATGTTTTCCTTTAGATTTATTGTGGAGTTTGATGAAAAAAATATATGGTGATTTTTTCACACTTCAAGTTTGGTATTGGTAATAAATGTAACATACTTATCTAATTAAATCTCTCAACCAAAACTTGATGAAATTCAAAGAATTGAGAAAAAACACTATAATATTTCTCTTCAGGATGTCAATCTAGAAATACTCTTTCAAATATGTATACATCATTTTACTTCTAGGCTGACTAGAGAATGAATAACTATGAGCTTTATTAAATGACTCATTCAAATATGGAATTCATTGAAAAAAGTGGTTCCGAAAAATTATCATTCCATCAAAATAAATGATGAACTAAGGATCATTTATGACTTTACTCTATAGTTCCTCATATTCCTTATACACATCTTTAGCCCACATAAGGATATATGGTAGATAATTAATTTTAAAATGATAATATTTATCCCCTTACAACAATATTTCTTGATCCATTCATTGAAAATAAAAAATTGATATTTTGTGATCCTCATTATATATAATCTGTCATGATCCTTTCAACTAAGTGCATTTTAAACATTTTTTTCTTTCCTAGGGTGGTAATGTCTTGAGGAGAGATAGTCATTAATTAGCTTCAACCATCATCTTGGACACATACTTCTCTATTTCTATGTGACAATATAATTTATACATTTATAATCATTACATATATCACACCTTTCATGATAAATATAATGTCTACATATCATTAATAAAAATATTACCGCAACTAACTTCAAATCATATGTTGGGTAATTATTTCACATTAACCTTTATTTCTAATGAGGAATAATCTATCACTATATCATTCTGCATTAGAATAAATAGTAGTTACTTATTTAATAAATCAGTATATATTACAAACCATTATTCACAATAGGGTTATGTAAATATAGGTTAACTGACTAACCATCTCTTTAGTTCCTTGAAAATATCTTCTCATTAAAATATCTAAAGGAAATTATCACCCTTTTGATTTCACATGTTGATTTTATTAGACATTCATGAGAAATTCTAGAAATAATCACAGATAATATCTATCTAAAACCACATAACTATAAATCTCAATCATAATAGTTTTTCTAGAAAAACATTCAATAACATCTATCATTTAAGGTTTTACTAATTCATTCACACCTAATATTATATATCTTATAAATTATACTTTTTGAATCCAAATTCCAAAGTTGGTAAATTTTTAATAAATCTTATTCTTCATTATGCTCCGAGAACAATCCTAAAGTGATATTGATGCTCATTATTGAACATTGAATATATATGAATATCATCTATAAATACTAACACAAACTGATCAAGGTAATATATAATAAATCCAATCATTACATATAGAAAGATATAAGAAGAAATAGTATGACCAAATGTAATCACTATAAATTCATAGTTTCTATACCCTGTTTGGAATGATGTATTAGGAATATCCTCCTAGTCGATCCTTAATTAATAATATTAATAATGAAGGAAAATTTTATGTAAGTATTTTCTCTACATACTTAATCAAAAAGTTCATCAATATATGGTAAATTATAGTTATTATTGATTTTCAACATGTTAATTTTTAAATAATCAATGAAAGGTTACATTGATCCAATATTGTTGTTAGAAAAACCATTCTTCCTCGTGGTTATGTAGTTGATTGAATGAATCCGTTTACAATATTTTCCATGATTTTTGACTTCAGTTCGTAGAACTAAATCAAGCCAATTCTATATGGGGTATTTGAAATTGGTGAGGCAGTGCATATGTGTGTTTTTGAAAACTCAAATTCACCATTCAGTGGAATACGAGAAAAATCCTTTATAAAGACATAAAAAAACTCCCACATAGTAGGAATATCTTCTTTGTTGTGTTTATCTACAACCATATGAGGTAACCCCACCTTTTATAATAAGATTCTTGACCCAGAATATTTGTTTAATTTCAATTAATAATTCATATTTATCTTCACACTTATACACAATAATTGGATTGTTCAGAATATTAAACATAACTTTCCTTCCTCTGAAATTGATCTCGGATTCCTATAGAGAACGAAAATACATTCCCAAAATATCATCAAATTAAACTAGAGGAATAAAAAAAATCATTAGGAATAATGTTCCCATAAACATCAATCAAATAAGAATCATAGACTCATGATGGGATAATAATAACATAAGAGGTGTTTTCTACTAACTAAAAATCAAATCATTGAGTTAGTAATTCAATAACCTTCATAAATTAATTATATACAAATGTGTGGGTAGATCCATAGTCCTTTAATATATTAACTATCTTAGTGTTGATGATGACTGTACATTTCACCATGTCATTCCTATAACCCACATAAAAATTCAGGATTGCATGAGATTTCCTTTTGTCTTTAAGCTTATGAGGTTTGTGAAAATAATCATCAAAAACCTTCAGATGTATGCACTACTTGGTATAATTACATTATCACTTTAGATTGTGGTATTGAAGTTTGGGTGTTTCATTAGTCGATGTCATATTTTCCCTTATTTCTTTTACCAAACTAATAGTCCCAATTTTCCATTTATGGGATTTATGGGTCACCTTTCCACAATTAAAGTACCTTTCAGTTCTATTTAGTGAATTTTTATGATGGTTCTTTCTACATTTATGTCATGTATATGGTAAGAAATTCATTCCAAAATGTTATTTATTCATGTTTTCATGATGTTTGATCATTATATTATTATCAAAACCATGGGGATTATAGGAAAATTCAAATTCTATTTCCACCTTTAGTGCACATTGAACAATTTCATCATAGATACAAAAGTCTCTTATAGCTAATGAATTTCGGAGACTTGGTTTTAAGACACCGAGTAATCGATCAATATCTTATTTACCATTGATGATTAAACAAGAGGCATACCATACAATTCATGTAAAATTTGGCTCAATGGAATAAATGGATTTATCATCCTTTTACTTCATCTTAAGTAATTTCTTATCCATATTTTTATGTAGAATATGATGGAATTACTGAAAAAAATATCCTCTCAAAATCAAACCATTTTTTGGATTAAATTTATTCCAATTGTCTCTTATTCTTAAATAGATATAAAAAATTATCCACTTAACCTTCCAATTGATAAATTATTGGTAAAACTTTTAATGATCAAAGAACCTAATAAGAGATAATAAATAATCTATGGGGATGTTGTGTCACTAAACTACTACTGCATTGTCCATCATATTTGTTGTTAACATAATGTATTCTAATTCATGACATTGACTAAAATAAAAAACAAAAGTGTTTTCATCAATTTATAATATTCAGAGTCCACTATAAAATAATTTTGAAACATAATTAATATGATTTATAAAACACAAAACCTGATACCCAATCTATGGGACCTTTGGTTAAACCTAGGTTATCCGTAGTCATTGATAAATATTTTTTATATTTTTATAAACTTTTATTCATTCCCAGGTTTGTCACGAACATTTTGTAATCCCAATATCTAATTATCAACTAAAACGTACTCTGATACTAACTTAAAATACTGAAAATTTTTATATATAGATATTACATCTTTTTAGATTAATATACAATTAATTCAACAAAAACTATCATGTGGACCAGAAAGATTTAGTGTCCTTGGAGACAATATACACAATAATATTATTTCTTGAAGGATATTCAATATCTCACAGAAAGATAATCCCATTAAGTAATTTATATAGACATAGCCTATTTAGAACCTATCTTCATGACCAAGGGAAAAAAAATAAGAAAGTTTGAGATCAGATTCCCAATAAGGGTAAACATGGGAGATAACAATTCATGATCATATGAAAAATTATATAATCATAAGGGTATGAGATCATGACGATAACATGTAATGTTCATACCCAACCTATCACAAACCATAAAAATTATTCATGTAATACATATTATCATTTCAAAAAACATAAATCATAATATTGAGAAAACATCATATATTAATCAAGAACTGTAAATTCGTGTCATTAAATTGAGGCACCATCATAAGTATAGAAACCATTTAATACTTCAAGGTTAAGAACCAAGACTAAAAAATGACAATAGATCAGGAATCTACACATTGTTTCTATAGTGGATAAACTATATCTACTTTTCTCCCATAATGTATCAAAATATTCAACATGTCTCACATGGAGGATACATAAAAACCACTTCTTTCCCACAATTGATCAATCACATCAACTTGTTTCCACTAATTATCTCATGACATATAATAATTTTCCCAAATAATTGGTGGGATATATAATTACAACACCACCAATCACATAATTAAAACCATATATTTTTCATCCACAAGATCCTAAGAACATTTATCATATCATCACATCATAACTAATTAAATAAAAATGGGTTTCATAATAATTTCATCAATTTAACAAAGTATAACCCCTTAAAATAAATAGGTTTAATAAAAGTGTCATCATTGTAGTCATAATATATCCAATTAAAGACTAATTATTGTATAATTGGATCATATCCCTAATAAAAACATAATTAAAATAAATGGATATTACCAAAAATATAAATTCCATTAAAATAATTACTAGTTTATTTCGTAAGGAAAATAAACTTCCCAATTTTAAAAAAATATTTGAAATTTGAAAACTTACCTAATATTACGCAAAATACCATCTTTGAAAAGAACATGAAACTTTTTTACGGGAAGATTAAAATCCTCGAGTTCTCATGAAAGAAAAGAATTTTTTTATGTATATGTTAAAATAAAAAATCCTTATCATATTTTTGTAAAAAATTGAAAAGTTAGTCTTTCGGAAAATGAAAATAATATTATTTTTAAATTTGTTTAACCAGTAAAAAATTTAAAAAAATTACATTATGAATTAATTGGAGTATATTAAAAATGTTCTTCAAAACATTTTTATAAAACATGGACATAGAAGAGGAATGATTTTTGGCCTAAAAGAGAGACAAATATGATTTTATGTAAAAAAAATTCTTTTGACGAGGAGAGTATTTAATGTAAAGAAAATGTAAAGTAAAAATGTATTCTATAGAATTAAACTAAGGATAAAATAAATTAAATAGATTTATTAGTTAAGTATCATATAATTTCCTTCATCAAAATTCAATCATAAAAATATTGATTAGAATTGGATATAAACACAATTAATATATCTCAACTCTTTCCTTTCCCCATTTCCATTTAAGAATCTTATTCTTTCAAACGACTCCTTTAAATCACCACTAAAGGATAATATATTTAATTCTTTGTAATTAAAACACTTCTATAAGGTGTATAAGGAATTTGTGAATGGATTTTGGCATGTTATGGTTGATCTATAAGGCTCAATGTAATTTGAAGAAGAGAAAGGGGGGTGACCTTTTATAATTGAGGGGATGGGAACTCTAGGTAATTTTTGAGATCATAAAATATAATAATGAAATTATATATCCAAATGGTTATAAATGTATGTGGATTCTAAGATAAGGTTTTATGCGGTTGAAATCCCCTCATCCAATAATATGTATATGTGTTTATGTGGTGTTTTAGACCTTGTCTTTTTATTTAAAAATAATGACCCAAGATTATTATACATTGATGCTATATCATTTTTTATATATATTCATTATAATAAAAAAACATTCCTAGGTTCCATAATATTTTAGTACTTTTGGAAACAAGTAAATATAATCTATTAACATTTTGAAAGATCATCAATGTCTCCCATAAATATCTCCCCCTTTAGAACACCTATATAAAAATTTTCATTAAAATATTGGGAAGGGAAACATAAAAAGGGTTATTGAGATGAATAGAATGTGAAAATAAACAAGATATATAATAATAAAAAGAAATTAAGGGTTAGATAACATGAGAAAAACAATTGAAAATAATAACCTACATATCAAAGATAATAGTCATGATTGATGTCATAAA
Organism: Viscum album; assembly: GCA_963277665.1. Lineage (NCBI taxonomy): Eukaryota > Viridiplantae > Streptophyta > Magnoliopsida > Santalales > Viscaceae > Viscum > Viscum album. The sequence goes on from OY728130.1 coordinate 901,562,815, forward strand.
TATTGGCAGTTCATAAGACATGAATCATAAAAGAATAAAAGAACGTGATCCATTAGAGAATATCATGAGCATAGGAAAAATAAATTTTTATGTAAAAATAACCCTATAAATCATTTTAAATTATTAATTGATGGCTTCCAAGACCATCATAGTTGAAAAATTCATTTATTGAACTGGGTACAATCCTCCTTCGAGCTATGACTTACTAAACCACATTCACCTTATATTCTAACGCTATCCAACTGAATTAATTTCACTCCCCATTCCAGTCCTATCTATCTAAGGACTATAAATATTACCCAATGCAGTGGATGGTGATATAGGTCGCACTCATCACATAATGAGAACAATATTTATGTGTTCCACAAGATCGTAAAAGTTCTTTATATCATTAACCATGAAATGAAATAGTTATCATAATGGTTTCATCCTATCATAACAAATGTTAAATAGATAAGTTTCCTAATCATTTCAACATAGAATAACACATGAAAATAGGTGGCCTTAATAGGAATTTTATCATGGAATAACCAATAAAAGAGAAATAGGTTTCATAAGCATTATTCCATCAACATATAAACCATTATAATAAATAATATGAATTCTATCCTGGGATCATATACACAGTAATCCATAGGTAACACCAATGGATGGTATCTTAGAAAATTATTTTGAAGGACAATTTAAAAAATTAAATAAGGAAAATATCCATTCAGATTTGAAAAATATTTTTCAAAATATAAATAAATTTGACAGAACATTCCTCTGATAATGATCCCAATATGTTATAATTGATTTTTCTAAGTAATGATTGGTCAAGAAATTAGATTATTCTATTCAAACTGTACATTTTAAAAGGTTGATTTCTTTTATATTATTGTAAAATTCCAAACATACATTTTTTGGAAATTGAAATTAATATTATATTAAATCCATTTTTTAAAAAAAATTTAAAAATAGGTTGTGAAGTATTTAAAAAAAATATATGATAGAAATTAAACAATTTTTATATCATTTTTTAAAAACATGGTTTCGGGAGAAAATAGATTTTCAACTGAAGAGAGAAATAAAGTATGGTTTTCATAAAAATATTTTATAAGTAATGTTACATTAAAAAGAATGGAGAAATGGTAAAATTACTTTTGAATATCATGAGTAACCAAAGGATTATAAAGTTAACAATAATTATTTAGACATGGGTCAATAGATTTTATCATTGGAAGCATAATCTTAAACAATCCTGATAAACGTTGGGATTGTGACATGAAATCATTACCACTTTGGTAAAATTTATTCCTAATACCCATGATGTAATAACCTTAAATTAAACATAAAATATCACATGTAATAATAAATTCATGATATAACATGTCAATGAGGGTGTTTATACACATCATGAAATAATAATGGTGAAAAACATAATGTACTTCTCGAATAAGGAAAATTATGGCAAAAATCCCTTACTTTAAGTCTTAGAATTCCATAAATATCATTAATACCTCTTGAATAATAAATATATTTTTTATACATATATTAAGGAATCATATTAATATATATCCTACCATATAATATCTTTTTATATAATTTTATTTCCATTTTATTAACGATTCCATGTTAAAGTAACAATTTTGAGTAATAACAACTTTATTTTCATAATTGTTTTGATTTTGTTCCTCTTACATTAATATTTGTTTCATAAAATATAGAATAATAAACATTATATAAATATCATATAAATTCATTATACATTTATTTATATTAATTTATATAATTTAGTGATATTAAATGAAATACACCATTCATTGAGATGGTAGGTCGTAAGTATACATGATCATTGTTTTTCATTTTCTAGTATGATGGAATGATATAGAAGTATATTATATATTATCAATATAGAAATATTTTTATGTAAAATATATCACATACTTTTATTAAATCCTTCATTAATATATTCCATGAGTAGCGTGAATGAATCATGTTGCATTGTGAGGCGGTAGTCCTCTGTACACATGAATAAAGTTATCTTTTTTCCAAAAAATTGAACGAATGATAGTATATGTGATATAAATAATATTTATTCATAATAAAATAATAAATATCATTTATATATAATAAAACCATCCTTATAACAACCCTTGAGAGGTTTTAATGGAAAAACAGATGGCGACTGTTCACGAGGCGGTATTCCACCATACACAGTAGTGATGATTTCAAAACCCATTGGATGGAAGTTGAGATGATTGTTGGTGATGTTATTGTATTCTGGACATATAGGTTTATTAAATATAAAGAGTTAAGTATATAATAATTATATATAAAAATTAAATTGTTTTGAGGAATAAATAATACAAAACTGTTCAATGATGAATATTAACTCTTCTTCAAGTATCTTTCTTAGGATGGCACAAAAACCTTAATTTGATAGATTTATATCAAAGATAAGGATTTTAGTATGGGGTGTAGGAATTTTTGGAGATATTTGGGAAGGTCATGGAAAAAATATAGAGGTGTGAATGTGTGATTTAGATAAATGAGGGGTGACCTTTTATAAGTGGGGGAGAGGGCACACTTAGTACTTTTGAAACGAAATATGCGCTCATGAATGTTTCAAATGCCACAAGGGTTAAAATTAATCTATTCATGAACCATAGATGTTTTATGGTCTATATATGACCATATAATATTTTTTATACAAGTTTATCAGTTAATTATAGTCTTATCGTTTTAGATTAACTGAGTAGTAAACTCGTTTTTACCTTAATTGTGATAATCAATTTTTTCTGCCTTCACAGTCCATTTTGGACTAAAATTAAGTATTAATTATTATAAATTATAAATTATTTGGATGAAAAATATGAAATCTAGATTCAAAAATTCAAATCACTATTGAGGAAAATTTAATTTAAACTTTATTCCAAATACATGACTATAAAGTCAAGTTTAAAGAGAAAATAATCAAAGGTTTGCAATTTTTTATCTCCAAATTATAATTAAAATTTATCCAAATAATATAAATTGTATAAATAGATTTATAGTTGAAATAATTTAACTTTAAAAACTATTTAACATATTATTTATCTTGAAAAAAATAAACGAAATGGCAATTATCAATTAAAATTTAATATTTTTCACTATTCGTCAAGAAATTGAACTTTTTCAGAAACATAATAAAAAAACTATCATAAGATAATTTTGAATATATGTATTCAAAAATAAATTTTAATTTAACAAATTATTTTTATAATGCTGTCAAAAATTAATTTTATTATTTTTCACAAAAGACATAACAAACATTGTGTTGAAAATTGTAATTTCATAAATATATAAATACTTTTATGAAGATTACTTACTTTATTTTCAATTTGTTTTATTTTTATAAAAAAATAAACATAATATTTAAAAATCCTTAATTACTATTAATACCACTCTATTTAAGGGCTATTTTATATGGTTTATTTTATAATATATTGGGGTTCTGTTAAAACTCAGTGTTCTGTGTAACACAATCTAAGCCAATGCTTCATGTAGTGAAAGATTAACTTGGTGTTTCATATAAAGAAAGTGTAAAACAAGTTTTTTGTAATGTAATAAATTAATGAAATTAAATTTATTAAAAGAAATTAAAAAATTATACTGTTATATTATACCCCCTTGAATATAATTTCACCCAAAAAATTCATCTCGGTCAACAAAGACTTAATACTTAAATGTTTTTTATATAAACCCATATTATAAAGAAGTTAATAAAAATCAACATTATTAAGAGAAATTTATGAGTGAATTTAATCAATAATAACACATAGTATGTTTAAAAATAGGAGAACATGGATGGGAAGTGAAATCATGGACATAAAATAGAAAAATAACACCCAAATATTTAGAGGGTGAGAGAGGACATGGTTCTTAGAAAGTTAATCCTCAAAAAGGCATAAAACAATGTGGATTTAAAAATATTATTGACATTATTATAAATGATGATGATAATAAAATATTTTATTTCAGGGCCCTTTTAATAAATTTTAATAATTTATATAAGAAGATGTATTTACTTGATTTCATTTAATTTCATAAGCGCAATCTCATGCTGTAGTTGTGGCTTGATCAATTTTACATTCATCTCTTAATCCTTGAAATGATGATTAATTGTTTTATGCATAAAGCACTAATATATCATAACATTAATATATGGAATGATATTTCATTCCTTCTATTATAAGTTATCATCAAAATAAAATGGTTATCATACCCTATAAAATATGCACAAATATTTATATGCTTAAATAATACATTATTCTCTAAAATTCCAAAAAACATTAACATGAACCATACAATAAATTGTTTCTCTTATAACCCTTAAAAAAACAATAATTCATAAATATGATCACTAAAATTCTCAAAATAATCTTATCATTGATCCACAAAACATCATAATGTAGCTCTCTATTATAACATACCCAACAAGTGAATACATTATCATGTATTCCATTAAAACATGGTAATAACCTGAATGAATATAGAATATATTTAAAAAAAACATCATTCAAAATTTACTGAATAAAACAACATATTATTAAAAATATTCCATATATCCAATAATATTGTCAAATACATTTTTAATAACATAAAACACATTGTCAAAAAACCATTAATTTGATCCAAGGTAATCAGTAATATCGAATTTTACTTATTCTAATGCAACATCTCTTTATCCAAACTAAAAACCATTATCTCAACATAAAGATAATGTTAAAGGATACCTTCCTATAATCATATGTTTTCCATAAAATATGACATTTCTATTAAATCAATTTTACTAGTACAGTAGTGACATTTAACATATCTATGAAATAATATAATCCAATACATCTAAAAAAATAATTATATATTTCTGTATTGACATAAAATAATCCTTTACATCAAATAAATTTTTACTTCGATCATTAAACCTAATCTATAAGGAATTTATTAGGCTTAGTCATGTTATTCATTAATACCTTTGTTCTTTCATAATTCATTTATAGTCTCTTCATCGTCACTAGTATAACCATTGCTCATACAACCTTCTTGAGTATCTGTAGGCTATTTCCCCTTAGGACATCAATTTTCATGATGCCCAAAATTTTCAGATTTGAAACAATCAACCATATATGATATCCTATAGAGACCAGTATTTCCATCCATTTAATTAACCATACTATTCATTTTTTCATATGAGTTACTTGCTTTGTGTACTTCTTTTCCATATTGTAAACCTCTTCACATTCCTCTAATACATCCACATGGGTGTTGATTCCCACATTATCAACACATATGAAATTGAATATTATTTCCTCCATGGTTGCGACAACCCAAACTCTCCAAGAAATCATTCATTCTAATATTTGGTGAGTCTAAGAGTTTGTAAAGTTATATGTTTCTAATAATGTTCCAGGGAAACTAATTAGCCATAAAAATAATGTATTTTACTCAATTTTTCATCCTATTCGACTTCTCATCATTAAATTTCCCATCACACTAGACGTTAAGCCTCTCTTTTCTCTTTCCTAGTAATAGATAAAATAATAAATCATTGTTTGAGGGTTAATAAAAACTGTAGGAAACCAAATAATTAATAAAATAACTTATAGGATGTGTGAATCTTGAAACCTTATTTTTTTAGTCTATGGAAGCTTAGTTATTCCTAGTTTATTCATAGTAATCATCTAATTAAATCATTTATGTTGGGTCATAAATAGTTTCTAAATTTCTAAAGCATATATTGTGGGAGTTTCAAATAGGGTGTCCAATAAGGCCCTTTGCCGCACACCAATTCTCGATCAAGTCTAGATTACATTGTTTTTATATGGTTTTTAACCCTAGGTATAATATTTCTAGAGAAAATCCACTTTTAGTATCCATAAAGGGAAATACTTTCAGGAAAATCACTCAATTAGAAATTTAACAAAACTCTTGGACATTTTATATACTTTTACACATCCTTACAATTATCCTCATAGATATACGTACACATATATTTAGAAAAATCCATAGGGATATAAATTTTTTTCCTCCTCCTTGCTTCAAAATGGTGACTAAAAATTTAATTTGATACAAACTATAGCAACCCATGCTATCTGTAGATGGATATTACATCAGGTTTTTTTTTTTGAAAATTCATTTTGTTACACAAAAACACACTAGAGGACCATGGCAGTTCAGTGCATTTGGAATAAAGGAATAATAATCATCTTACATGGTGAAATATATTAAATTTCACCCATAATGATCCTTCCCTTTAGTACTCATACATAAAAACATTCTTCATAACTCAAGGAATGTAAACATAATAAAGGGTGAGCTCAGATTCCCACTTATTGTAACGAAAGGAGATGCGTAAGTGTAGATTGAAATTATGGGTTTCAGAACATGATAATTAAAATTTAAAACCATTTCATCCATATTAAAGATCATAATCATGAGTCATGTAATAAATATTGATAGTTCATAAGACATGAATCATAAGAGATTCAGAGAACATGATCTATGAGGGCATAACTCTGGCATATTATATGGAATTTTTGGTATACACATAACCACAAAAAATCATTTGAATATTATTCTAGGATAACTCGCCAGACCATCATAATGTAAAATTTCCTTCACTAAACTAAGTTCACTGAACATTCCATCCCACTCTTTTGAACAATGTTCACATTCCATTTCAATCTCATTTTAGAGAACCGATTTCACTCCATGTTCTAATCCTATCTATCCTATGAGATATAAATAATTACCCAATTAATTGGAGGGACATAAAGATCCCAGATATCACATAATTATTACCATATTGAAATATTCCAAAAGATCATAAAATTAATCCTTTAATAACCCATGAAGTGAAATGACTGAAAATTAACTTTTTATTATCAAACATTTTATGGAAAAAGTAAGAAACTATAAGATCCAAACACTAAAGGATATTACAAAGACATTCAAAAAAACCAAAAGTATACCAAAAAAACATACTAAAAAAAGTGAAATGGGTACCATAAACATTTTATCATATAATAACCAATGTAAAAATATTTGTTTTATTATTATTTAATCATAGCATATCTCATGATAAGATTTGGTTTTCATAATCATTTTATCAGGGTATAACCTATGGAAGAGAAACTAGTTTAATGAAAATAATTCAATAAAAACATAAAACATTAATGGAAATAATATTAATGTTATACATGGATCATATTACTAGTAAAGAATATGCTACACCAATGGATGTCATCATAGATAGAAAATAATTTTGAAATATCAATTAAAACATTTCATGGGGGAAAATCTGATCAACTTTGAATTTTTTCTTAAAAAACATAAACCCATTTGAAAACCATTTACATTGAATATAACCTTGAAAACATATAAAGGGATATTTTATGTAATTATTGGTCATGATGTCAAGAAATTATATTATATCCACACACATTAAAATGAGGATTTCATTCTCATTTTTTATAATATTCAAATGGGCATTATTAGGAAAAAACATGACGATTCCTTTGAAAAAATTTTCTTAAAAAATTCCAACAAGGATAAAAATATTTTTTAGAAATTAAAATAGATGAGTAAATCATTATTGAAATCACCATCTAAAATCATGGTTTTAAAGAAAAAAGATTTTTGACCGAAGATAGAAATAATATCCAATTTTCATGAAAATATTTTCTCAATAATTTTATGTTCCCAAGAGTGTAAAAATGGAACCATAACATAAATATATCAGGAATAAATAGTTGAGAATAAAAGTTTTGATAATACTTGAAAGAATGTTGATAATAATTTATCATTTAAAACATAATAGTAGTCAATCCTAATAAATGATGATATTGTTATATGAAATCTATACAACTTTGGTTACATTGATTCATAGTCCCCATGAAGTAATAAAAAAAATGGAAGTTAAAATATCACAAGGATGAATAAATGCATTAAATTAAATGTTAAAGGTGCTTTATATACACCTCGTAGAAATTATAGGTTTATAGCATAACATATCTCTCAAAGAAGTAAAATGTAAAATAAACATCTCTTACCTTAAGTCTTGACTTCCATCATACTCAATAAAACCTCCTATGTAATAAAAATATGTTTTTATACATATATTCAATAATAATAATCATATAAACATATCATTCCTTATATGATCAGTTTATGACCTTTTATTGTCATTTTATTCATAATTCTATGTTAATGTTACATTTTATGTAATAATCGCTTTGTTTTTTTAAAATGTTTTGATTTATTATATTTATTATTATGTTAATTTAATATTTATTTAATAGTACTTAAAATTATAATTATAATACATGTATCATATAAATTCTGTATGTATGATGTTACAATTATCCAAAAAAATAATGATAGTAAATGAAATACACCATTCATGGAGTCGTTTGGTCAGGCATACACATGAATGCTACTTTTCATTTTCATATCAGATTGAAAGAAAAAAATTATATCAAATAATCTCAATATAGAATAATTTTTATTTGATATATTTCACATATGTTTATTTACCTTTTCCATAATACAATCCTTGCTAAGCATGAATGAATTACATTAATTAACGAGGCAGTAGTCTGATGTACACATTAACGACGTTATCATATTACCTCAAAATAGAAATCATGATGGTATGTATGATATAAGAATCATAGTATCATAATAACATCATAAATATTATATATATCATTAATAAACGATAAATACATTATTAAAATCTTTCTCTATTTGTGTTAATGAAAAAAGAAATGACATCGTTTCATGAAGCGGTATTCCAATATACACTGAAATGATGATTTATTAAATCATTTTATGGAATTAGATATTATTATAGTTCATTAAATGAAAATAAAAACATATCTGTATATTTATGATACTGAGGCAATTATATATTCATGATATAAAATAATTAAAAGTTATTTATGAAGAAAAAAAATCAAAAAACATTCATTGATGAATGTTATCCCTTCTTTGGCTATCCTCCTTAGGTATTCACATAATCCATGATTGGCCAGATTTGTGTCCAAAATAAGTATTCTATGATGGGGGAGGGAATCTGCATAGTTATTTCATTAGGTATTGGAAAAAAAGGTCTCGATTTGAGAAGAAGTGAGGAGAGGGGGTGACCTTTAATATGTGGGGGAAAGGAAATAGTTGGTATTTTTGAAAATAAATATGTGGTCCCACATTTTATATATTCTACAAGGTTCTAAACTAGACCATAATTGAAACATAGAGGTTTAATGGTCTGAATATTTCCATCCAAATGTTTTATATATGTTTATTGGTTAATTTTAATCATATGTTTTTACCTTAACCCATTATAACCCTATTTTTACAAAAACCGTGGTAATATATTTTAAATTTATTTTCATTTATTTTTGTCAATTTTTTTTGGATTATTAGAAATTAGAAATTATGATTATTTCAAACAAGGAATCAATTTTTTTTGAAATTATTGTGATTAATGGTTCAAAAATTAATTTTAAATTAATATCCTATACATGATGAGAAATCAGGATTTTAAAGAGAAAATGATCAAATGTTTACAATGTTATTCTATAATATTTCAATTTTAAAATTATTACAATGACATAAATTGAATTAATAGATTAATAATTGAACTAATTTTATTTTCAAAACAATTAAAAATATAATTTACCTATTTAAATAAGTTAAGTGAAAAAGAAATTTTCAATAAAAAGTTAGTATTTTTCAATATTCATAAGAAAATGAATTTTTTTATAGAAATCCCAAAAATTAACTTTTGATAATTTTGAAAATATGAATTAAAAGATTAATTTTATTTAATCAATTTAATTTTATAAATAATTTATAAATTAATTTTATTATTATGCAGAAAAAACCCAAAATACATTTTGTGGAAAAATAGTATTTTTGAAACATATGAAGGCTTTAAAGAATGTTTTGTATTTTTTATCAATATGTTTTATTTATTTAAAATCATTATTCTTAAATATAAAAAACCAGTAATTACTATTCATATATTTATGTTCAATGGTATGTTATAATGATTACATTAATAATATATAATTGTTTTGTTAAAACTCAGTACTGTGTGTAACAAAATCCATGACAATATTTTGTATAGCATAAGCTTAACATGCTGTTTCATATAAAACAAGTTTTTTTGGTGTTTCATGTAACACAATACATAAATGAAATTTAATTTATTCTAAAAAATTATTAAAACTCGGGGTGTTACCTTAATCCCAATTTTAACCATAACTACATCAAATTATTTTTAACTCTTGAAATGTTATAATTGTACTTATAAGTTGTTAATTGGATCATAAATGGAAAATGGATTATATTTCTGAAAATATATTATATACCTTATTGTATTTAAATTTTCAATGATTTTTAAATAATATAATGAAAGAATAATTTGATAAAATATCAATAATGACAAATTTGACACTACTCATTTAATTTGAGTTAAATGATATAATGACAAAGTGTGAGTTAAAATATAATCCATTTACATGAATTTAATATGTCATAATCATGTTTAAAATATGTGTAACACAAAAAATCATTAAGAATATATCAATTTTAATTTTTTTTTAATATTCTTAATATTTTTAAATAAATTTTACATTCATAGAATAAATATTGTATTAGCTTATCCCAAGAATTTATGGTTACTATTTAATCACTAAAATTAGAAATAAACTACCCTAATGAAAATTAGTTCATTATTCGAAAAACATTAATTTATATTCATTCATTACATTACTCATTACCTATATTAACATATAAAAGATATTTAAAACTAAGAGAGTCACACTTTGTAAATTTAATTTCTTTAGATATTATATAGGACATTTCAATTGAAAATTTTGCATTAAAAAAATTAATTCTCTGACTGTGGTGATAAGGGTGGAATTAAATTTTTTCAAAAAAAATTATGATAATAAATTATGGCCTTATCACAAAGCATTAACCTATATTAACTGGATATACCTTTTACTGACGTGATAAATTTTAGCTGGGTAATTATTGTTAATGACAAAAAGGGGGTCTATTTAAGAAATTTGATATTATTAATTCTGAATATTTAATCTATTTTATAAAACTAAATTTATTAGGAGGCAGAAATTATTTTTAAAAATATGCATGTAGAACACGGTGAATACCATTTTTATAAAAATAAAGGTGTTAAGTGTAAAACTAGAATTATTCTGATCACATGCATAGTAAAAATATTTGATAAATACAAAAACAATTTATTGAATATATATTATAAATATTTAATTAAAATCATTTAAAAAAATTGTCAAATGATATTTATTAAGAAAAAATACATTGCAAGAATTAAATATTTATTCTAGAAACACATATTTTATTTTCTATTGAATTTTTTTCATTTAAAATTTATTGATAATGAATTAATTAATATTATTTAGATGTAAAACATGAATTTTCATAATTTAATTATTCATATTACTACAAAATAATTACACAACTATAAGATGACCTTTATATTAAATAATGATTTTTTAAGAGGATATTATGGTTTGTTGGAATTTGGTTTTGCATTTAACTTAAGTTATCAGTGAAATAAAATTTATAGAGATCTATTTTATAAAATCTCATGGTGTAAAATTTTTCATCTCGATGGATTTAAAAAATATTTAAGCTTCTAACCATGATTATTGACCATGTGACAGACAAAATTTGTAATTTTTCAACAAATAGATCCACCACATGTACAAATTGTTTGTCATTAAATGTATAAGAGTCTATATATATTCTACAATCTTATCTACAAAAATTCAAACCAATAGGAACTTGTTCAAAAACTCTAAATAAACATTAATATATTTTCCAAGTGTCAAAACAATCAATTATTTGAATTGGATTTTTTGGGCATACCAATTTTTTTTAAAAAAATCCCTAGAACATATATATATAGTAGAGTGGATGATGTTTGGGGTCAAATCACTAGAATTGTTCAAGTAATTTGAGTCTACACATAGAAGGAAAAAACTCTAAAATATTTAATATTATTCGAATTAAAATGCTTGATTGAGAAAAAAACATTTAATGAAAATATGGTTATCTATTAAAAAAGGTATATTTATTAGTTATTTTACTAAGTGAATGAAAATTAAAAGTTTCAAAAAAAGGCCGAAAAAAGTTAATGAGAGAAATTTTTTTAAGGTTATTAAAGGAATAATTGGAAATCATTTTGCGGGATCCAAGGTGGGATAAATTAATAATGATGAGGGTGATACATGTTTTTCTTTAGAGGATCCTCATTATACAAATAATGAGCAAAATTTTAAAATTAAATCAGAAAATAATGACTTTGTGGAAGTGAATCATTCAATAACTCAAAATGTAAAAAAATAGAATAAAATTTGATGTATTTAACTCTATAAGTTACAAATGAAATAAGGGACTTCCCAACTTGTTCTATTATTTATAAAAGTATTTTAAATAATGAATATTTTTTTAAAAACTAAAAAAAGGTTTTAAAAACTATTTTTTTTATTAAACATCCCGATCAAAATTCCCAACCCCAACCCCTACCACCGAACCTAATTGTAGATCAATCAATTCATATTATCATCCCCACTAACTAGACATTCCTCCACCACCTAACCACACATCTTCATTCCGCCAGCTCTCCTTGCACATGAATCTTTATCAATCACCAACCACCACTACCTTATCTACTACACATCTAGCCCAATATGTGCCCCCCAATGACCACCATGAATATCTCATATTTTTTTAGTCATAAATTTTTAATTTTCTATGATTTTTATAATATATTTTCAATTTTTTATTGTATTCCTACTTCTAGTTTTTTTATTTTATAGAAGTTGATGTTTCAGAAACACTATAATTAATTGTAGAGATGTGTTGTAGTTATGTGTTAAATTTTCCATTAGTCGGGAGTTAGTTAATTTTTGAGGAGATCATCTACTGTGGCTATCATGGTTTGGTTGGATAATGAGTGAGAGATGGAAATTCATTTCTAGCTAAACCGATGCTGTAGACATTGGATACATGTTTCATCATATGAATCTATGATATTCTCCATAGGGTTTTATATTTTGTTGTGGATGAATGATTTATCAGTATTAGAGGAAGGTGTATTTGAGTAGAAGATAATTCAGTCACTATTATAATCAGAATGTCCTTTTATGAAATATTTTTTATTTTTCAATTCACCAGTTATGATTATGTTAATAATTTTCCTTATATTACAGTCTTATCTTCCTTTTCATGAGATTTTATATATATATTAGAAGCTGTTTGGAATGATTTGGTGTGTTAATAGATTATTACAAATCATCAATAAATTAATTGTTTGTTATTTATATATTTTTTAGATTACCTAGATCTAAAAAACAATAGTTTCAAGGATTGACATATATCTTCATTATTTTAAATGTTTAAACATAATCTAATAGTAATAACCATCATTATTGGTCACTAATGACCATTTAATGAATACTGGTAGATATCACTAAAATATTTATAAATTCTGTTGTATCATTTTAATGACTGCCAACAATGTTCACTAAATGTGTTTTAATTTTTTATGAATATATTTTGAGATATTTTTTTTCAAAAATTAATAATATTTTATAGAAGAGATGAATGTTTTTGAGTGTTTTGTATTTGAATGTTTAGATTTTTATATTTTTCATATAATTTTTGAATGATACATTGTTTTTAATTACTTATTTTAATATGAAAAAAATTTAATTATTTTAATATTTTTCTAATAATAAATATAATTGTTAATATTTAATAAACATATATCATAAAATAAATGGCATAACATTGTTCACAATATATTTTTTGTTCCCCCCAACCCAAAATAAATACATTTAAAAAAAATCTAATATAGTTTTTTGAATTAATACAAGGAAATTATTTTATAAAATTTTAAAATTTGGTTTTTTGAATGAAAATAAAAAATTCAATAATTTTACAAAATATTTTATTTGAAATTTCATTTTTTATTATAAAAATGAAATAAAGGACTTATATATTTCCCTTGAATAATTTGATATACTTATTATTATTCATTTTTTTTATTTTATTTTCTTCGAATTATTTTATAATTATTAATTAATGTTTAAATTTTGATTCTCTCTCTCTAGGCATGTGTGCATTTTGATTAGGATATGTGGATACATAAAACATTGATGCATTTTTATGGCATGTTGAGGTAATGGGGGAGAAAGTTGATTGAGTGGGTGATGTACAAGATTGTGTCATCTAGAGGGATTGTGGTGGTGCTCATCACTGGGGTCAAACAGCACAACCTCCACTATTGAGAAACTATGTTAGGAAGAAGAAATCAATTGAAAATTATGCATAGTGATCTTATTTTCATCAAATTTTTATCTGATACCATAATTTTTCAAAACAATTTTTTTCTATTTTGATAACATGGTAATGATACTTTCATTTATAATAGATTAATTAGTTTTCCATTTTTTGGATGATTTCTAACTCTCACGTCACTACTAAAAATTAGGCATTTATTATCATTATAAAAACATAAATGTTGTAAGAAAATTTTATATCCAGTACCTTTTATCAATGGTTGAAATAGTGAATATATAATCACCTTTCTATATCATTGACAAGATTCCCCTTTTTCAGTGAAAAAAATTATTCTAATAAAATCCATATTATAGGAGTATTCTTCTTCAATTAGTAGTACACGACTACCAAAAATATATAATTTATATAAAAATAAATTTACATCATAATGAAACAATAAAAATACAGTACAATGATTACAGACATTAAAATTAACACATTGGTATAGAAAATTACATTGGTATATATTGAGGCCTACCAAATAAGCATCGTAAAATTCACAAAGGAGGAAATAACTATGTATGAGTTCCATTTTAACCAAAAATGTTCGAGGAATGTGTTAAAGGTCATGAGGATTTCATGAACCCTAAGTAAACACCCGATAAAAGTAATAGAAAAAGGTCATTCTGAAGGCCATGTGCATTGCATATCCTGCAGAAGGCCCTCACGATGTCCCTTTGATATGTGATTCTACTCATTCAAAGCCACCCCAAGCAGTTAGTGACCATATGAAGATTTCCAAATGATCACCCCAAGTCACAAGAATTGTCAATCGATAGATTGATAACATTATATTCAACAATCCTTTGAAAATAAGAGAATAATATCAAAATGGAAGGATAAACATGTGATTTTAAATATAATTTGAAAAATAACTTATAGGTAGACTTATTGTCTTCAAAAACACTTATTCAACCTCATTAGATCCCCATCATTTTTAAAAAAACATAGGAGAACAATATAAATTCTACATCCCCTTGCTACTATAAAATTTATGTGACGCACCCTAGGAAACCCATGAGACACCATGGAAACCTCAGTGAAATGTCTCCCCAGTCACACAAGGTCCCACTAGAATATCACCCCTCAACATGAAAATCACTTTAGAAACATCTATGTAGTCTCGTGCACCCCCTTTGGTTCCAAAAATAATCAAAAGGGTTTATCCCTGAAATTATCGCACATAACCACAAGACCTTTTATTGTTCACGAGGAACATCTCCAATGGGGAATTGGTTGTCCTAAAAAACACTAACTAAATGTCACAAAAAATAAATAACTTTTAAAATAATCAAGGAAAATAAATAGGAGAAACTGTGCAAGCCTCTTGTGATCATAAAACTCAAACGAAGCACCAGCAAATTCTCAAAAATCCTCTTGACAAAAAATCATTTCACTGAAGAATTTCCCAAACTAGTAATAAAATATCATGAGAATTCCTTTTCACATGCATCCTGATCTCATGAAATTCATTATAAATGTTATCCTAACAATACAAAAGACTCTCATAATGACTGCAAGATTAAATAAGATTCCATTAATTAAATATAAAAAAAATAAATGTGGTGTTTATGGGAAGGTCTTATGGTCACTAAATATCATGTGATTCATTTATATTGACCTATAGTTGGACCTCATGATAATTCACAATTCCAAATCCCTCCACTATCAAGGGCATGAATTTGTGTGATATGTTCCGCAAAAATTGGTGAATAACCTAGGTGGAAAGGCTTATAAATCTCCAAACCCAACAAGAAAAAATGAATCATTCAATGATAGAAAAACTCATGAAACCTCACACCAGTGAACCCAGACATCATATATTTCATAGAGTGGATTATCAAGTGACTGGGAAAGCTTTCCCTCAAGAATGATCTATGAAAAAACTAGAGAAATCACAAAACAATCATAAACACTGCATTTTATCATTAATAAACCACATAGAGGACTTATAATGGGTTACGTTAAAGACATACCACATATTTTCTAAAACACATGACACGTAAATAAATTGATGAGTGAAATCATTTAAGGAATATCCAATAAAAGTTTGAATAAGGCTAAAAATGAGAGACATATGTGAAGAACATATACACTGATCCTCATGTGCTTCGAATGAAGCACCCTAGTCATGCGACAACACCAATACATGTCACCCATTTTATGTGATGCTTCTTTAGTATACTATTTGGATCATGTGATTTATCCTGGACAAGCCAGAGCTAGTCACAAGGTACCACTTGGGCGTGCACCAATTGTCTTCAAAAACCCTCTAGCTCACCATACAGGTCACACAATTTCCTATATAAATGTAACCCATATCATATGAAAACATCAGAACATGTAATTTATGTCCCAAAAAATCTTTAGGGAATTTTAATTGGCTCTAGAGTAATCCTCTTTAAAATCCAACAAGACATTGTAATTACTTATGTGTATGTCAGTTGGATCTTGTGACATCCACTAGACATGTCTGTCAGCTCTCACGATGACACCCAGACTAGTCATCCAGGATATGTGGCACCCTATGAGACATGTCACACCAACTCCAATGATGCCCTATAAGAATGTCTGCTAGATTTAATGATTAATGTTGGAAATTTTAGTTTTATCATGTGATGCCTTCTAAGAATATCACCCAAGATTATGCAACAAATACTAGAATATGTTTTTCCAGTCATGAAATGTACTATAGATAAGTCAACTTGACCACCCAATTGACTTTGGACATGTCAGATAGACATATATTGACATATCAATCGAATAATTAAGCCATGTTGAGTGGAAAATCAAATCATGAGAGGCAGAAAACTAGGCCAGGTCAGTCGAGCATCCTAGGAGTTGATATCCTTAACCATCATCAATGTGTAACACCTAATTAGAAGTCTTACCTCATAGTATAATCCTTGATCAAAGGAATAATATGGTATTTCCAACATATAAGGTCCACATCAATGTGTGTTTTTGGACAAGATAAACTATGATGAATCTAATTCACTCTATAACTATGATATATAGGATTCCTACCTAAGGTCTGAGCCCGATGTAAAAACATAAAAAGTGTAGTCCCAAAACACAAATCCTGCATCAATAAGTTTTGAGGAAAATATTTTCGAATCCCTTATTTCATAAACTGGGAATAACTCATATTTTCTCAAAGAGTCACAATGATCATATCATTTTCATGAAAAATCATTATAAGTGAAACCATAGTGGGTAAGCCCCGATTAGTTGTATAATATGATATGTGCTACAAATAAGGAAAAAATCACTATGTAATCCATGACCATTGAACTATAAAGATTCTGATTCTTTCCATAACCAAGATATATAGGATTCCTTCTTATGACCTAAGCTCAAACTCAAATTGGCATCCACATTAGTGTAAGTCCCACCATGTCGTTGATATTTCAACCATTAGGACCTAATCATTCCAATCACTACTGGAAAATGAGTATATACCCATGGTTTTGTGTAGAACCGTGGTTATAGGCCCCCCTATACCCACGTTTTTCCAAATCGTGCGTATAGGGATAGTATCAGGACCAATATCCATGGTTCTCCAAAATCGTCGGTATAGGTCCCCTATACTGATGGTTCTTGTAAAAAACGTGGGTATAGGTTTTTTTTTGAAGACCTATACCCATAGTTTTGCCAAAACCATGGGAAAAGGTGTTGTTCTGCAGACATATACCCATGGTTTCTAAAAACTGTGGGTATAGGGGAATTTTTTTTAAAGACCAATACCCACAGTTTTGAAAACCCGTGGGTATAGATTTCCCACATTATTGTGGGAGCAAAAAATTCGTGAGATAAGAAATGTTTTTTGGGGATAAGACAATTTTGAATAATATAAATATACGGATACAAAATAATAAATCGTATAAAGTCTTTAGGTTAGTTGGTACGTCCCCGAAATCCTCTACACAGGTCTTGGGTTCAAAAACCCGCGGGTACATATTTTTTTGATCATATCAGTTATGTTAATATATTAAAGAAAATTAGCTTAACATTTCAGTTCTGATATTAGCTCAGTTGGTCAATGTAAGTGTGTCGAATGCGGGAGATGCGGGTTCAAAACCCAGTAGACTTATATTTTTCGATTATAGCAGCTCTATTAATATATGAAAGTAAAGTTATCTTTATTTATACATATAGGTGTTAGCCCAGTTGGTCTCTTGTTGGAGCGTAGTCTTCAGGCGTAGCGTGAGGATGCATGTTTGAATTCCCCCTTGCGCCATTTTCGATAACCAGTGGAATTTTAATTTTTAATTATAGAAGCTATATTTATATATTAAAATAAAATTATCTATATATACCAATAGCGGTGTTATCCTAGTTGGTCGCTTGGTGTGGCGTGGTCTTGAGATGCAGCGTGAGGTTGCAGGTTCGATTTCCCCTTGTGTCAATTTTGGAATTTAAATACCCCATGGATTTCAAACCATGGGGTCTGTTGTGTGCCACGCTAGTGGTGTTCCACACATAGACTTCCATATACCCAGGGTTTTGGGGGATATACCCATGGATTTGAACCGTGGGTATAAGTCATTTTTCCAGAAGTGAATGGGCTAGTTGTTCTACCTCATCCACCAGTAGTCATGGATGCTAATTGAACTATGATGACTCTGATTCCTATGATAACAGGGATATGTAATATTCTAACCTAAATCATGGGCATTATATTAAACATATATGTCCTTCATCCATATGCAGTGATACCTAATTTCTTTTTATCCCTTGTTTATAACACCGAGCATAGCTCACATGGATATAGGGAGTTGCAATGATCATGTCATTTACATCATTAATCTCCACCATCTAGGGAAATACTAGTATGTAATCCCAATGTGTGGCATTATATAAACATCCCCATACAAGGGAATGTACCTTATGTTCAATCCCAAGGGTATGAACGAACTATGGTAACTCTAATTACTTCTATAACGGGGATATGTAGGAAGTCATATTGAAAATAAAGATCAAATATTTGTTTCCCTTATTCCCACACATATTTCATTTCATCATGATGTTGAACTACAAGAGTTTGATAAACATCATGGATTTTGATTCTTTCCTTAAATTGGATTTTTAGTATGCCTCATAGTGGCTTAATCTGTTCCTCAAAATATTTACTGCCTCTCTGCATGACCAAAAATTCTAAAGATCCTAATTATGGGGATTCATCATATAAGTAGACATTCATTATTTGGAAATTGATGAAGAACCACGTATACATATAGATATATTAAATAATTATATCCCCCATCTTATTTTCAACATAAAGGGGACAAAATGTGATTATTTTTCTAGGGTAACCTTTACTATATCAAGATTTGGAAGATATTCTCGAACATATCTTAAATCTACATGTTAGTCCCAATGTATGAAAAAATTCCAATCAAAAAAATGGTGCATTGAAACTTACCTCCCATCCTCTTGACGAATGCGTCTTACTATGAGTCATTGGGAATGAAACCCTAACTAACCACATACCATTGGAAAGTAGCTCTGTATGAAGTTAAGGATGTGAAAACCATTGATATTTTCCATTAATAACAAAAATTCAAAACCTATAAAAATGATTGTGCATAACATTTATCTACACCTTCACTCGCAATCAAGTGATTGTCCAAACCAGACACACATATTGGTTTTCTATTCTCTGTTGAAATAAAAATGGTTAACCTGGTGTAAATATCTGAAATAAAAAATTTATTGGTTAATCATAATTTTTAAAAAATTTCATTGAATATTATATGGAAACAAAATGATGATCCCAACATAAAATCCTCAAATAGTCGGATGTTCTGTTTTGGACATGTCAGGTCATAATGATGTCATATCAAACAATGTTGAAAATCCTGTAATAATTAGTATATTTTTTCCTCTACAACTAGGATTCCAATAAAAAAATTCAATCCTCACATTGATAAGTCCACAGAAGAATAATGTATAGATTGGGAATAAAATGACAACCGTGTTAACCATACATATCAGATTGAGCATTAATCATGCCTATGATATTGAACTATTAGGTGACCATATTAATTACTATCTACAAGAATAAAGATACTAATCTTATCTACAACATCACAATATGAGAAAATATATTCAGTGTGTGACCATCCCAACAATTCAACTATGGCTGCAACCCTTTTAGGTCACAACATGATCTCAACATCCCGAGAGTGTCAATGCCATGTGGGGAAAACAATGGTCTTGTAATGCCATCGACATGGTATAATAATGTCTCTTGAATCATACCATGAGGGTCTCCATGTAATGAAACCAATAATTTCATATCGGCTAAAAAAGGCTACAACTAATCCGGTGGCCCTTGTTTCCCCAACCAACCACTTCATGAGCTTATCCCAAGAGCATGAAAATCACTACATTCAATTCCTGATGAAGGTGAAAGAGGGGGTCATATATGGATCCCTTCCAATATAAGAGCTACTAAGGATGTCTCATATCCACCATCATTGGTAGCACCATACCAATAGAAGCCATCAGTCACCTACTGAGGGTACCATCTGACACACTTCCACCTCTGATATCCATTCATGGGAAATAAGGAAGACACATTTGGCAAGAAAGGATCTAGAGAATCGGGGGTGGGATTATATCCCCACTCCCACTAAAAATGTTTACTCTCATATTCTAGTAGTAACGAGTGAGTATGATAACGTGAATTCTCACTTGGAGATTATTTGTGGGATTATTCTTAGAGTAGGCATGGGTGAGGCTCATATCCCTCCCCTCATCCATGAAGCCCATCAATATGTTGAAGTGGATTAATGAATACAGAATTGGGCTCATCTACCAACTTTAGTCTAAAATATTTTCCATTATATAGTCGAGACATAATATCTTCATGATTATATCCATATACATACTTCACTAAGATGCCATTACAACTTAGAAATGGCTAAAAAACTCCGCTGACATATTTTGGAACTGGTATAGAAATAGGGATAGTCACATAATTATATCCCTATAGTTGTGGTGTGTCAACACATTGATCATTATGAGAAAGTGGTTTCTATGATGCATGAACACATTATTTCTCCCATCCATGTAGAATATCATCATATTATAGTAATGGATGAGGTGTCAAATCGGGATCACATTCCCACTCCAACTGAGTCTCACTAGGTGAGATTGTCACATGCATTGGGAAAGAGAACAATCCTGGTGAAAAATTCCATCATCATATTCCAAAATACATGTATTAGGAACATATCCCTATTCTAGATAGGTCTCATAGTGTGATAGGGTGACATCCTCAGGATATGCTCATATTCCCATCAATGAATACCATAAGCACACTTTTAAGGATTATGATTTGGGTCATATTCTAGTCCTGACCAGGATTACCCATATGTGAATGAAACATTCATGGTTATAAGTTCATATTACTACCAATGAATCTTTCTATCAAATTATAGTAGATCAAGGAAGTAAGGTGCATATTCCAACATTATCTAATGAACAATTTCACGAACATCCTTCCAAGGAAATATAGGAGGAGTCTCATACACCTTCTCCCATTCCAAAGGACTATCAACATATTCTTATGGGGAATGAATATTAAAATTGACCTCATATTCCTATTCTTACTAGGTTCACCAAGTGATAGGGGTTCATACCTCATGGAATGCTCATATCTCTGCCTAAAAAGACAACTGACCTATTTCATCCCCTCTAGATTGGGCTCATACTATCGTTCTGTGTGAGGATCACCAAGTAAAAATGACAGATGCATTAGGGAAAACTCAAATTCTTTTCAACAATGAGGAGGATAATTGGGAAACTCTAGTATATTTTCCACATTAGGTTCATAATACCACATCCATAGTATATAAAAAACATGTATTGGAAATCATTACACATCATCCTCATATCTGCTCACAATTCAACAGGGAAGGTCATCATATTCTGGTCACAATGAAAAACGAGGACCATATCCATTACCTACTCAATGCCAGTGTCCCTGGGGACGTTTGAGACACATTCCCAATATCTCAAGTGTCCTTAAACTCTTAAAATAAAGAATAAGATGATCATTATTATAATCGTTCTTATCATGTTAGTTTGAAGATGGATCTCATGGACTCTACTCCTGAAATGTGTCATGGTAAACTTCCCCAAAGCGATATCTACCATGGATATGGAAATCCTTCCATTTCGTAGAATCATTCTTATAAAGGGTTGTCCAAAACAACGATTCATTTGTATATAGAGGTTCTCAAAACATTGAGGTAAACCACATATAATTCCCCATAAACATCTACCAGCACTCCACTCCAGTTAGCAAGAAAACGCAAGAACCAACTTTTGTGTTCTGATCAGATAGAGGTGTATAAGTCAGATAAAGCGGAGGATGACATTGACAGATTTATGGAGTTTTCAAGAAACAACATCCCCACCATGTTTTGTCCCCTCACCACTTCTAACTATGAGGTCCTAGATGGGATTGAAAAGGAGTACAAGCCTTATTTATGCCAAAATATCTAGGATACTCATCAGTGACTATAGGATAGAAATATCCCTTATCCAGCATATTATTATCTTCTTTATCTCATTATTAAACTATTTGTTCATATGGATATATCCACCATTTCTATTACCATTACCTAGTATTGGACAATCAGGACACATACCGACATAGTGTTTTCTCCACACTATGACAACTCAGTGCCAACAAATTTCTAAAGCATCTCCAGATATGATATCCTACGATGGGTGAACCATGAATAATCTCACATAACTTCCCCCTAGAAATAGAACCATTCTTATACAATATCGTCATATTTCATAGTCTCTAATGAAATCTTTGGACCGAGTAACGCGTGATTCAGTTGGTCACTACAACAGAATTTCCCTCATTCAACGATGCCTAGCCATCATGAATAAAATAAGTGGATAGCTCACAAGTCTTTGAACTGGACCCCTAGAACCAAAATGAATTCATTTGAGAGATAGAATCTGACATTGTAAATAACCAAGAAGCATCCTTTAGAAAATTACTACAGTGATATGCAATAATTATTCCTAGATCCTAGTGAGCATGGTGGCACCACAACAAATGGGCCCCAGTAGCAGGCACCATAGCAGTTTTCCATGATTGTATTGAGCTCACTGAGCAAGGGGAATATCTAACACTATCTCCACCTCTCAGATCATCAATTCCGTGGAGGATTCCTTACATATAATTAGTATTTGAAATAAACCCCAACCTACCAGGCTGGGGTTTTTATATTTCAATTACCATAAATTGGATTATCATCCACTAATAGGGTCCCTGGGAAAATAATGAAGGTTCTGTATTAATCCTTATCCCACTGGTATGTGGCATCTATATATCATTTTTTGTCCTTAGAGTCAACAAATATATAAATAGAATCATTTGATCCGCAACAATAGGATCAACCAATGACAATTGTGAACATGAATAACACCCCACCTAAAGGGCTGGGGGAATTTTCATAATCATTCATCACCATAGAAAGAATTAGTCTTCTCTTTGTTGGGAGATAAATATAAATGAATGAAACCCCATACATTCCTTAAATCATAAGGCAAACATCTGCTATTAGGGGATTGTTTGGAAATCATGGCTTTCAACTCCATAAAATTCATTACTCATAGTCCAAGACAATAGAAGCGTTTGAAGAAGGAAATGATACCCCTTTGGGGTTGCAAGAAAAATGGGTATAATATGGCCAAGTGTTCATGTAAGAAACCTGATGAAGGTAGTGATGAATCATTTTGTTTCATCAATTTTAATCAGACAAATACCATTTCCTGATATGAATATGTGAATTTTTTAATTATCAACACTAAAGATATGGTTGATCAAGAAGCAAATTTATAGGGAATCACGATGGAAAGGATTCCATGATAAGAGGGTGATTCGGATGCACCAACTATAGATGCACACATCAGGATCCAACGAAGGCTCCAAATTTTCCCACAAACGAATATAGAGTTGCCACTCCTCTTGCATAACATTACCAATGACAAATGGAAATGTGTGTATATATCATAATCACCACCCCAAATAGATGAGGTTCCTTTAATTGAAGAAAGGTTTTCATAATGGGAGAGTGAGATACAAAATCACAAACAAATCAATGAGGATCTATTCATGAGCAATATTCCCATTGGGTATCATCTTTAGGAAGAGACAAATATTCTTATAATTATAGCTAATTTTATAGAAATATTGGTTTCTAATAAATAGAATAGATGTAGATCTAGGAAATTGGTCTATATAAATAAGGAAGTTGAAAAGGTTATTAAATTACCAATGTTACCCTGACAACATATCCCCCCACTAGGGTGAGAATCTTGAATTATGAAGAATCGATAATCAGCGAGAGATGAAAGAAGCCCCAAATCATTGATCCCCACCCACTCCTTATAGATTGGAGGCATCTTAGATAGCAGTACCCGGAGAGATTATTAATATTATCTAGTCCCTAGATAATTAAATGGAATCCATGCAAGGGAGACACACACTTATTCATCATAGGAGGAAGAAATATCCTAAGTGGGTGGATAATATACCACCCCTACCCAATTTTAGAAATCCCACATTCTCTACCTTTGTTGGTGTAGGAAAACTTAAATAACATTTGACACCCTTCATATCCCAATTTGTTCAAATCATGGGCCCTCATGATCAATATGAGGAAACAAAGATGAGGTAATCTATATATAATATGAAAGGGACATCCATTTTTGGTACTACAGTCTTCTAATGGGATCTATTATTTAATGTGAAGATATTTTTTGTAAATTACATTATCAGTTCATCTCCACAGTAATGGAAAAAATGGTCAACCTTACGAACTATAAACAATGTGAAAATGAGATCATACTTGACTTCCTTTCAAGATGGAAAGGATTAACATATTCACACAACATCCATCTCTCTTAGGAACAAATGATGGAACTATGTGCTGAAAATATGTGAGATAAGTCACAGAACCCTCGGATCCTAACAAGTATCAAGGGGGTTTTTGTGAGTTTTTAAAGACAGTAAACCATCTAGAGGAATCCATTGAGAAATCCCGATCCAAACCTATACTCATGACCTTATCATTATGGAATGGATAAGAAAAATAGAAGATATGTCTATCACTCACAATCCACCTGTAGTTCACTTCCAATCATCTTGATATGTCCCCGATTTCCAAAACAAATTCAACCAAGCGGTAACAACCACAAAATCACCATCTTCCATAAGCACATTCCAATAAAGGTAACCCATGTTTTGAGGAAATGATGATTAAAGTATACTCCTTCTGAAATGAACATGTCTAGACTATTTTTAAATAGCCACGGAAAATATCCTACTCAAGATACTTCAGCATAAGAAAACTGAAGAAGTCTACCTCACTGAACTTCTCAACTACTGAACTTTCCATAGAATACTGAGTCATGATATCAATGATTTCACCATCTTCAAAGATGTACATCAAGGCATAATGGATTATAGATATGTGGTTTTAGATAACCCATCAGAGTAGGTGGCCTGCATAACAATTTACCAGTCATAAGAAGAGGGTTATTGGAATAAATTTCTATCCACTCATGAACATAAGTTCAACAACTAAATGAGTCAGAAAATAATTGGCCAAGATCATTCCACCCTAAGAGAATAGATACGAAAACCCATAATATCTTCAATAATAGAGAATTTTAAATTATATATTTCTTGAAAAAGTTGAAATGGCCACAGATATCAGGAAGAAAGATAATAAGATGAGTCTTATTCGTATCCAACGCAAGCTCTGGCTCTTCCATATTTCATACCTACACCATCTGATGCACATTCACAGTCCCACCAAGTAGAACCATCATTTTATTAAGATATAATAACTGGTTATTTCAATGTGATATACTGGTTATAACACTTCTATGATGATGAATATGCATCTGAGTATGAATTACCTGCACCAAACTAGGGAAGAAGAGGCCACATACATTGTAACCATGGATACATGGGACAACATGGGCATTCACAGACCCAATATTTTGGCCAAATTACCAAATAGAACATATATATAATTCAAACTAGTGGGAATGACATTTTTCATGTAAAATAAAGACATGGAGGTGTTTAAGAACTCCCAAGATATTTTCCCCACCTAGTTTCCTTTCATAACCACCTTGCTTGGGTTTAATGATCTGAAAAACCCCAGGGAACAACAAAATATAGCAGGACCTGCTCCATATGTAGAAGATGCTCCCACAACTTATACATAAGCACTATGAACATAAACCGATTATTCCTCAATTCTCAAGCAGCATCTCAAGAAGAAACCCCACCTCCAGAACCACTAACCTCTGACATAAATGTATGACATTCTAAAACTACCAAAGGTTGTTCCAACCATTCTCGCAATACTTGATATGATCCATATTTCAAAATGAATCAGAGCGGAACATGTTAAATCCCTCCAAATCCCATATGAATTCCAAAAAAATGTCAATCTTGTGGAGGTATATCAAAAGGAGACGATGTTGACAAAATTACATATTTCCATCTCATTCAATGATCAGGATCAAGAAGAGGTCATCCTAGGACACATCAGACCCCTATATGTTTTGAGAAGCCTTGATAATGTCGACATCTGAAGGTATCAGATTGAAAATGCCTCTCAGATCCATCTCATCCTGATTGGAACCCACATATTTTTGGGATATAGAAAAGGTAATTTGTCTCTCAAAAATATTACAATTCAAGGGTATAATAAGCATGAAAAAATACATCTCGAGAAGATAAAACTCCATGAACGATTTGGGGACCTCACATATGCTGTAGAGTTTATGGTTATCCAACAAGACACAACATGTAATTACTTTTTTGGAAGTCCCTAGATCTATTTTCATATATAAATAACTTTAATATTTGATCAATGTCTTAAATAACCCAACAATAGAAATTTTGGAAAATTGTATGGTGAGAAAACCCCCTATGAGAAATGTGAGGCCATATATGATTAAGTAGTATTATACAAAATGGAATGAAGAAAACTAATGGTGGATGATGATATACAGGTTGTATCCCCTGATGGCGTTGGGTCCTCCCCAACGTATCCCTAGATTATGATTCATAGAAACTATGTTCTCCCCCCAAATATAGCTAAGGTGATAGACCTGGTCCCATAGTTCCAAGTCCCTCCAGACCCTAGTATCAATGAAGATACAATTAGCTACATCATCTCTCTAAAATGACATAGGTTGTAGGGGTTTATAATTTCTCTTATCATGGCCTCTCCCACCTCGATAGTGGCTGTGATTTCCCCAGATTTATGCCCCTGTCTATGAATTCATCCATAGACATAGTGGTGGAAGAAAAATAGGATGACATTAGGAATTCCCCTCCTATATTTTTTATGGTGCAAATACCTCAATTGATGATATTAGGTGGGTTATTCATGAATAGAAGAAGACCAATGGCCTACACTTATTAGTGAATCTATATCCCCAAAATTGAAATAGATGTGTATGTCATTTATTAAGAATCACCGATATGTGTTCACATTAAAATATATAGAAATTTACGAACTGAATCTATATGTGGATAAACAAAATTTTAGCTCACCCATTGAGCATTGAGGATTTATATAGGAATCCAAGAGGATGCACCCCTCTCATGCATAAAAATTAGGGGAGGAAGATGGAAAGTTTTTCAATGAAAACATTGCATGTGATGTTTAATACCCAATATGTCTTACGAACATCATCCCAGTTATGAAAAACAATGTTCATATTAGTTTCTTCATTGTTTTCAGAGCCATATTTACCACTTCCCAATGAACAATTTACCAATTATGATTATAGAACTTTTGATTGATGAAGTTGTTGCCTTCCAATTATTTTCCTTCATGAAAAAGTATTCATGGTATAATCAAATAAATATGGCCCATGAATATAAGGATTCTACTAACATTAGAGCACAACATTGGATATTTTCCCTTAGTTCATGCCCTTTGGGTTAAAAAACACTAGCACTACATATCAATGAACCAGTAATCATCATATTTAATCCATTACTTGGAAGTATTTGTGAATGTTATGTCGATGACACGGTAGAATAATACTGATAGTTATGTGGTCACTTAAAATATCTTCAAATGATATTTGATAATCTATGACAACATATTTTAAAGATTAATCCATTTAAATACACCATCAAGGTATCCTAAGGGATGTTTTTTGTCTTTATGGTATGACACTGTCGCATTGAGGTTTACAATGAAAAGAATAGTTGTTTTGTAGACATGTCACTGTTGACGCTCCTTTCGTCACAGAATCTAAAGATCGGAAAAGGGAATATCTCAGCTGAAAGTGATTCATCATTTGAAGAAAACATCAAAAATCGACAAAGGCCTGAACAAAGGATCAACAGCAAATCCACCGCGCAAGTGATACCACTGCCGCGCAAGTATACTTGCGCGGCTACCTTGGTCGCGCAGGTGACTTGCACGAACTAATTGGTAACCGCCCGGTAACCGCCCGGGGTCTTCTTTTGCCTATAAATAGACCCTGTGGGCCCCCCATTCGAGAGGATCTTTTTTTTTTCAGAAACTCGGATTGAAGCTCCCGACGCCCAAGTCTCTTCTCAAAGCTTCTGGAACACTTCTAAGGTAATTTCATACCTAGAACGGAAGATCTCAAGAGAAGAAGGAAGGCCTAAGTGTTGAAACTTATCAAACAATTGCGCGCCGACTTAATTCCTTCAATATAACTTGCGCGTCCCTTCTCTGGAAGAACCTCAAGAGGATGGTAAAGGGTTTTCTAAAGAGTCGCTCAAGCATTTCAATGCTGGTTGAAAATCGCGCAAGTACCACTCTTGTCCCGCAAGTATACTTGCGCGACCAATACTTGCGCGCCACCGCAGGACTTGCGCGCCTTTAAAGACTTGCGCGCCCCTATCTTTTTGGGTGCCCATATTTCCCATTTTACCCCTCTTAAGCCATTTCACCTTTCCTATTCAAGATTCAGTCTTCAAGATACTCTTCAAAGCCATTTATGGCATGATTTCTTGATTTGACATCCTTGTCTGAAAGGAATTCTGTGAAATATCTCTCAAAGTCTAGTGATTTAAAATATCTATATGTCACCAAAGATTGAGAGTTCATTCATTCAACCTCATCCTTTAAAATGAGAGAATCCTTAACCTGGGTCTCCTTTTCAAGAATAATCCCCAGTTATAAAACCTTTGATCTGGGCATCCTCCTCAAGAGTAAGCCCCAAATCTTAATCCTTAACCTGGGTTTCCTTTTCAGGAATAAGACTCAGTCATAACCTTGGGCTTCCTTTTCAGGAATAAGCCCCAAGTCCCCTTAAACTTCTCT
Organism: Viscum album; assembly: GCA_963277665.1. Classification (NCBI taxonomy): domain Eukaryota; kingdom Viridiplantae; phylum Streptophyta; class Magnoliopsida; order Santalales; family Viscaceae; genus Viscum; species Viscum album. Next base: position 901,592,607 of record OY728130.1, read on the forward strand.
TAACCAGTCATAAATTACCTTTGATTTGGGTTTCTTTTTCAGGAATAAAACCCAATCATAAGTCCCCTCCTAACTTGGGCATCCTCCTTAGGAGTAAGCCCCAAGATTAGAGTATTCAAATCTCCATGAAGCACATATAACTTTGTGGACCCTGTTCATGGATTTTCTCCCTAAAAGTAAATCCTAAACCTTCATCTATCTGGGCAGTCATCTATACATAAGCCCCAAACAAATTCTTATGATTGCATCTTTTATGGCACAATTGTCTAAATTTTACCAATACCTCTTGTTTCTCACACCGAGCATGACTCACGTGAGCTTAGAGTGTAAAAAGTAATTATGACATTCATCTTTGAGCCATCAATCATAAACATCATACTCCATAATTCGAACTACGTGGGTTCTGATTCCTTTTTTAAAACAAAGGATACGTAGGTAGCCCATTTATGGGTTCGATCCCAACTTTGAAATAATCTCTGTCCTTCTGAATGACGATAAACTTCAAGTGCCCCACTGAGTGGCTTTAAAACCAGCCTGGTCATCAAAATGACCAAGAGACTTTTATATAAATGTTTTGAAGGATACCATTGAACAAGAATCTCTAAACAAATATAGATGATTCTATATTGATGAAGAACCTCGAATACATATAAAAGATTCTCTAAATTTCTTGCATATTTAATCATTGATTGTCAAAACTAAAGGAAAGCTCATTTTATACTTGGTAATGTAATAAGGATTCACGAACTTAACTTAAATATATAAAGAGAGTCCCGGAGTAGACAATAATTCCCCTCAAAAATGTGTGATGAGTCCGACCTCCCATCCTCTCGACGAATGCAAATTCCCAAGCCTCATTAGTCCACAAACTAATGACCGCCTGCCTTTGGAAAGTAGGTCCAGACGGATGTGGAATCATTGGATGTTTCCGGTTCTACAAACAAAACCCGTTAGAAACCGATCGGAACGTTTGAATCTCCCGTCCAGGAGGTCATCCCCAGATTCCACGCGAAACAAAAATGGTGAAACCAACGTGAATCCTTAACCAAGTTAAAGTGATGTTATTCTTATCTGTTAGGCCCCTTGGGCCAACATGGAAATCATTGACATATGATCATCCAAAAGATGCAGTAGCCGGATTCATCTTGATTATGTCTGTTACATGGAACATGCACTCTTTTTTCAAGATCTTCTGCAAAAATAGCTTTCCTTAAATTCACCCCTGTGAATACTTCTGCTGTGAACACCTCTACTGTGAGGTCTACTGCTGTGAAAACCAATGCTGCTACTCCTGCTGGAACGTCATCCGCTCTGAGGATGACATCACCAACTCAGCGTCTTCAACGCTGTGTTTCTAATGCACTGGTTAAGGAGTACCGTCGCAACGGTACTATCCCAACTCTGGAGGCCGCTCGTCAAGCCCTCCAAGTTAACAATTCTACCTGGTCATCCGGACAACGGCGACCAGCAATCAAGAAGAAGGCGGTGCTGACTACCGTCTCCAACCGTTTCGGGTCGTTATCCCCGGAACACAATTTCCATTCACTCCCTTATTCCGAGGAAGTGAATGAGCAGGTCCCTCGGGGCCTTAATTCAAAAAGACAGGAGTCCTTCTCAAGGGCTCACATCTACAATCGCCGCCAGACTCATGCGGTAGTGCGCCCTCAACATGATGAGGGTACCGACTCCAGGAATTCAGCTCAGGTTCCTCGAACCCGAGCAGGCAAGATGAACCGCCAGAGACAGAATCCGGTTAACAATAGGCAAGTTGTCATCCCTGCCATCTCCAGAGAAGTCCACCAACCTAACTTGGTCGAAAACAACGAGCAGGCACACACACCTTCCCGTTTTAATTCAGCTGTCCAGCCGACTCGTCTGACAGCATCAAGCCGATCCCGCCAGGCAATTCCGGTGGAGTACCATAGGCAGGAACATACACCTGCTTATACATCACCAGTTAGTCAGCAGGCTCGTCTGACTACATATGGTGGATCTCGTCAACCGCGTTTGGCGAAGTGTAATCAGCAGGCACATACACCTGCTAATACTAATCAGGCCTACCAACAGTCTCGCTTGGTAGCGCACGGAGAAGTCAGTCGGAAAGTCCCGACGACAAACAGAGGGCAGACTAAACTCTCTGCCTCCACACTTGAGTACTGTCAGGATTCACTGACAGGAAAAGGAGGACAGGAGCAGGCACATACACCTACTCCAAGCCCGGAATGGACGTATATCCCTGTTCCAGCGGCTGAAGTCACCAAGCATATTTTGTCAATGGTGAAAGAGCAGAAGCAAATTCCTGCTCATATTCTGGATGCTTGCCAGGATATCATAACATCTTCAGCATCATCTCAGGGACAGACACATAAATCTATCCCTAGCAGTGGAGTGACACGTCAACAATTCACTCTGGAACAGACACACACATCTGTTCCAGTCCAAGAGGGTTATGGGGCATACTCCCCCATATCATATGGATAACCAAGTCAGGCACATACACCTGATTTGAGCGATGATCGTCAGCCTAACCTGACCATCTTTCCTGATCAGGCACATACACCTGCTCAGAGCAATCACTTTCGTCATCAAGTGGTTTCTAAAGCGAGTAAGAAGGCATCTAAGAAAAAGATCCGCCCAGCACAGTCAGGAGATCAAAGGCCAATCTGTAACCAAGCCTTGCTCGATGCTGGAGTTCTTGAAGCCCTCAGACATTTATCTGTCGGAATTCAAGATTCTACTCCCTCAGTTCCCAATAACGGGAACATTAATTCTGAAGGTCTTCAACAGACACTTCCTCATGAAAACTTGCTTCTTGAAAATTCGGTCAATCTTGAAGTTTCTTCTTCAGATGAGAGCCACAGGAACCCTCTGTGTGGTCAGAAGGCCAAGGAGAAAGAGATTTCATCTTTTGCTGTAACCCATCATGACGGTCCTCCTCATGGTGATGAACTTCGCTACGAAAGTCCTCTCCGCAGTAGTGATTCACGTTGTCTCGAAAATTCTTCAGAAGGCAATGTAGTGACGAGAAAGCCCTCCTATCTCGAGGCACTTGCAAACGTAAAACCAGTCATGTCTAATGCTTTACTATCGGCAGGTGAAACTCTTTCTCCATCAGAAGATATCCTGGGGTTCAGGTTATTCTCCGAACCTTCCCTGGGTCATTCATCTTCCAGCATGAATAGCGATTCCTCTACCAATCTTGTTGAATCCAATGAAGCAACAAGGAAACACCAACTCTGGTCCAAACAGGTAGAAGAATCTTCATTTAATGATAAAGAGGAAATGCTGAACATGAGAAAAAAACTGGCAAATGGTGAAGTACCAGTCATGTTTTGGCCTTTGGCTGATTCCCAGTACGACATTCCAAAAATGTTGACGGATGATGGAATCCATGATATTCGTCTCAACATATGGAAAACTCTTTGTCAATTAAAGAAGAAGGTATTATCTTACGATGAATATGAAAATCATCTTAAGATAATAGAAGGGTTACAATGCCAGATTGATTTGGCATCTCTATCAGTCTCTCGGTATCCGAAGGCTGAAAAGCAACAGAGAACCCTTCAACGTTCATTCCTTGCCGCACTAAGAAGATTGCGTCAGTTAATTTCCAATGTTCCATCTAATGTTCATATCAGAAGATGGGGTGTTCACGGAGCACTACATTTCACAGTGCTTTCCGGTCAGCAGAGCCCGCCGAAAATGGTCTCATGCAATGTTATTGCCCATGGCCGGCCACAGTCAATGGGCTTTGTTCATAATCAAAAGATTGCTCGAGAAAAATCTTCAACTAGTTCCTCTCAAAATCAAGTATATAGAGAACAGGTTGTTGAATTTCTCCTACATCAAGCAGGCGAGAATATTGCACAAGCCTCTCGTCTGGAGCAAACACGTCATCAAATGACAGAAGATTCGGAAATCATCCAACGGTCTGTTGAACTAGGTGATAAAAGTGGATACAGGTTAATGCATCCAGCTAATTTCCGAACTAAGATTCGCAAGATCAAGAGAGATTTCAAAAAGATCTCAGACATAGCATGTCAAGAGACACCCCAGCTTGCCAGACTGGGGAATTCTCTAACCCAACCCTTAGAATCAACGAATGGGATTCGAGGAGTTGAGCAGAAGCAACAGGAACACCCCCAGTCCACCGGACTGGGGACTTTTTCAAATCTTCAATCCTTCCCTCAGAGAAAGTCAGTATTCTCTCGATTAGGGAATAAGTCTCAAGAGGAACGAAGAGCCAAGATGTCAGGAGATTCTCTCCAAGTGACAGTTCTCCATGAAATTCCTGAGGGATCAAGTCAACGGAATGCCATGTCTCATCATGGACATAGAAGGAGAAAATATCATAGAAATGCTGAGAGAAAGGATTCCATGCAATATGCATCCATTAATGTCATCAATACCGTTGCTGCTGATTCACCAGATGAGGCTCAATCAGAGGGATCAGATGAAGAGGTTCCTGCTCAAGAAGTCGCGCACACAGACCTAAATGAAGAAGGTGTGCGCACACGTAATCAAAGGCTTACCCAAAATCTGGGTATTCCTTCAAGTAACCCACTTCCCCCTCTCTGAAAAGTATCCAATAAGGGGAAAGGTAAGAATCAGGTTACTTCTCACCCTTCCTCTGAAGGAGGTCAATCGCTCTCATTAGAGAAAAGGTTTGCACAACAGGAGGAAGAAATGAAAGAATTAAGAAGGTTGAATGCAGAACTACTTCAGAATAGTCTTCTTCTTAATAATGCTGAAGTCCGACAGCCGAAGGAATTTGTTTTAACTACTGATATGGATCAAGAATATCCTCCTTTGTCAGTACACCCACAGAGGTCTAATCCTACGGGTCAAACGCAACAACGGTTGGCAGCACTACCATCAGTTGCAGCACCAACCACCACATCTGTCCAAGCTCCATTCATTGCACCTACCCAAAACCAAGTTTAACCTGACGTTTCTCAAAAGTTAATAACTACTATTGAGTCATTAACAGCTCAGTTAGAAACAATGGAAGGGAAACGGGCGTAAGTTCAACCTGAAAAGAATGTTTACCCTGAATGGGTAGATTCAATTTCTCCTCCATCCAGTTTTGGAAACCCTATTTTCCCTACTTTCAATGGATCAGGTGACCCTGAACAACATTTGACGCATTAAGTATCTTGTTGTGATCCTATGATGGGAACTCCAGAGCAGCAAGAAGCAGTGAAACTCAGATGCTTCGTGCGAACCTTGCAAGGACCAGCTTTTGTCTGGTATACAAGCTTGAAATCCCAGTCAGTCATCGGATAGGAGGATCTTCGTCAAAAATTCCTTCTTCAGTTTAGCTCAACTTTTCCAAAAACGACAGTTTTCGATCTTACAAACTACAAGCAAAGGGAGAATGAAAGAGTCTCTGATTTCATTCCTCGTTGGAAGGGATTAACGTATTCCTTGAGTTTATCACTCCCTCAGGAGGAATTGTTGCCAATATGTGTGGCAAATTTGCGTGACGAATTACGCACGCCATTGATCCCTGTGAAATACACAGGAGGGTTTCGAGACCTTACTTCAATCGCTCAACAGATTGAAGATTCTCTTATACAGGGTAAGGTTAAATCTCGTGTAATTACATCAGCTCCAGGATGAAGAATGGGTAAAGCAGAAACTGCTACAGTTATGCTTAAATAGGCACCTGTACCTATTTCTACTTCAAAACCTTCATCTTCTCGAAGAGCTCCACCGCCTGAATGCCAACAACAAAGGCTATTTCGTCCAAATGATCAAAAAGATCAACGACAAAAACAATTTGAGGATATGAAGGGTAAAACATACTCTTTCCGAAGTGAGCAAGTTCCTAGTTACTTCATTTCAGCTCTGGAAAATAATTTGGTTCAATTACCAGTGCCCAAGAGGCCAAACAAGGAAGGAGATGAAGACCGTCCCAATTATTGTCCCTTTCATCAAATGTTGGGGCATCCCATCCAGGAGTGTTTTGTCTTTAAAGACCTCCTGCAAAAGATGGTCGACTTGGGACAAGTCAAATTGAAAGGTTCTTCAGCTCATGTAGCGTGTATTACCGCTACAGATCCAGAAGAAGGAGGCGAGTGGCAGGAAGTCAAAAGCAAAACTGCGAAAAAATATGATGATTGGATGGTCAGAAAGACAATCAATCGGACCCATTCCATTTTGCGAACACAATTGAAGAAGCCAATTGTGTCTCCTACAAAAGTTGCAGTAAATCCTCCATCAAAGGACAAATCCTCAAAAGGGCAGCACAATTCAAGGAAGAAAGAGGAATCAGGAGAAGATGAGTATGCATCAAAGCCTAAATTGTCTTTGACTCTGGCAGATTTCATGCCATCTACTTCAAAGCAACAGGCACCGTCCCACCAAACGGCACAGCCTAAACAGGCTAACCTGGCAGAGTCTTTATCAGACGAAGAGTTAATCTTTGGTTTTGTTAATATGATTCAATTAACAGATTCATATTCCAGTCTTGATGAGCCTGAATTCCCTGTATCAAATAAGGGAACCCGAGGAAGTTCTAGAGGTTCAGGATATAGGGGAAGACGTGGATCTTTCCGAAGCCACTACTCTAATTCTACCCCTGCTAGCACTGTATATGCAGCAGAAACTCGTGGTAGAGCCCTTCAGCGAGCTCAAAAAGAACAAGCAAGTTCTTCTTCCAATGGCCAACTCAGTTTCGGCACAGTTATTTTGGAAGACCGATTAAAAGTTCCATCTTCTTTATCTCAGCAAGTAAATGGATCTAATTAGTCTAATTTTCCAAAACCAAGGATGTTGCCAACTTCAATACAAGATGCATCAGCTTCCAAAGCATCTGCTTCCAAGGTACCTGCTAAACCGCATATTCCTATTGGGAAACGCATGCCTCTAGATCAAAAGTATGATATATTGAAACACTTGGCCCAAGTACCAGCCAAATTATCAATTTTGGATGCTTTGAATCTATCAAGAGATCTTCGGGAAGCACTCATCGAAGCTTTGTCAAGTCCTCAGGAGTTTGAAGCTGAAATTGCTGCAGCTGAAATTTATCACATAGAGAATAATCCTGCAGAATGTCATGCAGTGATATCTTTTACTGATAAAGATGAAGATGATGTTGTTCATGGGCACATAAAACCTTTGTACTTATCTGGAAAAGTCAATGGTATAGATGTTCGAAGAGCTTTTATTGACAATGGTTCAGGAGTCAACCTCATGCCCATTCGTACACTTCGTCGATTGGGCCTCACAGAATCTGATTTATCTCCTTCTACCATGATGTTGCAAGGATATGATAAAAATGAACAAGAACCACTGGGAGAAGTTACACTCAGAACTCAGTTTGGAGATCTTGTTTCCAATTCGGATTTTATGATTGTTGATCAGGACTCAGCTTTCAATATCTTGCTTGGAAGACCCTGGCTACATCAGCATGCAGCTATTCCTTCATCATACCATCAATGTCTCAAATACTGTTTCGATGGTCAAGTTGGAACATTGTATGGTGATAAGGCCCCGTTCAAGACATGTGAGTCTCAATACATTGAGGCGGAATTTTATCAAATGAATGGAAGAGAAAAATCTACAATGAAGGAAATTACCAAAGTTAATGCTCCATATGGTTTGGAAAAAATTCCAATAAATCCATTTTCACATGTGAGTACAGATTATGTGTTACCTATCAGTCAAATTGACAAAAGAGGCCCAAATCAAAATACTCTTATGGAAAGATCCATAATGTCAATTACGGCAATCGAGCCAGACAACATGGGAGAAATTGGTAACTTACCAAGCAGTGATGAAAGCATAAGTGGTGACGTTTTCATTTCGTCTGCTGAAATCCAACAAGTCTATACTTCGCTAATCAGGCCAGGAGAAGTTATAGCAACACCAGAGGTGAATATTGATGTCGATTCTCAATCCATCATCTCCTCTTTAATTCCCAAAGAAGACCCTTTATCATCAATAGGGTCGGAAATGGAAGCTTCTTCTTCTTCAAAATGTGAAAATTTTGACATCTCTTATGGTCATGAGAATTTCGTTTTTTCATCCACTTTGCAAGTAGAAACGGAAGAAATAACACATGATGAAGAGGAAGAGGAAGATCTTAGAGATGCTCCTCCAGCATTTGAAGAGGGTATCTCTACCACTGTGGATGAACTCAGAGAAGTAAATCTGGGTACAGAGAAAGATCCATGCCCCACTTTAATTAGTGCGGCCATGACCCTTGAAGAACAAGAGATGTATATTTCTTTTCTAAAGAAAAATAAAGATATTTTTGCTTGGAATTATACAGAGATGCCTGGCCTTGATCCTAATGTTGCCACCCATCATTTGGGTTTGCCAAAAGAACATCGAGGATTCAAGCAAGCCGCGAGAAGAACACACCCAACCTATGCTTCCAAAATCGAGGCTGAAGTGGATAAGCTTATCAAAGCTAACTTCGTCAGAGAAGTTCAATATCCCAAGTGGTTGGCTAATATTGTCCCTGTAAAGAAGAAGAACATACAAATTAGGGTTTTCATCGATTTTAGAGATCTTAATCGGTATTGTCCCAAAGATGATTTTCCAGTTCCGATTACAGAACTCTTAATTGATGCGACGGCTGGCTATGAAGTACATTCTTTCATGGATGGATATTCTGAATATAATCAGATCCGAATGGCCCCAGAAGATGAGGAATATACAGCCTTCAGAGCTCCTCAAGGTGTGTTTTGTTACTGGGTGATGCCCTTTGGTTTAAAGAATGCAGGTGCAACATATCAACGCGCCATGCATCGTATCTTCAAACCTTTTCTAGGGAAATTTGTTGAATGCTATGTAGATGATTTGGTGGTTAAATCCAAACAACGTTTTGATCACTTGGCTGATTTGGAAGTCATATTCCACAAGCTTCGACAACATAATTTGAAGATGAACCCCTTAAAATGTGCTTTTGGGGTAACCTCAGGAAAATTCCTCGGCTTTGTTGTACGCCATCGTGGTATTGAAGTCGATCCTGAGAAGACCAAATCAATCCTTGGTATGTCACCTCCTCAGAATTTGAAAGAATTAAGAGGACTTCAAGGACACTTAGCCTATATTCGGTGTTTCATCGCCAATTTGGCAGGAAAACGTTTACCCTTTACCAAATTATTGAAGAAAGGAGTCACTTACCAGTGGACTAAAGAATTTCAAGAAGCATTTGATGTTCTCAAGAAATACCTCTTGAGTCCACCAGTACTCATGCCACCTGTTGAGGGTAGGCCTCTTATCCTCTATGTGAAAGCTTTAGAGCGATCATTGGGTGCCTTTCTCGCTCAAAAGAATGATGCTGGGAATGAAAATAGTCTCTACTATCTCAGTAGAACTATGCTTGAAGCAGAAACCCGGTATTCGAGTATTGAAAAGTGCTGCCTAGCATTAATCTTTGCAGTTCAGAAACTGAGACACTAACTGCAACATCACGAGGTCCAATTGGTATCTCGTAATAATCCACTCAAATTCATCCTTAGTCGTCCAATGCTTACAGGACGTCTGGCAAGGTGGGCGGTTATTCTACAACAGTTCGACATCCAGTATGTGTCTCAAAAGGAAATTAAGGGCCAAGCTCTGGCTGATTTCCTGGCTGAACACCCTTCAGTGGAAGACACATATTCAGATATCGAACTCCCTGATGAGGAAGTTTTTTCCATTCAAGAGAGTCCTCAAACATGGGAAATGTATTTTGATGGTGCTTCTAGAAGTCCAACAGGGAAGAAAATGGAAAATCCTAAATTCAACAAAGTTGGTTTAGGAATTGTGCTCATTTCTCCAGATAAGGTAGTGTTACCTTATTCCTTTTTGTTGTGGGAAGGTGGTACCAATAATGAAGCTGAATACCAAGCTCTCATTGCAGGCTTGGAGTTAGCACTTCAAGCACAAGTGAATCACTTAAAGGTGAAAGGTGATTCAGACCTGGTAATCAAACAAGTCAATGGGGATTATGCCATCAGAAAAGAAGAATTAATCCCTTTGTATGATTACGTCAGAGAGTTAATGTCGGAATTCCCTTCAGAACCGACATTTTCTTATGTCCCAAGATCACAAAATGCTCAAGCTGATGCACTGGCTAATATAGACACAGCTTTAGCAGATCCAAATCAGGACGAGACAACCATCGGTATTGCCCACCGTCATGCAATTTCACCTTATGTTCAAGTCAGAACAGAGGAAATTAATGAAATTAGTCCTATTCCTGAACCGTATGGTCATACTACAGGATGGATGTCACCTATCAAGGAATACCTTCAAAATGGAACACTTCCACCTGATAGAGCCGAGAAAGAACAAATTCGGCGACGTGTGGTCAATTTTACTCTTTATGATGGTCCAAACCACCTCGAGAAAATTCTCTACAAACGTGGTTTTGATGGAGTTCTCTTCAGATGTATTGATGGTGAAGAGACAATGGCTGTCATAAAAGAAGTGCATGCAGGAGTCTGTGGTGCCCACCAGTCTGGACATAGATTTTCTGATCAAATTTGAAGGCTTGGATAGTTCTGGCCTTCAATGATACAAGATTGTGTTAATTTCACAAAGAAGTGTCATTCATGCCAAGTATATTCCAACTTCATTCATCAACCTCCAGAGTTGCTTCATACAGCTAAATACTCATGGCCATTTTCCACATGGGGAATGGATGTGGTGGGACCTTACCCTTCAGCTACGGCCAAGTAGTTTAAGTACATTCTTACTGCTACTGATTTCTTTTCCAAATGGGCAGAGGCAGTACCTCTCAAAGAAGTCAGTTCTAAATGAATTGTTAGCTTCATCAAGTCTAACATCATTACTAGATTTGGTGTCCCTCATACCATATTGACGGACAACGGCACCAACTTCTGTTCTTCTGAGGTAAAGAAATTGTATCAAGAATACAACATTAAGTCCAACCATTCATCTCGATATCATGCAGTGGCTAATGGCCAGATAGAGGCCTTCAACAAGACTCTTTCAAATATACTGCAAAAGATGGTAGATAAAGATAAGAGGTCATGGCCTGATAAACTCTATCATGCTTTATGGGCTTATCGGACTACCACTCTCAATGCAACGCGGTCTACTCCATATTCATTGGTATATGGAACAGAAGCAGTCTTTCCAATTGAAGTTCAATTGCCCTCACTCAGAATAGCCATTTGTGATCAGTTATCAACAGATGAGCAATCCCAAAAACGGTTGAATGAATTGGAACAGTTAGATGAGAAGAGATTGTGCACTTTGCACCACTTGGAAATCTATCAGAATCGGATAGCACGAGCTTTTAACAAAAAAGTTCGTCTTCATTCATTCATTCAGGGAGAATTGGTATTGGTTCTCAGAACACCAATGATACCAGGAAAGAAGCCTCCCAAGCTTGAACCAAAATGGGAAGGACCTTATTCAATACATAAGGTCTACTCCAATGGAGCGTATTCTCTGATTTCAATGGATGGAGAACACATCACGACTCCAACTAATGCCAGATTTCTGAAGAAGTATTTTGTATAAACACAAAATATTGTTCCCAGAACCAAGACTCTTACATTTGGTTCATACAGCAATGGTCCAGTATGACTTTAAACTGCAACTTCGTCCAGCATGACGTTAAACTGTAAAAAGTCCCCAGAACTGATATCCTCATATTGGTTCACCTTAGTCCTAGCTACATGACTTTAAACTGTACAGCACCAGTTCGTCCTTGCTATATGACGTTAAAGTATACAGCAATGGTCCAGTATGACCTTAAACTGCAACTTCGTCCAACATGACGTTAAACTGTGTTACCTTCAATGTCCGAGATGACATTAAACTATATTTTGTCCGAGATGACATTAAACTATATTTTGTTCGAGATGACATTAAACTATATTGTGTCCTAGCAACATGACATTAAACTGTGTGGCAATTTCTTCGTCCAGCATGACGTTAAACTGTAAAAAGTCCCCAGAACTGATATCCTCATATTGGTTCACCTTAGTCCTAGCTACATGACTTTAAACTGTACAGAACCAGTTCGTCCTTGCTATATGACGTTAAACTATACAGCAATGGTCCAGTATGACCTTAAACTGCAACATCGTCCAACATGACGTTAAACAATGTTACCTTCAATGTCCGAGATGACATTAAACTATATTTTGTCCGAGATGACATTAAACTATATTGTGTCCTAGCAACATGACATTAAACTGTGTGGCACTTTCATCGTCCAGCATGACGTTAAACTGTAAAAAGTCTCCAGAACTGATATCCTCATATTGGTTCACCTTAGTCCTAGCTACATGACTTTAAACTGTACAGCACTAGTTCGTCCTTGCTATATGACGTTAAACTATACAGCAATGGTCCAGTATGACCTTAAACTGCAACTTCGTCCAACATGACGTTAAACTGTGTTACCTTCAATGTCCGAGATGACATTAAACTATATTTTGTCCAAGATGACATTAAACTATATTGTGTCCTAGCAACATGGCATTAAACTGTGTGGAACTTTCATCGTCCAGCATGACGTTAAACGGTAAAAAGTATCCAGAATTGATATCCTCATATTGGTTCACCTTAGTCCTAGCTACATGACTTTAAACTATACAGCACCAGTTCGTCCTTGCTATATGACGTTAAACTATACAGCAATGGTCCAGTATGACTTTAAACTGCAACTTCGTCCCACACGACAATAAACTGTGAAAAATTTCCCTAAACCGTCCAGTATGACCTTAAACTGCATCATCCCTGGTCCATGTATATGATCATAAACTATTTGAAAATCCCTTATGTCCAGCAAGACGTTAAACTGTGACGTCCTAAATTACATGACGCTAAACTGTATAAAAGTCCCTCACGTCCGGAAAGACGTTAAACTATATAATCTCAAAAGTCCAGTATGACATTAAACTGCACCATTCACGGTCCATGCATATGACCTTAAACTATTCGCACCTTCGTCCGACATGACGTTAAAAAGGTACACTCTTTTGTCCTTACTGCATGACATTAAACTGCACAGTCCCCCTTTCGTCCAATATGACGTTAAACTATTTTATCCACATCGTCCTAACTACATGACGCTAAACTGTACAGAAAATCCTTGATAGGTCCTACATGACATTAAACTGTATTTTGTCCCTGCTACATGACACTAAACTGTGCAGCACCAATAGTCCTAACTGCAAGACTTTAAACTGCATAGTCCCCTTTTTTATGTCCTACATGACATTAAACTGTACATCGTTAAGGTTGTTATTACCTCTTGTTTCTCACACCGAGTATGACTCACGTGAGCTTAGAGCGAACATCAACCATAACACTCCCTTTGGGCCACTAACCATGTGTAAGTCCCAACAATATTTTTTATCAGATCATTTTCCACAAGAACAACTTGATCATTGATTCATTCTTTAATTGAACTACATGGACTTTGATCCTTGCCCTCCAGGCTGGGTATGTAGGCAACCTCCCAAGGTTCAAGCCCAAAAACAATCTCTTCACATCGGTTCACCACCATCTCATATGATGATGATTTGTGAAACCACCCCTGGAATCAATATCTTTACATTGATTCACTTTCGTCCTTGTTATATGACGTTAAACTATACAACACTTTTGTCCGGTACGATAATAAACTACAATATTCTTTGATTTCCTCATTTGAGAAGGAACCATTATTAACATTGATTCTTTTTCAATCATGGTTTTCATTTTCAAAAGACTACGTACATACATGGTAATGCCTAAACTTTTTATCTTATGTTAAAACCATCATTGCACTAAAGTCCCCTTTCACCCTTCACATGTACGAACCAAATTTGTACAAAGGGTAGTTCTAGAACTACGTGGACTTGATTCCCATCCTTATGGGATACGTAGGAACATTCGAGTGTCCCTCGAATCCAGTCCCAAGTCTTTTGGGCCTAACCCCAAATTTCACTTTCAGTCCCTTGGCTGAAAAGTCTTCATGAAGACACACACTGTGTATTCATTATTATGGTCCGAATTATAGGACTTGAAACTAAGATCACTCATACTTTCGTCCTGCACGACGTTAAACTACATTTCAAGAACTACGTATGGCTTGATTCTCATTCTTATGAGATACATAGTGAAGTCCAAAATTTCAATTTAGGACCCAGCCACAACATGATTATGGTTTTCATTGACCTATGTACCTCTATATACATTGGACAATACCCATCTTTATGTGTTATAATCCTAACCTTAAATATTTTCAGATCTTCATAACCCTTTTCATGACTTCTAGTCACAAAAATGTCAAACTTCTGAGAATTCTTTTGCCTGACTATGCAGCACGTGCCCATAGGTGGCCTTGCATAAAAAGTCCACATAACAGACTTGTCAGCCAAAAGATGCTATTTTATTTGACTATGCAGCCAATGCCCATAGGTGGCCCTGCATATTTCAACCCCCTAACAGGTTTTGTTAGATAATAGTAACTTCATTCTTGGGAAGAATGCCTCTTTTGTCCTTATTTTTCTTAAAACGACAGTATGTAGGGATCTGCAAAAAATAGCCATCCTTAACATATTTGTCCCATATCCTTTTTCATGATCTGAAAGTATTCAAGTCTATGGTTTATTCTTCTTCCCTACGTTTGGGTCAGACCTTCGTAGGAGTGATATTCATCCAGTTCTTCGATATTCTTGTTTGGAAATATCTTCTCCATATTCAAGTACCTCTTTCCATACAACAAACTCTATGCTTTAGAAAATTTGAATCTCCATAAAATTTCACTGGCTTTTAGCACTAGGAAAGTAAATTTCTGGGAGTTCTTTTTCCTAACTATGCAGCACGTGCCCATAGGTGGCCTTGCATAAACAGTCCACATAACAGACTTGTCAGCCAAAAGATGCTATTTTATTTGACTATGCAGCCAATGCCCATAGGTGGCCTTGCATATTTCAACCCCCTAACGGGTTTTGTTAAATAATAGTAACTTCATTCTTGGAAACTACTTCTTCTAATGCCTTTTAGCTCTTTTTTCATATCATTCCTCAGATTCAAATATTCTTAAGCCATAGTTTACATTTTTTCCCTCATACTTGAGTATGGTAAATATGTTTTCAGATAAATTGTCAAGGAATTGAATCCATTTTTATCCATTTTCGTTCAAAGCTATTTCGACCTTAAACATTAGCCACTTTATGTCCGGCGTGCATGACTTTAAACTGCCCACACAAAAGACAAAGGAACTCTGAATAAAAGTCAAGTTCCAGCTCACTAAATATACATTTTTTGTATGATTTAGGTAATATTGAGCAGTTAAAAGGTTCAAAGTTTGTAGGATTATTTGTAATAATCCTAGTAAAAATCAAACTATGATTACTAAGCCCATTGGCTTAAGTAAATTTGAAACAGGTAATGGAAGAATGCAGGTACAAATGATTGAAGACAAAAGTGTTTTTCATTGATACACAAGAGTTAGAAGAAAATCCACAGACTGGAGTCTCTTCTTTTCTTTCAAGAATTACAAGAGGCTTTCAACATAACACTTCATTTGATTTACGGCATCCCGATCTTCATTAGCAACCACCTAGAATTCATTCATTCAAATAGATACAATAAGAGATGTAGTGATACCAGCTCTTCTTGGAACAATTGTAAAAGGATGTTCTTGAGTGCGGTTTGAGAAAATTTTCTGCTAATCAAACAGTGACTCTGTTTCTGTCCAAGAGACTTGAAAGATGGATACGTGGATTTGAGAATGGAGCATTGGAAGTAAAGAGCCATTTGGAGAGAGTACTCTTTTCAGATATTGCTCTAATACCATGTTTGTCTTCACTCCACCAACCGGCAGTGGAAAACATTTCAGCCCATGGGTTTTCCATTTTCATATCTTCAAGGGAATGACATGGAGGAAGAATTTGAAAGTTCACACCATTGTTGTAACTCTTAATGCACAGCATAACCGAAATAGAGAAGTAGCAGTGCAGCTGCATCTCAGGTGTATAATTGTTTGCATTTGGAACATTGACTCCTTGCAGATGACCATGAACACACAGAGACAGGTAGATGCTCTGTGGGAAATTAAGATGATATTTCTTCAAATACTTATCCAAATCTGGGAAAGTGCTGTCGCAGATATCATAGTAATCATGGCCAATAATGTTCATCATATCATCTATCCGCTTGCTGGCCAATTCATCAATTAATCCAGGTCTAAGAGCCATTGAATCTGCACAGGAGTTGAATAAATTAAACTCTTAAGTGGGTTTATTTTTTCATAAAATTTGTGAAAGAATTTGAAAAAAAATGGATAAGGCATTAAGGCGCGCAAGTATGGAGATGTCGCGCAAGTGATACATGTGCTGCCCAAGTTTTTGTCGCGCAAGTATTTCCGCGCAAGCCTTATTACCTTGAGAGTAGCGCGGCAGCGAGGAAATAGTGAAAACAGGAGACTTGCGCGGCGACTAAGACTTGCGCGGAGAGAGCTCGAGAAATCCGGAAATCCAGATGCATGTAACGGAAAGGAGGCCGTGTATTTATAGGCTCGGAAGCCTACCTGCGCACCGTACCCAGAGCGCTTTAAGGCCTGCGCGACGCAGACTTGTGCGCCGACCTCTGCGCACTGAAAAACTTGCGCGCCTCCCTTTTCCTTTGGAAGGATTAGATTTCCTCAGAGTCAAATCCTCATTTTTCTCCGGATCCAACTCTGAGGGGGGACTTTTGTTGACGCTCCTTTCGTCACAGAATCTAAAGATCGGAAAAGGGAATATCTCAGCTGAAAGTGATTCATCCTTTGAAGAAAACATCAAAAATCGACAAAGGCCTGAACAAAGGATCAACAGCAAATCCACCGCGCAAGTGATACCACTGCCGTGCAAGTATACTTGCGCGGCTACCTTGGTCGCGCAGGTGACTTGCGCGACCTAATTGGTAACCGCCCGGTAACCGCCCTGCGTCTTCTTTTGCCTATAAATAGACCCTGTGGGCCCCCCATTCGAGAGGATCTTTTTTTTCCAAAAACTCGGATTGAAGCTCCCGATGCCCAACTCTCTTCTCAAAGCTTCCGGAACACTTCTAAGGTAATTTCTTACCTAGAACGGAAGATCTCAAGAGAAGAAGGAAGGCCTAAGTGTTGAAACTTATCAAACACTTGCGCGTCGACTTAATTCCTTCAATATAATTTGCGCATCCCTTCTCTGGAAGAACCTCAAGAGGATGGTAAAGGGTTTTCTAAAGAGTCGCTCAAGCATTTCAATGCTGGTTGAAAATCGCACAAGTACCACTCATGTCGCGCAAGTATACTTTCGCGACCAATACTTGCACGCCGCCGCAGGACTTGCGTACCTTTAAAGACTTGTGCGCCCCTATCTTTTTGGGTGACCATCTTGCCCATTTTACCCCTCTTAAGCCATTTCACCTTTCCTATTCAAGATTCAGTCTTCAAGATACTCTTCAAAGCCATTTATGGCATGATTTCTTGATTTGACATCCTTGTCTGAAAGGAATTCTGTGAAATATCTCTCAAAGTCTAGTGATTTAAAATATCTTTATGTCACCAAAGATTGAGAGTTAATTCATTCAACCTCATCCTTTAAAATTAGAGAATCCTTAACCTGGGTCTCCTTTTCAGGAATAATCCCCAGTTATAAAACCGTTGATCTGGGCATCCTCCTCAAGAGTAAGCCCCAAATCTTAATCCTTAACCTGGGTTTCCTTTTCAAGAATAAGACTCAGTCATAACCTGGGGCTTCCTTTTCAGGAATAAGCCCCAAGTCCCCTTAAACTTCTCTTAACCAGTCATAAATTACCTTTGATTTGGGTTTCTTTTTCAGGAATAAAACCCAATCATATGTCCCCTCCTAACTTGGGAATCCTCCTTAGGAGTAAGCCCCAAGATTAGAGTATTCCAATCTCCATGAAGAACATATAACTTTGTGGACCCTGTTCATGGATTTTCTCCCTAAAAGTAAATCCTAAACCTTCATCTATCTGGGCAGTCATCTATACATAAGCCCCAAACAAATTCTTATGATTGCATCTTTTATGGCACAATTGTCTGAATTTTACCAATACCTCTTGTTTCTCACACCGAGCATGACTCACGTGAGCTTAGAGTGTAAAAAGTAATTATGACATTCATCTTTGATCCATCAATCATAAACATCATACTCCATAATTCGAACTACGTGGGTTCTGATTCCTTTTTTAAAACAAAGGATACGTAGGTAGCCCATTTATGGGTTCGATCCCAACTTTGAAATAATCTCTGTCCTTCTGAATGACGATAAACTTCAAGTGCCCCACTGAGTGGCTTTAAAACCAGCCTGGTCATCAAAATGACCAAGAGACTTTTATATAAATGTTTTGAAGGATACCATTGACCAATAATCTCTAAACAAATATAGATGATTCTATATTGATGAAGAACCTCGAATACATATAAAAGATTCTCTAAATTTCTTGCATATTTAATCATTGATTGTTAAAACTAAAGGAAATCTCATTTTATACTTGGTAATGTAATAAGGATTCATGAACTTAACTTAAATCTATAAAGAGAGTCCCGGAGTAGACAATAATTCCCCTCAAAAAGGTGTGATGAGTCCGACCTCCCATCCTCTCGACCAATGCAAATTCCCAAGCCTCATTAGTCCACAAACTAATGAGCACCTGCCTTTGGAAAGTAGGTCCAGACGGATGTGGAATCATTGGATGTTTCCGGTTCTACGAACAAAACCCGTTAGAAACCGATCGGAACGTTTGAATCTCCCATCCAGGAGGTCATCCCCAGATTCCGCGCGAAACAGTCACCTACCAAAAATCTCAAATAAGGCTTGGGGATCCAAGGGAACCTCACCTATATTTGAAATTTTAAAGACAACTTGGTTAGAAAATATCTCCTCTTCACGAAGCTAATGATGATGGGAAACACCTAACAATGGGATGGGGACTTCCATGATGCCGTTATAGGATTCAAGTAGTATCTACTACACAAATTAGTTCTGATGACACTGGTGGAAGGGAGGGTACTCATCTTTTATGTGGTCACCATGTAATTCTCATTTGGCACTCTTCTCGTATATAAAAAAGAGATGGGGTAGAAAGAATAGTATCCTTTACCGCTGTTGAACAATGCTAGGCACTGATATATGATACATTGAGGTTGATAAGAACTACCTTACACTTAGCCTCAAAGTGAAAAAAGATAAATCATTACATGCACCACCACGATGTCCATCTGGTCTCTCGTATTGATCTGCTATATTATATCCCTGTTCCCCATACTAACTGGGCATCTACCCTGATTGGTTTTCATTCTATAATAATAAGACATCTAGTTCATGTCACAAAAGGCATTGGAAGAGAAATCCCTAACTGATCTCAAAGTGACGCACCCAACCACAGAGAATACACTAGTTGACATATAGCTCCAAGATGATCTATTTTTCTATTCCCATGACACTATTCAAATATGGGAGATTTATTTTGATGTCACCTTTGGATGTCCTATCAGAAAAAGGATGGTAGATCGAAGTCTCAATCAAGGCGGATAAGGAATTTTATTTGAATATCTATAATAAGTAGGTTTTCCCAAATATACGTCACTATATGAAGGCTACAAGAATAATGAGGGAAAATACTAATCCCTCATCGATGTCTTCAAACTATACCTTCAAATGTAGATTGACTACATGAATATCAAAGGGGGTTCAAAACTAGTGACAGAGTAGATAGATGGATAATATTCCATCAAAATGGAAGATCTGGACCCACTCAAAAAAAATGTTAGGGGGATGATGGCAATGTTCCCTTTTTAGACCACATTTCATTATGTTCCTTGATCACAAAATGCTCACATTGATGTATAGGGTAGTGCATCCATAGTCCTAGATGATCCTGATTAAGAGGAAATGGTATTATTTATCACACATCACGTAAGGTCTCATCGATCATCATATATAACAAGGAAGAAATAAATTAGATTAAAAACACCTTAATGCATGATGAACTGATATCCAACCATGGATGGATGTTTCCATAATCAGTTATATCCGCAATGGATTTCTCCCAAAAAACATAGCAAGAATGGAACTGATTCTAAATTGTGTAGTGAAATATATCAGACTGGATGAACCAAATGAGTAAAAGTACGTCAACAAGAAAGGATTTGGTGGAATACTCCTAAAATTTATATCCCAAAGAGGAATTCATGTGGTTATAGAAGATTCTACAGAGGGCTCCTAATGTTATCATCAGTCTGGGACTAGGTTCTTCCCCCAAATCAAGAGGCCTGGTTATTACTTGAAAAATAATATATTGGACTATATAGAATTTACCATGAAATTTCTACATTATAGATCCATGAAAAATTCATCCATCAACACCCATAACTGCAACATACAACTAATCATTCCTGGCGATTTTATGTCTGGGTAATGTATGTTATGCAACCATATCCCTTAGCAGTAGCTATGTTATTCAAGTGCATCATTAGTTATACCAAATTATTTTCCAAATGGGGCGAGGCAATTCCCCTCATGGAATTCAGGATGAATAATATCATCAACATCAAAATGCACCTTATTTAGAGTAACTCACACAATATTGATGGAAAAAGACTGTAACTTCTATTCTACAGAGTAATAGAAACTACAGTAGGAGTACAATATCAAGTCGAATAACTCATCTCGCTATCATATACTGTAACATTGATAGATAGAGTTATTTAACAAGACTCTATAAAATATAATCTAGAATATTGTGAATAGGGATAAGAATCCTTGCCCATACATGCTCCTCCATGCATTATGGGCCTACCATACCCCCACATCTACTGCTATACAAGAAATGCTATAATAATTGGTGTATTGGACTGAGTTATTGTTACACATAGAAGTCTCACTTCCTTAAATCTTAATATATATTTTAGGAGAACTCTTAGATGTTGAAAAATCACAATAGAAGCTAGATGAATTGGAGAGGCTTGATGAGTATAGGCTTTCTACAATGCACAACCTTGAAGTCCCCCAAAACTGGGACACATGAGTCTTTAATTAGATTTTTTACCTTTATTAACACCTCCTAGGAAAACTGTTGATGGCTCTTAGGACCCCAATGATTCTAGGAAAAAATCCATTGATGTTGGAACCCAAATGGAATACGCCTTACATAATAAATATGGTCTATAAAAATATTGGTTACTCATTGGCCCCAGTATATAGGGAGCATGTCAAAACCCCACTAATGTTATATTGATCAAGAAATACATTGCATAGATATCATCAAGAATGAATCATCATGGAGGAATGATGTCTAACTATGTCGTGTGTCATGTCCTGGATATAAGACTTCAAACTACACAACAGATCATGTCCTAACCACATGAAAATAAAATATATAGATCACGTCCTCACTACATGATGTAAAACTGGACTGGAAGAACCGTCTCACTAATGAATCATTGCACATGAGCTAGATGTGTGCGAAGAAAGCATGCCATTCCACCATCTCGGTTTGATAGTTAGATCCACCTAGGGTATGTTTTCATGAAATAACTTTGTGTGACTTGATTCTTTACATCACATGATATATTGACATGCCTGAACCACTAGTTTTCAGTCCATCCACAATATTCATTTTCTTTCACATCAAGTGATCCTTGTCTTTACCTCATGATGTTAAGCTAATTGGAATATGTCCTTAATATGTGATGAAAAACATTATGGATCCACAATGTTACTTTACACTCACATCAGGTGACCAACTCCCTTACTGGAAGATTTCAAACATCCCAGATAATGATATTTTCATAGGACATTAAACACCATGCGTTTTCTAGAACAATGTATGGATTGATTTTTATTTTCAATGAGATACATAGGGACCCCTCGATCTTATATCTTAATTAGTCAATCACATGATAAAAAATACACAATTCCTATCCTTAATAACCTCTGTATGGTGAGAAAAACCCTTTCTATTCCTTGTTTCTCACACCGATCATAGATCACATGAGATTACAAATTTATGTAAAGGATTTCGTATACAAAAAAGGCATAATAGCTCATTATAGGATCATTACTATCTAGAATTAAAAAAAATAAAAGTCATACCATGAGTCCTCACCACATGAGGTTAAACAACATGGTTGATGTATATTGCACAACATAATAATACATATTCTTATGGACCTCTCCTGACTGGATCCCTATTGTTTTGTATTAGTCTCAATAACACCTCCAATAAATTAATATGTGTTACATTATTCGTGACGACAAATGACAAAAATTGAATCCTGATTCTCCAACCTGAGGACCAATCACAACATATAAACATCAAGATCTCCCCATGTGTATAGGTTAGACTTCTGCCAAAATATTCTATTCCACAAACTATGTGTGTATTGATCCATGTAATCAGATGATACATAGTGACACCCAAGTCTCAAATTTTGGTTCTTAGTACCCTAATCATTGGAAACAATGTCCACCTCTATGTATAGGTCAGACCCATATAGAGAGTTTCCCATTAATTAACTACATGATTCTTCATTCTTATCATCATAAGATACATTTTGATTCTTAAATATACAATACTGGGCCTAGATACAACAACTAATACCCATGTCCTTACCACATGGAGATTAAATTTCAATTAAAATATCCTTGTCTCATGACAATTCACAATAAAAATTTCATTACCGCATGAAATTATACTTCAAATAAGAAATTAGGTCTCTAATACAGAACATTAAACTACTCAAACCATCACCCATTATCATCTTTTATCTAAGGACCACAAGGGACTTACCCTGATCATATAGAGGTATGGGGTGCTATAAACATCTTTTAATCATTTCAATCTATAAATTATACTTCATGTCTTGAGCAACTCAAGTTGGTGAAAATCTTCATGTCCCTTGGAAAACTATACCTAGCCTCAAGAGACCCAATATTTGATTATGAGTTTATGCTAATATCTCCAAAATATGAGCCCATGATCATGACATAAATATGTCACATTGAAAAGGGGAATTTTTATTCTTCTATGATCTGACATCGTAGTGAAAAAACTATGCTCATATGTGTTTTCTGGGCTATCCTGGTATTATTTTCCAATATCATTACTCATGAATTTAGAACCTCAGACAAGGATTTACAATAATTTCATCTCCCACTTAGAAGGATGATGGGGTACTATTGACCCTCAGTATCCTAATTAGACACATGTATTTTATCCCCCATATTTGGTCCATGTGCATTGTGAACCTAAACTACATTCAATTTGTTCAATGTTGTATTAATATAAACTATTTCCTCTAATGGTCAAAATCATAAGACCCGAAAATTCAGTAAAAAGAGATAAAATGTTGATAGGTTGAAAACCTGTAAAGGGTTGTCTGAGAAAAATTTATATATGTGCTCGGTAATCTCTTCATCATTAAATTTTATGAAAAAACAATTATGGCACAATCAAATAAGCTATAAATAACTGAAGTCCTACTCTATATCCCATGTAAAAATCAAGATATACTGACTAGACCCCATATTTCTTGAAAAAGTCAGAGTGATGATTTTTCATAACTCTTTATCTTGAGAATGTGTTCATTATACAGTGGAACAACTGTTTGGGTTCTCATAACCTTCGAGGATATTAAACATTTTACGATTCAAACATCATGATTTGTAAACCTCCAATCATTATAAACCTTCCATATCCCTTCTAAATGGATACCCAATATTAATGGAACCTTTGATTGACTGGGAATGTATGGAAATAGATCATTTATATTCTCAAATGGAAATTAAAGAAATTTATCAATTGATAGAAATGTAGTTCTAATCCTTTTGAGGAAAAAGATGATCACAATAGAACTCACCACATCTGTGTGTTTTTTGGCCATTCCCAATATGATTATCCCATATTTTCATCCTGTACCATGCACTCTGGCCATGATTTGAAATCTCCACACGAAATCGTCTGAGTAGATTAGCTATCATCGAGGTTTCATCACATGTTATGTTCCCTTTCTCGAATCAAGGGTGTGACCCACCATTCCCAAATATTTTATGGAACACACCTCTTGATTTGAAACTATAGGGTAGAAGGATTGAGCTTCAAAATTAAGACCTAAACAACCAAAGTGTTCCAAAATGCTTCGTAGATAGGTTTCCTCCATACCCAACCTCATCATCTAGATGTTTGAGTCTTTGAAATCTCTCGTGGCCCCCAGAAAGGAGTGGAGATCATCTTTTCATGACCATGCTTTCAAAAAATAAGGGATTTTACATACCAAGTAACTAAATATAATCCATGCATGAAAGGATCTTAAATCCTTATGAACCCCTAAAACACCATGTAGGAACTTGGTATCTTAGGATGTTACAATTCTTCCTTGGAATATCCACCCCATCCCATATTAACTCACTCATGCTTTTTTGGTTTATGACTTATATCACCCATACGCAAACTGTGAAGGTGTTCCTAAAATCCATAATATTTAACCCTCAACCAATATTTACCACATTAATCTTCCATGATCCTTAGAAAAGAGTGGAGACACATCTGTTTCACAGTGATACTGATGTATACCTGATTTAACCTACCAACCAGAGGTATCTCATCCTTATTGGAAAAGATATTTGATCCTTGTTATACATGAAAACTCCACGATAGAACACAATACCCTAGGGTGTTTTTCATTATTCCAAGAATGTATACACAATATTCCATTATCATTTATCGATTGAAAGTAGTAGTAATTTAAATTTCATGTCATCTTATATTCTGAGATAAAAAAACCCAAACTACAATGATTAATTTCCAATAAAAGATCTTAAACTGTATAGATAGTAGGAATGAGATAAATACCCTAAAATAAAGTGATAGAAGGTCCATGATAGAATAACATATAATATAGTGGTAGACAGTTTGATCTAGAATTCTCTAAACTAAATCGATAGAATTTCCGAGCTAAAAACCCCAAAATTAGAGTGATACAAGGTCCGAGATAAAATACCCAAAACTAAACTGATCGAGGGTTTGAGCTAAAAGACACTAAAAATAGAATAAAATAAATTTATTTTTTAATAAATATAAATCTTTTAAGGCCCACCATATGGACATAGAACAATTAAATCTACACTCACCAAGCCTCTCAATATCATGAAAAAATAGAGAACATTCCTTTTAGAATGAATACTCTACCAAATTATCCTTCTATGAATTAGGTAATCTCAAGATAACATGAGAATATATGTCAATATGGAATCTCATGTTGGAGATAATTCATGATCACTTCTCAAGAAGAATCTATTATGAATGAAATATTCAGATATAATAATTAAGGGTTACTTGATATTATGAAAACGATTAGTATCATGGGATATAAATATTACATAAAATAATAAAAATATCATTCACATCATATGTTATATAAAAAAATATATACTAAAATGAATATTTCATAAAATCATTTCATTTATAGAATGAAATATATGGAATCTCAACATTTCCAATTTTCTCTATGAATCTCATCAAAAAAATAGAGCATATCAACAATCGATCAAAAATAAAATTCAATCAGTTGAGCCGGAAAAGAGGGAATAAATTACTAGATAAGAATAAATTGAATTCTCTATATCTTCTCTCCCCACCCCTTCTGCTTCTACCCAATGATGGAGAGTCTTGATTAAAGTACTCTATTCCTAAATCACATTTGATAAGTTTCTAATGAAGATGATGATGTTGAATGGGTTGACATTGGGTGAGATACAATATCCTTATACATCCATATTTCCATAGTCTTGACATCCATATAGGATTTAAATTTTGATATAAATTGGGGATTACACTCCAATGCCTCCAATGAAAAATTCATCTATTCAAAAAGGGGATCATTTTCTTTAATATCATGAAATCCCCTCTCATTGGTGGAAAAATCTTACAGATATTGGATGATTGGTTTCATTATTTTATATAGTTCTTATTGATCAAAACCCCCCTCCAGGAAGTCATTAAATATATGATGGAGGTGTTACACTTAGTCATCAATCATTTCTAAAGGATTCTAAATAATCAAGTTGTGAGTCTGCTCCCATATCAGCATGGACCATGTTTGAGCTTTTGTAATTGGGGGAATGGAAATGCCAAAAGGATGAATAACTCTCTGAAATGGAAAGTAAATAGGACAAGAGGTTCTATATACACTCTCCTCAACCAAATAATCTCTTTTTTTCTTATGTCAGAGGCCAGATTTCATCAACAGATTTTGTCCCAATATTGGGATGCTCATTTCTAGGATGTGGGTGATTCCTCAAAGTCCCACCCAAGTCCTAAATAAAGTTCTTCATTTCCACAGATAAAGGGGTTGGTGAATAAAATTTTCTTATACCCATGATGAACTAGTCAAAATAGCACACCACCTAGGTAGGATATTATGCATGCATGGGAATAATCATATTTATGAAATGAAGTAACATCAATAGATGAAAGGGTGATCTCAGCATTAGTGTCTTTTCATTCCCATGTCATCCAAAAATGAAGGATGGACTCATTGTGTCTCTATTTTTATACACTAGCCAAATGAAGAGTGGATACCCAATGGGTGGATCCAAACTAATGGGAAAACCGATAAGGTGTATATAGGTCATATATGATCATATTATCCATCTTAGATACAAGAAAAACTTCCCAAAGTGAGATATTTTATGGCCTTTCATCGAGAAAGATACTTCTATTATCAGTGTTTAACCCAATTAGTGTGGGATAAGGGGTGAATTAAAATATTATAGATCAATTAAACACACATGTAACCTCATCATAGTTTGGTGATATGGCCTCAACCACATATATCATCAGTAACGTGGTATGAAATAGTGCATCTAGTATCTTGGTGGTATTTTAGTATTTGTATCAATAGAAATTCTCCCATATGCATCCAAATAAAAACTGAATATGAAATATAATCATATAGGGGACACTTCCATCTTGAATTTGGCCCAATATTGGGTAAATTAATGTAAGATGTAGCACCGCCATATTAAGGTGTCATACCTTCAAAATATGTTCTTCCATTAACAGTGTACTTTCCAAGATTTCTTAATGATCATCCCCAACTTCTAAAAGCCACCCATTTCAAAACACGGAATTACATCCCGCCAGCTTAAAGCTCAGAGAGATCTTTGGATTCACTTGATAAACCGATGATGTATAATCCCTGAGTTAAAAAATGTCCCAATATGAGCTGTCACTGTCATGAAGTTGTTGGGAAGAGCACTGATGGGGGCATATAGTTGTAGGCCTAACCCCACTAAGACAGATGAAATTTGTTGACCCAATCACTAAAGGTGAGAAGTGAAAACATAGTAATATTCATTCATATCTTTTCATTAATAATGATGATCATGTACCTCTCTATGTCTAGATACTAAAATGGATCTTCACAAAAATCTATGGCAGAATGGAACTCGTCGTACATCTATCTGAGAGGGTGGATCACACCAAGTTAGTAAAAATACCATAGGCTGATTCCCACCTCACTGTGGGATAGATGAAATGATTCAGTTCATGGAATCTAACAGCTAATCAAGTCCAGAAGAAGATCATGCAAGTGATAGACAATAAATTGGGAATTTCATACTACTTTGTAAAGATAAACAAAATATATTTGGTCAGAAAACTCTATGTAGCTCTTTCACACCTATAATGGCCATGGGAATTCATCAAAACAATTACCCCCAGGATGATGATACCATTTTGATCTCTGTCCACTACTCATGTTGTTCAGTGAAGATATGAATATACTAGAGTATCTCGAAGCAATGGACTGATGAGTGAAATCAAAGCTATCAGGATCCAAGGGAGTGTTATCCAACATGTAAGATAACACTTGGTGTCTAACTCAGACTATTCGACCATCCTTAGAATTTTTAATCTGATTACAGTCAAGAGAAGTTTACACCCATCATGATGGAATATTGAAATTCAAAGGAGGAATGACAACATCATCCAGCAATCCGAACCCTTATAGTGGTAACCAGTTTGATAAAGTATAATTTTGAAGTTCAAATGGATAAATCCATTTGAGAATCATGATATCATAAATCATGTGATACTGAGGGTCTGTACTATTGTTTCAAGAAATCATGTCCCATTGAATTGATGTAATAGATAATAATTTACAATATATGAAATCAATTTGAAAAAAAGTAAATCGCAAACATCAGATAGATAAAATAAAGTCTTCCCAAAAGGAAAGACAAAAAATTCTAGTAGCTTCATGTGGATCGCATGAAATAGATGGAAATTAATGATCACATAAAGGAATAAATAATTTCTTAACACCTAAGCATATTATGGATGAAATAATCCAATAAATATTTTTACAACTACATACCCCTTAAAAAGATACAAAATCACATGAACTTGAATGTGTGATCAAGCCAATAGACCATGTATAACCCTCTACATAACAATCATACTCTCTATTACACGTTAATATATGATCTTATACTTAAAATTACACATAATACAACCATAAAATCTACAATTCTAGTGTCATTCATAATTACATACACAACATTACATTTTGAACATGGGATCCAAAAAAATCCTTAATATTCTTCTAAAATTCAATGTATTTTTAATACTACATGGGATAACATGGTGAAAACATAAGAAAGTAGTGGGATATAAATATCTGAAAGGTAATAAAAAAGGGAAAAAATGAAAAATATAATACATGTAGGCTTTTGGCATATCAAACGGGAATAAAGGAACATGAATAATAAGGCTTGATATTGTTTGATAATCATAACATAGAAAATGTGTCAACAATATAAAACATAGAATCACAAAGACATGTCCAAGAAAAATTGAAAAGAAATCATTGTGAAAAAATGTTCCATAAAGTAAATAGGTTCACTACATTTCTCAACATGATTTAACATGCTACTAAATATTACCAAATGCATTGGGCCACTATATAATTCTAGGTGTTCCCATTACATTCATTTCATTATCTTTCTTACTTGTTCCACATAGATTATATAACATGGATTCATTCCTCTTGATAATTTATTCCATGATAAAGGTTTGTGGAATACATTTTTGTAATTCCATAATAAAAAATTATATTTTTATAAATGTGAGCACCCATTTATAGGAAATGGGTATGGAATTCACTACACAATTGTTTTTGAATAGAAGAATCACTGTAAAATTTCAGTAGCATAATGACATCAATTTAAGAATCATAAAAATGGATAAATAAGAGAGAATGGGGTATCTCATCCTAAAGAAAAAAATGGTCAGTAATTTGGACATAGTAAAAAATATACCCAACAATATAAATTTTAAATTGAAGTCATATGTTAATGAAGAGACATTAATTATGAAAAGAATATTAACTACATTTTTCCATGGTAACAGGTGTACACAAAGGATCATGGGAAGCATAATGATAGTGAAAGGGTGATATCAAAATTTATAGAATAAATATAGAGAAAGGTGAATATTAAAGAAAATATCATAATATAAGAAAATGGAATTTATGAGAAATGACCTCATATAAGTGCTTCAATGAAAATTAGAAGAGAGAAATCCCTTACTAAAATTTTTCATTGTAATGGGTATATAATATAATTCATTAGAGGGATTAATGAGAGTGAAAAGGGTCTGTAATCATATAATCATAAAATTGATAGTTTCTGGAAAATCAAATAACATATACCAACCTAATAAAATGAAAATTAAAAATCATAACATAACAGATGTGCTTGAATAAAAAGTAGAGTGGAACAACCCTTACTGAATTTTGGCATAGTAACATATTATTTAAGGGAAAAATGAGAATTTTTAAATGATATATTATTCATATAACATAAATTTGATAGTATGGGAATGATTATAAATTACTTAAAATATAAAAATCATAAATTATGATGAAGAATTTCAAATAATGTACTTTAACAGAAAGAAAGAGGTGAAGGTCCCTTATAAAGTTTCGACATCGTAATAGGTATTCGTAAGGGTTCATGGGAGGGTAATAATGAGAGTTAAAGGGGTATATAATAACCTAAAAATAAAAAATATTTTAAGGGTTTTGTAGAAAAACATAATCAAAAAACCAAACACTTAATCTATGAAGTGTAACATAAAAGAGGTACTCGAATGGAAATGAGAAGAGAGCAGTCCCTTACTAAATTTTGACATGGAAACGTCTGTACATAAAGAATCATGGGAAGATTAGTGAGATATAAATGGAACTCTCCTAATTTGGAAATCAAATGGATAGTAATGAGAATATTTAAGAACATATACCAACATGAACAAAGAATAATTAAAATTCATACCAAAAAATAAGTTCTCGAATAATAAAGGGGAGAGGGAAATCCCTTACATGAGTGTGTGACTCCAAATTCTTGGGAGGGGATTCTTGAGATCTTTGGGGAATATTGTTTCGGAAATAGAGATTTAATGGAGGATTATGTACATGGAGAAATGAGTATTAGTAAAGAGAAATAGGATATTGTTTTAGTTTATATAAGAAAGTGGTGAGGTATTTCTTTATTATTTATGTTTATGACTCTATATAATAAAAAACCACAGACCATCCAATGGATTTTCCCCATGGTATATACAAAATGGGATTGGTTTTCATAATTTTATAATTTAAATGTCCAAACATAAAAAAATTATACTCTTTAATATGTAGAGGCGAGTCATACTCTAGAGGAAGAATTTTAAAAACATAAAATATATTATATGTCTTGGAAAATTTATAGTGTCATTATAAGATAAATAAAATAAAAATGAAATGAAATTACCTTCAAGGGAAAACATAAACATATGTCGTGATCCCATTTATGGTAATTATAACATCACTTTTGGGTCATTATGATTTCATAATAGAGAAATTTTATCTATACGATATTAAATTTTTATATGAAAATTAGACTATCACAGAAAATTATGAAAAATTCATATTTGGATAATTTTGAAATTATTATTATAAAAATAAAATTAATTTTATATAAATAATTTTACCTATATGTTAAATTTATTTTTTATCATAACAATTCAAATTTATTCAGAAATGAAGGGTTTTTTTTTGAAAATAATATTTTTCTAACCTTTATTAAAATAAAAATTAACATTATAAAATTATATGATCATTTATATTTTACAAAAACTATTTAATAATAATATTTTACTTCTTTCAAAAAATAAACATTAATTCACAGAAATAAACATCTAAAATGAAACTGAATTCTTAATTGAAAATACAACTTATGTATTATTGAATTAAAGTATAATTTTTATCAAACTGATTAATTAATCATTTGTAAAGTAAAACAATATATTCATAATTTCAATGATGGTAAAATAAAAATATTATAACTATTAGGGTTAATTTATTTGTATTCTATGATGTATTATTTTTACCTTTAATTAACCAACATTCCTTTTTCTGTGCTAATTAATATTTACTATATCAACTATTTATATTGTACAAAAGATAACTTTAACTTACTACCTTATATTAGTATTTATATTCCAAAAAAAAAAAAATTTCATAAATATAAATTAATAGATTTTTGATAATTTATTTTTGTCATGAAACCCCCAAATATGATGAAAAATGACTTTTTAAAAAATAACTTTTTAAGGAAATGTTGATCTCATTTTAACTATATACCTAGTAATATTATTTATATGAATTTAAATTCATAAATATAGATATATAATATTAATATTTCATTTACTTCATTTCTTGTTATTTGTTATTTTAATTAATTAAAATGGATATACATTATTCATTTTAAAATATTTTTAAAAATAATGTTTTAAAATAAAAAATTAACTAATACAAATATCGAGTAAAAATATGACTATAATGTACTTAATTTACCTAAAAAAAAATTTAATTATGTTACCTTTAAAAAAATTTGAAGAATAATTATACTTTTATGTTATATAATTTATCAAAAGAAATAATAATTTTAAACAAAAATGTTATTTTTAAATATCCATGAAGAAACGATATTTTCTAAAAAAATAAAAAAATTTGACAGTTAGTTACTTTTGAAATGATGATATCAAAATTTGAGTTTGTTTTATCAAATGAAAATTCTAAGTGTTCTAGAAAATAATTGTAATATTTTTTTCATAGAATAAATGCTATTTTTTTGATGAAATCGTATTTTGAAGAAAAAATATACATTACCAAAAAATGATTGATTATTTACTAATAATTTATCAATATATTTAGATTACAAAAATATATATCATAAAATAGTTAATTATTTCAATACCCAATAATATAATATCTCTATTATACCATTCTTTTTTAAATAATTATTATTTGTTTGGGTTCATTATTGCATATCGCACATGCTATAAAACATTGTTTTCTTATTAAAAAAATAAATGAATTACATCCTTCCACTATTTAATAAATTAAATCCTATCAATTTAATCATGTAATTGGTTAGATATTTTTTTACACTATAATACATCTTTATTAAACACTATATCGTAAAAATAATTAATAAAACATCTTCTTGAAATGCGAGAACAAGACATATGAAGGTCATCTGATAACTAGGTTTCCATGTAATATAACATTAGTGGGAAGTGGAAACATCGAAATGGAAGAGAAAACTAACACAAAAAAACTAATAGAGTGTGATAGAGAATATGGTATGGAGAATTTCAATGACCATAATATGATAAAACTATGATGGATAAAATTACCATCAATGCATTAAAAATAACCCGAATTTGAAAACTATTTTTTTTATTCTATAGTATTTTCAATGATATTGGGAATTCCTTTATCTTATTGATTAGGAATATAAAGAAATATACTTGTTTGAAAATAATGATTAATTTCAACTAAAATCAAATATTTTTCTCCAGATGATGTGAATAAAAGATGAATATATATATATGTATATATATTTTCTTAAAGCACTATATACTTATAATGGGTTACATAATACACAAAATATTATCAATATATTTTTCCTATATTTTTCTAAATATGAAATTGATACTGTCATATATGATTATAATTTAATATATTAATCTGATTTTTTTTAAATATTCTAAAAGGTTTAATATTGATCATTCCATAATGAAATACCCATATATAACACTAATGACATCAAAATTAAAGAGTGTTCAATCCCACATTTTGTCTCAAACTCATCATTATAGACCACAAAAATAATAAGATCATTCATCTCTCATAATCCTCAAGGGTATATATATACCTTAACTAAATAGAACAACTCCCAAATTATCATTAATCACCTCAAAATAATTTTTTTATCTTGTGAAATGTTTCCAAAAAATATAATACCAAATTTCCATCATATAAATGTTAAAAAAATTTATCGATGATTTTAAACATATGAATAGCCTTAGACATATCATCTAAAAAGTAGTTATGTTTTTTTAAAAGTCAATCTCCTAGTAAGGGTTATCAATACACCAATCATGTGTTCTCTAAAATATCACCTTATCAATATATCAACTTTTTATGTTATCATTAACATTAATTATAATTTCATATCCTTAAAGAAACATATATATGGAACAATGCTTACAATTTTTATGATTCTTATAAACAAAATGTAATTGATATACAACATATATATTATTACTCTCAAATAACCATACAAAAACACTTTAAAATTTATACTTAAATTATTTCTATTGAATAGATCCTTTAATAGTACAAAATATTTGTGATTGATTCACCTTCTAGTAGTTCAATAACGTCCATACTAAAAAATATTCATCCTCATCCAAGTTCTTTTATAGAAAGAAGTAGTGAATCCTTGAACAGAGGGTTAGTTCCTTATCATAGCTATTTATATTTGCATTTAATAAAGGAAAACCATTATTTAACATGGATAACATGACATTATAGGTAAAAAAGGAGGCTAATATTTTCAATAAGAACATTTCCCTAAACATCAACATGTTATTCAAAATCATATATGTTTTTTGTCAAAACATTCTGGGTGGTGACTTGATGTTCTTAGAAAACATACAATAATAATCACAGGGAATTAATTGAAATTCAATATGAAATACTCTATATGTTCTTTATTTATCATGATCAATCTCTGCATATGACATTCTTTATTTCCCCGATCGTAGAGATTATTTTTTCTCATAATGCTTCTCAACCCTTCGAGTAGAGCATAGTCTTGTATAATTCCCAACTTCCCCAAATCTGTGACATAAAAATGTACTAGGTACCTTATATTAAACATTATTTCTATCCATAACATTATCTATTTTTACATTAAAATTTGATACATTATTCCATATCGTCCCACAATTTTAACATCTCCCACTTCATTTATATAAGTTCACTTGGTTCCACTTTCTATAATTGTTTCACAATTGAAATTGGGTCTTCATTCCCTTATCACCATTACCTCAACAACTTCCTTGAGATCTCATATTCCTCCTATTTTAAGTCTTTGGGAATTAACGTAGTACTAGTTGTTAATTTTAATTTTTGATCACTGGTTTTGAAAAATAAGAAGATATCCTGCATGATCTATCATCATGTTAGGCATCTCACATTGGTGATTAGAACATTTCCATTCACATTGTTTTTTTACTCGATTCATCATATTTTATTATATTGGATTGAATAATGGGAAATTTAGGAATTCATAATTTAAAATATTAGAAACATAAATGGGAAACTGATAACATTAAATCGATAACTTATAAATGTAATTAATTCCTTAACATATTAATTTTTATGCTTTAGTTTATGTTATCCATGATCTATTTCATAACATAGACACATAAGGTCATTTGTTCCCCTTAAAAATATTTTTTAATTTTTATATCAATTTACTAATGCATATCCCCTATGAGTGTCAAACAAGGTGCCCAGTAAGAACTATTTTCGTGTACTAGGTTACCATGAGTCATGCTTGGGAAACATTGTTTGAGTTGTTACCCCTAGGATCATTGGTTCCAAAACCACATCTACAATAAGTATATAGATAGGGAACTTTTTTCTTAATAATCAACTTACTCTAATATTTTCAAAATTTAGGGATTTTTTCTTACACTTAGTCTTTGACTAAGTCTTTCACTAGAATTTGCTAATCATAATCCAAAAAATAACAATACTTTTTTTTTCTAATACTAACTATAACAACCCTTCTCATTATGAAACCTTAATACATGATTTATTTCATAAAATAACTCATAATATAACCCAAAATATAGATAAGTCTAGTGTAATTGGGAATTTAGTAAAAAACATAACATTTTGATCATGGGATACACAATATTACTTACATGATTCTAAAATTACATGGATTTCGAAAAGTGCATGGAAAACCTAGATTAAAACTTAAGAAAATGGTGAGCTATGAACACCAGTAAGGTAATATAAAAGTAATTACTTGAATAAGATAATACATGTTAGAAAATATTCATATCAATTGGGAATAAAATGAACATGAATAATAAGGAAAGATATAATATGATAATCATAATATGGGAAATGTGGAAACAACTTAAAACACAGAATCATAATCAAATGTAAACGGTAAAACTCTATTACACCGTGGTGGGAAATGTCACATAAATGAATTAGGTTCAATCCCTATCCCAACATGAGGTATCACGACACTAAATATTACCCAATTCATTGATGTGCTATATAATTCCATGTTCACCCATCACATTCATTTCATTCACATTCCTAAGTGTGCCACATAGATCACATAACATGATTCATTTATCATCATAATTTATTCAGAAATCAAGGACTGTGAAATTAGTATATTTATGTCCCTAATAAATAAGCATATGTTCATAAATGTGGTCACCCTTGTGAAGAAATGGGTGTGGTATACCGAACAAAATTGTTTTTCTATAGAAGCATCACAGTGAAATTTTAGCACCATAATGGTGTCACATAATGTTTCATAAAAATGGGATGATGAGGGATTAAGGTGTATATAATCATATATACATGAAATGGGATGTAATTGGGACATATAATAAAATATAACCAATATTATAAATTGGAAATTTAAGCCATAATTTAATGATGAAACTAGAAAATGAAAATAATCCTAACAATATTTTAGCATGGTAACAGTCGTACATAAAAGATCATGGGAGGATTAATGAGTGTAAAAGGGTGAACTCATCATTTATAAAGAAAAATTACAATAATTTTAATATGGAAAAACATATAACAATATTGAAAATGGAATGTAAGAGATTTCACATAAAAGAAGTTAATTAATGGAAATGAGAGGAAATAAACCCTCTACTAAATTCTGGCATGGTAATGTGTGAAAATAATGGTTCATCAGAAGGATTAATGAGAGTTGAAGGGATATATCATGATATAAACATAAAGATTAATGTTTTCGGATAGGAAAAAATAGGTACCAAAATGAAAAAAATGTAAATTAAGATTAATAACCTAAATGAAGTGCTTGAATAAAAAATAGAGTGTAAGAGCCCTTGAAGAATTTCGGCATAGTAAAAACTTAGGTAAGCATCCAAATGAGAGAAGAAAAATGATGTATAATTAATATCACATTGTATTGAAAATAAATAAATGATTATAAATGATTTAATATATATTAAGTTTAAATTAAGAAAGCTAATTTCAATGAATGTTCTTGAATTGAATGGAGGAGTGGAAGGTCCCATACTGAATTTCATCACGGTAATGGGTGTACATAAGTGTTCATGGGGGAATGGGAGTGAAATCATTATATCATCAGATGGAATGAAAAATTAAATTAGGAGGTTTTTAAGAAATTATAATAAAAACCAAAAAAATAAATTAATAAGCGTATCATAAAAGAGGTGCTCGAATAGAAATGAGAAGAGAGGAGTTCCCTACTATATTTCATCACATTAATAGGTTTAAATAATGTGTCATGGGAGGATTAATGAAATTTAGATGGGGATATAAATATTTATAAATAAAATATACTGTAAGGGGAATATAGAATAACATATCCCAACATGATCAAATTTTAATTATAAGGTATAATATAAAAGTGGTTGTTAAACAAAAAATGAGAGAGCGAGATCCCTTACATGACCATGTGACTCCAAATGCACAGGATGAGTTTGTTGAGAGACTAGGGATCCTTTTGGGGACTCTAGATAGTGGTGGAAAAGTGTATGTACATGTTTCAATGAGTTTTAGTGAAGAGAAATGGAATCCTGGGTTGGTTTATACAAGAAAAGTGGGGGGTTTCATTATTATTTAGGTTTTGGAATCTATATAATGAAATAACCCAAACCACAAAGCATCCCATCATTTTCCCATGTATTCTACCAAATTAGAGTGGTTTTAATTATTTTATAAGGGCAAGGTCCTAACTTAATAATATAATTCTCCTGATTATATGAAGGTGATTCATACTCTATAAGGAAGGATTTTAAAAGCTTCAAATATATTATATGTTTTGGGGGATACATAATGGATTTATAAAATAAATCAAATAAACACATAAACAAATTATTTTAAATGGAAGGAATTTATTTTCTCATGCATCCCATTTATATTAATTATTTCATAACTTTTGGGTCATCATGATGTCATAATACATAATGCATATATATATATATATTTGTATGATGTTTAATTTTTACCCTAAAATTTGATTATCTATGAAAATTATGAAAAAGTCATTGTGGGATAATTCTTATGTTATGATTCCAAAAAAAATATTCATTTTATATAAATTTTTTATAAATATGTAAATTTCATTTTTAAAATAATAATCTACTTTTATTGATAAATGTTGGGTTATGTTTAAAATAACCGATTGGGAACCCTTATAAAAATTACCTTTGACCTCATAAATAATATATCATTATATATATATATATTATAAAAAATATTTAATAATAATATTTTATTATATTATTATCTGTTTTAAAAGTCCATAAATCATTAAAAATAACGTCTTATTGAAAATTTTAATAGTAATTGAAAATACAATTTCGGTTTTATCACATCAAAGTATAATTTTTACCAAACTAATTAATTAATCTTTTATAAATTAAAACCAATTAATATATAACAATTAAAATTAAAATAAAATATAAATATTCACATTTTTAGGGTTTAATTTTTCTTGTATTTTTTAAATTATTCTTACACTTTATTAACCTATTTTCATTTTATAGTGTTAATTAATATTTAAAAAATTTTTAATTAATATTGTACAAAATATAAGTGGGAATTAATATATAATATTAATTATATTGATTAAAAATATATAATCCATTTAAAAAAAAATATTTGGAGACCTAATAACTAATTTTATTACAAAACCTGTAAGCATGATGAAAAGAGGATTTTTTGAAAATACAATTTTAAGGAAAAGATGATTTAAATTTAACTATATCACTATTATTCTTACTTTTATGAATTTAAATTCATAAATAAAGATATATAGTCTTAAAATTCCCTTTTGATCATTTCTCATTCGGGGTTATTTTAATTAATTAAAAATGATATATATTATACATTTTAAAACTGTTTTTTCAAAACATACATTTTTCATCCTAAAAAATGAATTACTCATAATTAAATTATAAATATGATAAAAATGATCTTAATTGAATGAAATATAAATAAAAAATACTTATTTTACCATAAAATCAAATTAAAATAATAATTAGACTTCAAAATAAGTAATTTATCAAATAAAATGGCAATTTAACATAAAAACACTATTTTTTAGTATACATTTACAAATATATATATATATATGTCATCAAAAAATATAAAATTTTCACCCTATGTTATTTTGGATACATTGAGATGAAAATTAGATTTCATTTTTTCAAATAAAATTTCTAAATGTTATAGAAAAAAAGTATAATATTTTTTCAAAAATTGAATTATATTTTTTTTAAAGAAAACATATTTTAAAGAAAAAAAGGACATTACCCATACTTTATTGAGTATTTACTCAAGAATTATATGCATATTTAGGATATATATATCATAATGTATTTAATTATATTCATACCCAAGATTATATCGTTCATGTTATAACGGTCTTGATTAAATAATTATTTTTTAATTCAGTTCATCGTTGTTTTCACATAGGTTATCGAATATAGTTTTCTTTTTTTAAACAAATTGATTTACACACAAGATGATCTTTCATCCCTAGGAATATTGTTAAAAATTACTGAAAATAATTCCATGGTTGATTTGAATGGGTGTATAGGAAAATAATGACTTCTAGAATAGTTCTTGTAGAACGAGCTAACGATGAGGTCACATGATACGTTCTAGTACGAAGGTCATGTGACAAGATTATGCGATGGAATCAGGGAGAAAAAGATATGGAGAATCGAGTATACAGTAAATGAGTTTCTCTTCATTCCCTTATTTTAATTTAATCCCTTGGAATATAAAACACCACCCGGAAGAGGAAGTATCACCCAACTCATCGATTAGAAATAACACCAAAACCAGAGAAGGGAAATTACATTCCTTAGAACTGATCCCTTGTCCCATGGAATGTACCTTCTAAGGGTGGGGTAATTTGTTTATTCCCACTAAATGAGACTTATAAAATGAAAAAATGATGAAATAATGAAATATGTGTACTATTTTGATCAAAAATGGATGATGAAGGTGGTCATGATCAAAAGGATCATGTGAACCCCCCAGAGACAATTTATTGAATGACTAGTAGAAGGTCATGAAGACAGCCACACACAAGACATAACCTACACAAGGCCTCATGAATTCCATTCAAAACATTCTACTTTTCTGGAAAAGGTTCCCTATATAGCCAAGGATCATACGATAGGTTCCAGAAGAGCACCCCCAGGTCATGAGATTTGGCAACCAGGGGACATCTGGCAAGCCATCAAACAATTATTGAAAAGTAAGAGCATAATATCAAAAAGGCAAGAGACTCTTGTGGTAAAAAATATCAAGTGATTCGACAATTACATGTATGGTGATTATCTTCAAAAATAGTTATACAACCTCACAATATCTCCAACCTTTGTAAAATAAAAAAAGAAAATAATAATTGGGAAGGTGGCAGCCTCATCTAGTCGTAAAAATCATGTGGTGCGTCCTAGGTAGCTCATGATACACCACCGAATTTCTAGTGAAATATCATTATGGTCATGGAAGAGTTTTCTGGCTTGTAATCCCCATCAATAGAATGGATTAAAACATATCCATGAAGTCTCACACTTCACCTTTGGCATCAAAAATTAGTATAAGGGTTTATCCATCAAAGAATAACACATCACCACAAGACCATTAATTGGTCACGTGGAACATCACTGATGGGGAAAGTGATTTTCCTCGACAACATTTATTCAAAGTTTTCAGAACCTATTAAATTATAAAATAATATGGAAAATAAAAAAGAAAGAACTATGAAGGCATCTCATGACACTAAAACTAATATGGAAGACCATAAAAATCATGAAAAGACCCTTAAAACCCATCATTGTATCATAGAAAATCTTGTACAAGGAATCACCATTCTTGTGAAAGCCTTTCATCAAGAATCCTGATCTGGAAAAAGACTCTAGCCATTTTGGCCTGATAGTTGAGTAGAACCTAAGCATTCTTGCATGATTAAAAAAGACCCCATTAATTGGAAATATTCCAATAAATGGGGGGCATTTACATGATAGTCTTATGGTCATTGAAAATCATGTGACTCAACAGAATGATGTATGATAGGAAATCACTATGAAGTGAGATGCCAAATCCCTCCACTAAATCCATCTTGGATTTCAATATATGCACCGTAAAAATAGTCGAATAACTTGGGAGATGAGGTATATAGATCCCCCACCCCATCATGAGAAATGAAACCTTACACCGAATAATTAACTCTTGGAGCCTCTCACTAGCACACCTTGGAATTAGATCAGATGTCAAAAAGAGCTTGATATAAATAAGGAGAGAGATTTATATTTTGAAAGATGTAGGAAAAAACTGGAGCGATCATGAAGTATGCATAAACACTTCCCAAGATCATTAATAGACTACATGTTTGAATTCGAGCGGGTTATGTGAAGTTCTTCAACATTTTTTCTGAAACTTTTGAGACTTAAAAATAGATAACACTAGATAAATATAAGGTATATTTAATAAAAGGCTATAAAAAACTAAAATAAGGGTGACTAATGTGAATAATTAATATGATGATCCTCATGCACTTTTTATAAACCACCTGGTCCAGGTGGAAACTCTAGGACTTATCTCTATGGTCTTGCAATACTCCTTTGATATATCATTTTTATCATGGGATGTGCCCTAGATATGTTAGTCAAGTTCAAATGGAATCCCAAGGGTATGCTACCCAGGTCTCGTGAAACCATCCGAGCTCTCTATCTAGACCACACAATTTCTTCTAGACA
Organism: Viscum album; assembly: GCA_963277665.1. Lineage (NCBI taxonomy): Eukaryota > Viridiplantae > Streptophyta > Magnoliopsida > Santalales > Viscaceae > Viscum > Viscum album. Next base: position 901,633,998 of record OY728130.1, read on the forward strand.
TGTAACCCTGATCATATAGGGAAAAAATTATATTTTAGTCACATCTTGTGATAGCACCATGGAATGTCAATTGGATCTTGCAACATCATCCTAAGAATCTAGCATGCCTTTATAATTCTCTCTGGATATGTCAACTAGCTGTTAAAACGTCCCTTAGAAATGTTAGCTTGCTCTCATGATGATACCCATACAATACCACTAGGACATAAGGAAGCCTCTAAGACATATCACCTTGTGTCTTAAACACACTCAAAACGTGTCTACCTGTTTATATCTGACACCCAGGTAAGTCAAATGGATCATGTGATGCCTTATAATCATATATACCAAGATCATACGATGGCTTCCATAAGAAGCTTCCCAGGTCTAGAAATGTACATTTTACGTGTAAAATGGATCATATGATTTTATTTTAACACATCAGGAAGACATAATATTATATATCAATCATATTAGCAAGGAATATCGATTTGAAAATCATTGCATGATAGGAAGCCAAGAAGGATAGGACAACTAGGAATCTAAATACTTGATAACCTTATCAATCCTTAGCATGTAATCCTTGATCATAAGGTCATCCTTAGAGTGTATGCTTTGATTAGTGGCATAATATGATATGTCTCTCATATAAGGGATATTTTAGGGTCTATGTCTCGACTAGCTGGACAAATATTAATATGATTCATACTATAACCATGATACATAGAATGTCATCCTAAGGTTTGAGCTCCATATTAAAACTTTCAAATGGCACTCCAAACTCAAAAATACCATATCCACGAGAAAGGACAATAATTACATTCAATCCCTTGTTTCTCACAACGAGCATAGAGCACATATACTTAGGGAGTCAGAAAGATAATATAATTCATGTGAAAATTCTCTATAATGTAAACCTCAATATGTAATACTAGGTTTGTGGAATAATATAATATTACCCACAAATAAGGGAAATACAGCTGTGTAATCCTCAAAAATTGAACTACAAGGACTTATATTTCATCCATAAGAAGGATATGTATGATACATTCCTATGTACTGAGCCTAAAATCAAATGGGAATCCACTTCTACCTATGTCATGTTATGTCTCCGACATTTCAACTATCTAGGACCAATGATTCCCATGGGCTGATCATTCTACATCATCCACTAGTATACTGAGAATCCAATTGTACTATAAGTACAATAATTACTTCATTAACTAGGATACATACAATTCCATCTTAATGCCCATTTTCTATAATAAACATCCCAAGGGTTGTCTTAGTACATAATTCCTATATTCATATATAGTGAGAACTGATTACTTTTTATCACATGTCTCTCACTCCGATGATAGCTCAGCTGGGTGTAGGGAGTTTATTTTGTCATGTCATTCAAATCAGGAATATCTACTACTATGGAAAAGCCAGTATACAATACATGATGGGTGGCTTGATATAAACTTACCCTATATAAGGGAATAGACCATGGGGTAATTCCCAAAAGGTGTGACTAAATTATGATAACTCATATTCCTACTATAAACCCAATACATAGGAATCATTCTTGAGACTCAAGCTTGAATATTCAGTTCTTATGTTCTCACACATATGACTTTACGCAAGAAGTTAAATAACATGGGTTTAATGAACTACATGGATTTGGATTCATTCAATAACCTTGAAAAATAGGATGCCTCATAATGGCTCAATCCCCTCATTAGAATATTATCTTTCTCCCTACATTATGGAAAATTTTGATGTTCCTAGTTACGTAGCTTCAGTATAAATAGTCTATTCTTTAGTAGGAAATGTATGAAGAACCTCAAGGACATAAAGATCATTTTACTAATCAGATACCCCTCTTCTTATGCACATAAAGGGTGTTATGTTATGATCAATTTGTTAGGGTGTCCTTTCCTGTATTGTGATTTGGAAGTGATTTTTGATCATATCATAACTCAATAGGATAGTCTCAGAGTAGGAAAAAATTCACCCAAAAAGGGTGATATGATCCTAACCTCCCATCCTCTTCAAAGGTGAGTTCCAAAGTGTCATTGGGATGGAAACCCTAATTGAAAAACTACCTTTGGAAAGATGGTCTATACCAATTTATGCATGTGGACACCATTGGGAGTTTCCATTAATAACAACAATGGTATCATAGTGTAAATGATTGTGCATCACATTTAACTCCCCATTACTCATCATAAACCATCATTCAAAACCCATTTCACCATGTTTTTGTCCCTTACCCATCAATATATTATGTATAATTTATTAGAAACATTATTCCAATAGATTCAATAACATTGTATTCTATTATCTATAGACCCCCTAAAAAATTTGTCTAATCATGGAACTAGATTCTGAAAAAACCATCATAACACAAACAAAATAATGGTATACATGTATTAATAAAATTATTAACTTAGTCGAAATATAAATAAATAACTGAAACATAAATATAATTCAATAACGAATTGATATAAATAATTAAAAAGGTATAACTTTAATGATAATTGATAAAACATAATTAAAAAGTGTAAACCAATACATAAATAAAGAAAACAATGTAATATCAACTAAATATTATTTTTCCCATGGCTTTTAGTGAGTATAGTTTACTTTGAACTAATATAAAATATTTAAATTGAATTCATACATTTTCATATAAATTGTCCACACCATATGCCAGATTGATGTGATATTGATTACTAAATGTCAAAAATGATTTATATATTGTTCTTATAATATATATATATATATATAAATAATTTTCCACAATTTTGAGTATGTGATGTGTATTTTGAACTAAAGTGTCGATTATAAATTAAAACACAAACTTTTATCCATATCGGGAACAATGTGTTCAATGTTGACATACGGTCGATTCATACAAATCAAAAAACTATTGAATGATATTTTTTAAAATGTATCAAGAAAATTTCATCATTGTTCCTTAGTATTGAGTATGTGGAACGCCATTTCAACATTATTGTAAATTAGAAATAAACAAATCCACTTTTGATCATATTGGGAACTCTAGGATTCATATTGGGATTTGAGTAGAGCCCTGAACCCGTACATCAATATTCAGTAATAAAACATGCAATGTATTTTTTTTGAAAAAAGGTTAATAGAAAAATACACAGTACATTATACATCTGAAGACCTTTTTCGGTCTAGGTTTTGGAAGATTAGAAATATAATTCATTAAAATTTATAATATAAAACCTAAAAATTTATTTAATTCCTTATTCTATGGATTCTTATTTTCCCTTGAAAACTCCTTAGAACTTGCAGTCACCTGATGATATACTTCAAAAATGGGTGATCTTAAAGCCTAGTAAGGGAATAAGAATATAAATAGTTCTTTAGAAAATGGATTAGAAGGTATGAAAAAATGATGTAAAAAGGAATGGATCATGATTGAACATATGTGATCATATCATATAAATCATGGAATCACAGTAACGTGGGAGAAACATAAATCATGAATTTATCATTAGTTAAGGTTAACTGCCAGGAATATAGGACATGGTAGAAAACATCAAGACTAACCTCCATAACCATTGAAAATGGAAGAATAAATCAAGGATAAATTGCAATAACTTTGCACATCCTATCATAATCCAATCCTAACCACGAAGACCATTGCACATGGTAGCACAAGCCGAGGCTAACTACCAAGACTGTTGGAAATGGTAGCATAAGACAAGGCTAACTACCCAGACTGTTGCACATAACATCCCATGAAACACAACATTACCCAATTCATTGGAGATTTATTAGGGAACATCCATCTAAACTTTCCTTGAATATATTTTCGACATAAATAATCACACAAAATCAATTTTACATAAATATAAGGGTTACCCCTGTAAATAATTGGGTATCATAACCATGTCATGAAGAAAAACAAATAGGAGTATCCTAAAAGTGTCTATGAAAGAAATAAACTAAAATATACCAGTTAATTATTGACGGAAATTGGAATAAATCATGGTATGTGAAGTCAAGTATATGTGACAACATGTAAGAATAGCATTTAATAAATTTTACCATTAATACATTTTCGTGCAGTTTTAGGGAAAATATTACAGATCCTTTAAAATAGAAAAGGGAAACATATTTTATATAAAACCATAACTTAGACAAGAAGGTTTTGTAATAAGAATACTGATTCTATAAATACAGTGGTCTATTAAAATAGAATATATAGGGCACATTAAATCGGGTAAGAATATAGAAAGTTCCCTAAAAAAGGATTTCTTATTGGGAATTATTGAGTAGCGAATCACTTAAAAACATACATATCTATGAATGAGAATTATTAGAGGGTCTTGAAAAATTAATTTTTTATATGTACATAGAATTTATAATATTCAAATAAAAATACATGATAACATCATTTTGGAAAAATAATGATATGGCAACCCGAAGGAATAATGGAGGTTTGTGTAGAATCCCTTACAAAATATCAGCATGGTATCAGGTGTACATAAGATTGATTAATGGAATATAAAGGGGTTTATCATCACTTATACATAAATAAGGAAGTATGTAGGAGGAGTGAAATCATACCCCATCATTATTAATTACACATAAAATGTCATAACAAAGAGGACTTTCTTGAATAATTGTGAGAAAGAGAGTATCCCTTACCTTATGTTTGACGGTGTTCATAGATTGATATTAATGACCTGAATAATAACATTAGGTTGATTAATTAAAAACTAAATAACCTCATCTATATGTAATAAATTTATTATAACCTTTTTAAGTTCATTCATAGCTTTTTTGATGGGTTAAGTTGTTTAATTTCATTGTTCAGGTCAATTTGTTTCCTTGGTTTTTACGATCAGTTTAATTATTTTCATGAATGGAGAATCATGTAAAATGAGGGTTTTTGTCCATAATTGAAGTTATATGATATTATAGAATTTATAGAAGGTTATATTGTTCTAAAATTTATTTGGTTACTTGGGGTGAATGTGAATCATTATATAAATCTTTATTGAGAACATTTTGGGTTAATTGGCGGTTTCTTGATCATAATGAACAAAATGTTTTAAAATATTTTATAACCATAGATGTGAGATAATAAATTTATTAGAGTATGTATCTACCATAAAAATGGTTTCATGAAATGAATTTATTATGGTAATATAAATCAAAAACCCATCATCCTTAAATGTGGTAAATGTACACATCTCTGATGGTGTTTTTAATACTCGTATAAAAGAAGGGAAAATGAGAGATTATAATAAAATATTACAATATCATAACAAAATTATAGTACTTGTATTATAATACTGTTTTCATAACATTTTGATAATCAAGGGTAAAAACAGAGAAGAAAACAAAGGAACTTCAAAAGAAATTAAAAGAATTAAAAATAGGAATTATCTCTTGAATTATTGTTCCTTGAGAGCCTCCTAAGTGAAGAGGATTTGGGATTCTGAGAAGAAAAAGGGATTATGGATGTTTGTAAGATATTGGGTAGGGATTTGAGGAAAGTTAGGCAAGGAAAAAGGCATGAGAGGATTGACGAGAATATGGGAGTGTGGGTGGGTTTTATAGTGCAGGGAGGGATGATTTTCTTAATATTGGTATCATTAGTTTATTATTTTTTCATAATACATGAAATAATGATGATTCCATGTCCAAAATAGAACTTTGTTCATGTGAGTTCAATATAATGTCCATTTATAACATCCATGACTCAAGGATGACGCAGAAATTTATTTATTTAGCATATATTGTAAATTATCGTATTTCACAATTCAAAAAAATTTCAAGTATTTTAGAAAAATCCAAAAAATTGACCGTAAATTTTTTTCAATGTGTAGAATCCTAAAATGAAATATATTATTCATAAATAATCTTATAAATATTATTGATTTAATTTTTAATTATAATAAAAATTTACTTGAAAATAAATTTTTTTAAAATTAAAACTGCTTTAATAATGCATTCAAAAATTACATAAGGTCTCATAAAATTATCATAAATATAGAATACATAAAATTAATTATTTATAAACACATTTTAGGAAATTATATTTTCTTTTGAATTAGTTTAATTAAATAATTATGATATATAAAAAAACTGATTCTTACGGTATTGTCATATTCTCACTTATAAGATGCCTTTATTTTATTTATACATTCATGGGTGAGGTTACTATTCATTAGGAAGATTTACAATTCATAAGGGTCATATTACTATTTGTATGATTGTTTTCTATTCATAGGGGTAATTTACTATTCATTAAAAATTGTTTTTATTCCACCAGTCTCCAAATATCACTCTAAACACAACCGTGTATGCCATATTTTCAAAATCTAAAACAAAAAAGTGAGAAAATTATGTTTAATTGGTAAATTATAAATGCCAAATAGTATTCGTCAGTTCATTTAAGAACATATTGTTTCATTTTAAAAACATAGGATGTTAAATTATCCCCTCCCAAATGAATTGCGACCTCACAATTCGTTTATAGTACTTATAATTCTAAATTTACATATTTATAAAAAACTATTTTTTAATGTTTACTTAATTAACTTGAATTTTATAAGTAAAAAATATCTCTAAAATTTTTATCAAAAAACAAAAACATAAAATCTTCAAAGTTGTCTAGACCGTTTCTCTGATACCAACTATAGATCTCTGACCCTGCACTTCTTGATTCTATATAAAACAAGATATATATTTTATTTGTATAAAGGATAACAGACAGTTCATATTACATTTCACATCTGAGGACCACATCTTGTCTAGGTTTTGAAGGATTATTCAAACCATCCATTAAAATTTAAAAAATAAAACAAAAAAATATATATAATTCCTTCTCCTAAAGCTTCTTATTGTCCCTTGAAAACTCTTTAGAATAGGTATCCACCTGAGGATATACATCAACAATGGGTGAGATAAAATCCCAGTAAGTGAATAAGCATATGAATAGAAAATTATTACATTGCTTATAAGTCATGGAATAATGATATAAAAAGAAATGGAGAATGATATAAAATATTGGATCATAATATAAAAAACATTGAATCATAGTAATGTGGCAATAACATTAAACATGACTTTAGCACGAGTCAAGGCTAACAGCCAAGACCGTTTCACATAGATTCACAAGTCAAGGGTAACCTCCAAGACTATTGCACATGGTAGCACAAGCCAAGGAAAAAATACAAGACCGTTGGACATGGTAACACAATCCAAGGCTAACCACCAAGACCATTTCACATGGTAGAACATGCCAAGCCTAACAGCCAAGACTGTTGCACATGGTAGCACTAACCAAGGCTAACTGCCAAGACCGTCACACATAATGTCTCATGAGACTCATCTTTACCCAAGGAATTAGAGAACTATCTGGGTTCACCAATCATAGCATTTCAAGAATATTTTTCCACATAAATAATCATACATAATCAATATTACAGAATCATATGTGTTACCCATGGAAAGAATTAGGTATTCTAAATATGTCATAAAGCATAAGAAATGGGAGTATCATAAATTTTTCCTTGAAAGAAATGAACTAAAATATTCATGTATATTAATAAGATAAAATAGGTATATATCAAGGTATGTGATGTCATGAAGATGTGAAAACATGTAAGAAGAGTATTTATGAAATTTTACCATTAAAAATTTTTAGTTTCGTTTTAAGGAAAATACTATAGATCCTTTAAAATAGAAAATGGAACAATATTTTATATAAAACCATAACTTAACAAAGATGGTTTAATAATAAAACGTCTAATTTTATAAACAAAATTGTGGATTAAAAATAAGATATTGTGTACTTGAGATTGGGTAAGAATTTAGGAATTTTCCTCAAAACAAGTTTTCTTATCAGGAAGTATTGAGGATGGAATCAATTGAAAAATGTATATCATCTAAAGTGAATGAGAAAAGGGTCCTGATAAACGAATTTGGTATATGTACATAGAATTTATAAGATTCATAGAAAAAAATAAAAGATAACTCCATTTTGGTAAAATAATGATAAGGCAACCCAAAGGAACAACAACTGTTTGGGTAAATTCTTTACAGATTATCAACATGGAATAGGGTGTACATACAAGGGATTAGTGGGAGAGAAATGAGTTTCTCATCACTTATAAATAATAATAGAAGTATGTGGGACATGTGAAATCATACCCCCATCATTATTAATTATATATAAAATTTCATAACATAGGGGACATTTTTTAATAAAAGTGAGATTGAGAGGATCCCTGACCATAAGTCTGATAGTTTTCATTGTTTGATCTTAATAAACTGAATAATAAAATTAGCTTCATTAATTAATAATTTCATAAAATCTTATATATTTAATATATTTATTATAACCTTTTTAAATTCATACATGTACTTTTTGATGTGTTAAGTGGTTCAATTTCATTGTTCAGGTCCATTTGTTTCCTTCGTTTTTACGATTTGTGTAAAAATTTTCATGAATAGAGAATCATGTTAAATGAGGGTGGTTGTCCATAATCTATGTTATATAATATTAATGAACATATATAAGTATACATGGTGGTAAATTTTATTTGGTTACTTAGAGTGAACGTGAATAATTATATAATACTTTAGTGATATGATATTGGGTTAATTGGTAATTTTTTGATCACAACAAGCACATTTTGTTTGAAAAGATTCCAGAACCATAGATGATGCATAATACATATATCATAGTCTTGTTAAACCATAATAATGGTTTTATGACTATAATTTATGATTGTAATGGAAATGGAGAACCCATCGTCCTTGAATGTGATAAATTAACACATTTAGATGATGTTTTTACTATATTTATAAAAGAAGGGTAAATGAGAGATGATAATAACATATTCAATTATCATATGAAAATTATAGTACATTGAATGTAATGGAGTTTTCATAACATTTGGATGAGGTGGTTATGGATTGAAAAGATAACAAAGTAACTTGAAAACAATGTAAAAGAATTGAAAATAGGAATTTACCTTTTAAATTAATGTTCGTTGAGAGCCTCTTATGGGAAGCAGATTTGGTATTTTGGGAAGGCTAAGGGACGACGGATGTGGGAAGGATCTTAAGAAAATATTTTATTATAATAAATTCAAGGGAAAAAGCTTAAGATGTGTGACGGAAATAGGAGAGTGTAGGTGGTTTTTATAGTGGATGAGAGGAGGGTTTTCTTAATATTTTAATCATCAGTTTATTATTATTTCAAAAGGCAAGAAATAATTATTATCATATGACCAAAAATAGTATAATTTTCATGTGAGTTAGAACAAGTGGAAATTTACAACCCCATGACACAATCATGATGTAGAAATTCATTTAGTTAACATTTTTTGTATGTTAGCATATTTCACTATTCATAAAAAATTCATGTATTTTATAAAAATACCCAAAATTCACACTATCCATTTTTCAATTATTAGAATCCAAAAATGAACTCCATTTTTCAAATATAATCATATAAATTAGATTAATTTAATTTTTAATTAAAATCACAATTTATATGAAATGTATGGATTTAAAAATTAAAACAGATTTTATAATGTTTTCAACAATTAAAAAACGTATTATAAAATCATCATAAATCTAAAAGACATAAAATTGTTAATTTATGAAAACATTTTAGGAAATTATAGTTTCTTTTGAATTATATTAATTAAATATTTATGACTTAACAAAATACAGATTCTTATACTATGGTCATATTGTTACTTATAAGATACCTATATTTTATGTAAACATTCATGGGTGGGGTTACAATTCTTTTGGACGATTTACTATTCATAAGTGTTATATTACTATTTATAATGTTCATTCACTATTAATAAGGGTAATTTACTATTCATCAAAAATTATTTTTGTTCCATCAGACTCAAAAATTCACCCTGAATGCAACTATGTATGTTAGAATTTTGAAATTCAAAACACAAAAGTGGATGATTTAAATATAAGGGATAGATTATAAATGCCACATAGTATTCAGTAGTTAATTTAAGCATATAGTGTATCCTTTTAAAACCTTAGGATGTTACAGTTTTCTTGATACCCAAATGTCACAAATTGATCACGATTCATTTCCCTAATGTATGAAGACAATTTGAATGTGTTTTATTGGTTTTGAGTGAGTTACACACATTTTGAATGAAAAAATCAATTTTAAAAAGAATCCATGTAATTTTAGACACACCATGCATATCAAGTATCTGATTCATGTATTTTTTATTTAAATGTATAAAAATTTTATTTTTATTAGTTTCTTAAATTATTAAGACTATTTGAGTGAATGTTCTCTATTTTGAACTAAAATGACACTTTTAATCCGAGAATAAGAAACTTCAGTCCAATCAGTCATATTGTGTATCAAATTGATGTCTAACTGATTCCTACAAGTAATAAATACTTTGGCATAATCTTATTAATTTATAATGATTATTAAATTGTGTTTGCTTTGACTTCTATGAGTGAAATATTTTTAAACTAATGTGTCACTTTTCAATTGAAAACACACACCTTGAGTCATAATGGGTGCACCATGTGCTTAATTAATGTGAAATTGACTCCCACACATCGCCAATGTTTTTTTTAATCATTTTACATAATTATGAAAAAAAATTCAAGGATTTTTTATTAGTGTTGAGTATCTGTAGTGTGTTATGAACTAAAATATGAATTTTAAATAAAAACACAAACATTTGATAAATTGGGCACATTTTGTATTAGATTGATGTATATTTGTATCCCAAGGGATATATTCCCTAAATCCATGTATATATATATATGAATATATGATATATGAATATTATTCCTGAAATTTATAATATTCATACTAAAAAGGGAATATTTTTTTAAGAAATATGTGATTGAAGAAAAATGATCAATTATTATTAGAATTTGTTTTACCCACATAAAATATCCTTAAATGAAATTGTTTCATAATTATATGAAACATAGGGGAGTTAAAATAATTCATGAATTTCATTCATCAATCAACCAATACATTAATGTAATCATTATAAATGCATTAGTTACTGCATGTATGACCAAATAATATCCTTGGTCAATTGATGTCCCTAAACGGAAATGGAAAAAAATGGTATGATGTGGAGAATTTTGTTAAGATTGATTTGGTTGAATCAAATATGTTCTTTAAATAGGATTTGGTTAGTGGTTGTCCCTCACACGTGAAAAAATATTAAAATTTAATCATTGACATCAAATATGAAAAATTAGTTATCTATTTCAGTAAATCATTGGGTCTAGGAAGAAAAAGGTTAGTGGAAAGGATCTCAGAAAGATATATCTTCTCTTGGTGAAATGAAATATCTAATCTTCTATATGGGAACCATTTGAGTTATTTTGTAGATGTTATGGGATTCAGAATGAAAAATGGGTGTACTATAAAAACTAAATATTATACATCTTTTCTCTATGTTATACAAACCAAAGGGAATATTTATTTTATTGCAGAATAAAACTGTTCATATTTTTCATCGATAATAAAAATGGTATTTGGAACAAAAAGATAACGAATTTGTGAAAAAAAATTGTGAAACATCTGGTTAATAATGATATAGAGTGTGAATTCCCCTACCTCACGTGTGAAAATACACAAACATGTGTCTCGTTTCCGAAGTGGAAGACTTTTTAGAATATATACATCTCAATGTAGGGAAAATCATCAATATTTGCGAATCATTTCTATATAGATGTTTATGGGACAATATTTCCTAATTTTTTTATGAAACCGTTATTATATCATTTTTATGATTTTATTATGATAGATTGGTCGATGGTGATTACACAAAAGAGTGAAGTGTAAGAGTGTAACACATGATATCGAAGATAGGATGAAAAAAATGATAAAAATGTATAAAACTTGACATAGATAATGGTATAAAATATATAATAGCCAAAGTGGAAGAAAAAATTAAAAATAATCGGATTAAACAGCAAGTATGATGATTTATAACTCATCAGGAGAATGGATTTGTTTAATTAAGCAATCATAACATCAATAAAATGGGTAAGTCTATGCTCATTAAGATGTCCTAACAACATAAATATTGGAAGGAAATGATTATCACATAAATCTATCGCTACAACTGGGAATTATTATATCCAAATGAATACAAGACCTCATAAAAAATTTTGTATATAAATAAACCTATACTAAAACACTTTGGCGTGATTGGAAGTATGTTTTTTATTCTTAACATAGTGAAGAATTGAAACCTTGAAGCATGTTGAGAGAAATTGATCTTTGTTTTATACTCAATCAAGTTCAAATAATATTGTGGATATAATAAATTGTTTAATTTATTTTTGAAATCAATATTTTCACCCTGAATGAATGTGAGTATAATTTAAATTAAAGAGAGATGATTTTAGCCTTGGCTGAGAAGAATTCATAAAAAGAATAGTGTAGTATTTTAGGGGGATAGGGATGAAAATGTATCTACCTCAATGGGAGTTCTAAGGGATGAAATGAAATTTTATGATGTCGCTAATGTGGATGAAAACATAGTAGGAGAATAATTTTTAAATAAAAGCTCCATAAATGTGAAAATTAATTATTTCAATATCATTGGTGAAAGGATAACTCTTGTTAAAACAAGAAGGATGAAGGAAAATTAACAAGTTTTATTATTATCTTAGGTGTGGCCAACATAATTTGATGAAGCATATATAAATGAATTGTGAGTTAACAAAATGCATGAGGTTCTTATCTAGATTTTGGGAAACACCACTTGGGATGTTTTATCAAGATTAAAAAAATAATGTGACTAGAATGAAAATGAACAAGGCATGTGTTGTGTGAAAAAGATATTAAAAAATTGATAGAATTTATGTCAATGGAAAATTTCACTAGTATATCAACTTGAAACAATTAATTTTCATCTATCAATGACTATAAAAAATGTTTTAAATTGTATCATATGTACAACAAATCAGTATTCATGAATAGATAACTTGAAGAGGAAACCTGGATCATGAAACTGGATGGATTTATCATTAATGATGATGAAATAAAAGTGTTTTTTGATGTATGAATTATATGGGATGAAATAATTGGACATGGACAAGTGCTCATGTTTGGATGAGTACCCAATTAACTATGTCTATCATTAAAGAGAAGTTTCTCACAACCTCTATGTCATTAATGATAATGAGAAGTGGATTATGGTTCTTATATATTTTTACAACATCATTTTTGTAAGCTTGGATGCCACCCAATACAATTAGACTTAATAACTAATGAGGAGTGAATTGTAGATTTCATTAATTGGTGATTTATTATTTTCCTCAGTTTTCAAGTGATTAATAGGAAAGATGTGACATTTATTTAAAAAACTAATTATACCATGGATGTTCTTAAATTAATTCAGATGGAAAATTATGAAACAGTTACAACACCGGTGGAACCCCAGATGAAATTATCAAAAGGTATGGGAGGTGTGGATATTGTGGTCAATATTTATACACATATTATTAGTAATTTAATTTACTATAAAACCACTCTCCATAAAATAGTGTTCATTACATGTGAAGCTTTCTACATCTAGAGTTTTCCGAAACAAATTCATATGATGGTTTTGAAGTAAAAACGTCATTATATCAAACAAACAATGGATTTTGGGATATGATATTCTTGACACTCATAGAAATAATTAATGGGATATACTAATACAAATTGGTAAGGTGCTATTGAAGGATGGAAATATACTTTTGTTTGTGTGTTTTATATAAGTTTTTCCTACATTTCATGGACTATATGAAAAGAAATACCATTCATCCTATAGAAGAATACTTTTTTTTGAAACTCATGATTATACATAATAGACATAGATATAATAACATGTTGAATATATTTGAATTTTTTTGCTATCATCTATTTTGATCATGTGTGACATCTCATGCATGATAATCATTGTATTAAATTCCATTCAACACTTTATGATAAAGAACATTGAGATTAAGAAACATTTCTTTAAGGTGACTATGAAATAATGGGATGTGATGTTGGAGTATGTGCCTAATGAAAATAACGTAGTTTTCATTATGTCAAATGCTTTACCCAAATTTGATATCAAATGACATCAGTTAGATATTAGAGTCTAACTGAGTGTATCACTTTAGATGAACATGGTGAAGGGACACCCACTCCCCCATGTGAATTTCATTAAAAGGATAGATGGGTTATCTCTTTGGGTTTATTGATAATGTGGTATAAATATCCCCATGCATTGAAGGGGTGAAATTTTAAGTGATAGGGGAGTGTATCTAATAAGGAATTAAGGGAAGATATTTCCATTTGATGTGTACATTTACTATGTTAGTTTGATAATATTTTTCTTTGAAATCTTCTTATTCACACTGAGAATGGATCACATGGTCTTAGATTTGGTGATTAGTGAATATTTGATTCATGTTCATGAAGTTTGATGTCCATACCTATCAATATTGATTAGATATGAATTTATGGATTTCTTGTAGTTTTTTTTAATCATAATCAACCCCAAAGGGGGATATTTCAATTAAAATTCATGAAAATTTGGATTTCCGGAAATATAAGTGATTTATATTGCTGAAACTCATAAACCAAACACAACCAATGTCCATTATAATTCGAACCCATTTGAATAATCATCCATTTAATGTATAAATAAAGATTATCATGAACTGTTGGTGGTGATTCTTTGCATTGATCAATGAGTGGAAGAACTTCCCTATACTCTACAATAGGGAACACCACATGAACATTTCCTTGTAAATAATCTTCATCAATTAACTTGGTATCATTAGAAAACATTCTCAGAGTCCAATATTTTTTTCATTGTGGTGGAATTTTGAATGTTTACAAGATGTAGTACTTTTAGATGAGCATATTTGAATTCAAAAACTCATTCCTATATGAATCATGCACTATTTATTTCTGAATAATTAGTGTATCATAATTTTGAGTCGACGAATAGGTTATGAGAGTCGTTGTGTATTGATAAGTGGATTATCCCACTGTTACTAGGTTCCTTGTCCTAAAAGTAAAAGTCAAGATGCATTAAAATAATTTCCATGAATTCATAAACCAATCCCCAGAACACATTTATATCCAAACAACATCCCAAGGAAAAACTACAATGATACGACTTTGTCTTGACCTAACCCACCAAGGGCCAACCATGATTTGAAGTAATCTAAGAGTGACTCCTCAATCCCACCTACAATAGGGAAAGGTCTAGTGACTATCATTGAGATGGAATATAACATTTATGGGAGTCCATAACTTAATAAACATGTACACATGCACACCCTCATGTACCTCACAACCTTATAAGATAAATAATATTATAATAACTCTAGAGGAAACAAATGCATGGAATAAACTCTTGAATAACATGAGTATAGAAACATAAAAATATCCACTATTCTAAGTGAAAAAATACATGAACAACAATAAATAATATAAGTACCAATGTAATATAATATGGGGTCAAAATCCATTCTATTTAAATATATTACAAAAACAACTGTAATAATCTCCACTAAGAACAATTAAGCTTAACCAAAACCAGGCCCACCAAGGTCACCATTTGTTTATTTTTTTTCTTTATAAGACCTGAAATGTGTGAGAAAATTGAACATAGGGATGAGTATATAAATTCTTAATAAGATTCCCTGAAACAAAATTTCGATAAATTTAAAATAAATATTTTAATCTCAACCCATAGGACATGTGGGGAGAATAAACCGAAAAAAAATATTCTTAATGAAGAAACTGATTGAAGATATATTTTAATATCTCTATGTTTTTACAAGAAACATATGATTATTAGTCTATCACTATGTTTAAATTCTAGTTTTTTCCGGATTCTAGTAGACACAAATAATATCCACCGTATTAGCTATAGGGGACCTATGCCTCATTTATGGATTGTCATGATCAAGGGGGAGTTAATACCAAGAGAGTGGGGGACCCATGCCTCACTTGATCTCAATGATGAGGGGGTTATAGTCCAAAAGTATAAGATCATTTCTACATGGTGTCTATAGGGGGTTACAATACCACCTCTATAGAAAATGGGGAACTCATGAAAAAAACCTAATCATGTCGTCAAGGGGTTCCAAATTTAATGTCTCTTTGAAGATAACACTCAGGTATAAATGTCAAAGAATAATTCTGGAAGAATAAAATCCCTTTATCCACCTATCATGATATATCACAAAAAAAAACAATTTTCTACATCATGTTCTACAAAAAAACTACTAAGGAATTACTACTCATGGGTCAAATTTTGAGTCCTGTAGAAGGATACACAAGAGGTAGAACATTATTTGAAAATCAATTATAATGGCCCATGTGATAAACATGTTTTACTCCTACAACAATGATCATTCATTTCTCATTTCCCCAATTATAATGAGTAAATTCATATACATGATGTTCCAATCCTGGAACACGTTGTGTAGGACTGCTCGAAGTCCTAGGCATGTACTCTGTATACATTCAAATATACCCAGACATATTCACAATGACTATGTTTCCAGCATTAGGATGTGTGATACACAATTCAGTTGGAAACCCTAGTCCCGTAGAAAGTAGACTTCACATCACGTGTTATAATGGAATAGACAACATGTATTTAAGAATTTCTAGGAATAGTCATCTTATTTCCAAAGCTTTTCTATAATGAATAGATCAACCCACATCACCACAATGAGATCCTCTAGATGCATTTACCATGGATGGAGTACTTTTTAGTGGATAAATTCATGTTATCCTATTCTGAAGGAATGTGATTCCATGACCTACCCAAACCTATATCAGGACCCTCATTTTTATTAGAGCTTGTTCTGTATAACTAACTTTATTTTTACATGATTAAATGTTTCTATTATTAATTATCATAATTATCACAATATGATTGTTAATTTTAATTTTATTTTTATGTTACAATTTTTTAAAAATATATGTCACATAGAAAGGTGATATAATTTCCCCACTCGGATGACAAACATGTAGTGGAATTACCATATTTTTGAATATTGTACTATAGATATATGATATTCTATGATGGGAAATAGATGAAACAATATATCTTATGTAGGAGCATCATAAGAAATTTAAACACCATCTCATGGTGTTTTTCCTTGTTAATTTCAATGATATGAGGATTTTAAAACAGAATCATTAACATGAAATCCACATTTACATGTGTAATTTGTTGTTCATATTAGGAGATGTGTGTACTAATATTTAGACTTCAATACTATCATTAAACTCTATCTTGTGTAATGAACCTAACCCCAATGGCCTAGAGTCAATGCCATAATTTATTATAAAAGAATAATTAAAAGGAATCTCACCATGAAATACAAAATTGATATAATTATTGGTAAACTATAAACATAATTGAATTTAAAATTAAATTTTAGAAAAAACTTCGAAAAAAGAGTTGATAACACCATTATTACCCTTTTATCAACCATAAATATCAATCATAATAATCTTCATGGAAGCCCAATGAAAAATAAAATTTAAGAAAGGGGTGAGGTCAAATGCTTAGTATGGGTTATGTGTATCAGAAGCTATCAAAAATCAATAAAGAAAATAATCATGGAAAGGCATATAATTGGAAACATATGCGATTAAATTAATAAACTAAGAATGAAAATGAATCCATATATTTTTTTTCAAAGTGAAATTTACATAGAACAGAATGTTGAATGAAGGAAATGCTTAATTATTTGGGTTACAATTTCTTAGGAATCTGTGTTCCTCTACTTTCAATACCATACAAAAGATGGTGTATTAATTATGTGTAAACCCCCATTTAATTATCCCATAATTACCATCTCATGACACTATCAATGAATCGACAATATATATATATATATATATATATATATAACCAGGACACACTCGTGTCAACATGTCCAATGTATTCATTATATATCGAATAATAGATAAATAAATGTTTTCCCATTACACTTTGTAACATTTGAATCATAAGCCCCATGAATGAATAGAAACTAAAAAAACATGATAATTAATAAATTCATGATATGATAGGTCAAATATGGAGTATATACACCTCAGAAATCAAGGTTGGTGTACAACATCATAATATGCCTCAATGAAAGGATATAGAGATGAAGTCCCTTAAAAAGATCAATTCATCAATAAAATGGGTCAATTTAGTGTAGTCGTTGTAAATCCACATTTCAAAAGTTTAAATACGACATGAGATAATCAAAATTAATTTCCCAGTTAACCATATAATGACATAATCAATGAAATGGAATATTTACTTAATGAATGAAAATTGAGTTAGAAAATCCCTTATCACTTGTAATTAGTTGAATCGTATGCACTACAAATGTAATAATTATAAAATGAGATATTTTATATAATAAATATAATGAGGTTAATGATATTACATATCAAAAGTCAGTACATTTATACACATTATAAGAGAAATAAGTTGTGAAAAAATTCATATATCTCACAGAAGTAACAGTCAGACTACAAAACACTTACCTCACACTTACATTTAGTGTAGAATTATTTAACCTCAAATATATTGCTTTAGGGAATTATATTAACTCAATATTTAAATATATTTATATTCAAAATAAAATATTTTATGATTTTATAACATCTTATGACCCATTAATTAATAATATTTAATTATTTTTATGATTTTTAGGGCTTTCATTTCATCAATTATTGTTTTGTTTTAATTTTATAAACTTATAGATGTTCCTGTAAAATGGAATTACAATGGAAGAAGTGGATTTAAATAGTATTAATTAATTTACAAAGGTATAAATGTTACCATATATTGTTTATATTATAACACGAGGATGATTCATTTGATAAAATGTTAATGATTGTTGATTAGTTTATTTTGGAAATTATTTCTTAATAACATGAAGTAGTTTTGTTTTATTTATTATTATGTCTATATATTAGTTCCAGAACATGAATTACTAAATTTCATACCTATTAAAAACATATTTGACCAATATAATTGTTTTATAACCAACCATTATGGCAGTAATGGAAAATGAACAAAACCATTATTCACATAGGAGATTAACCAGCATAACCTGAAAAATAGTTTTGTTTCATTGAATAAGAGGATTTAATTAAAAGGTATGGATATAATTTATTCCATTAAGAACATATAATTCCATTATTTAAATGATACTTAATTACTGTCACTTTATGGATGGAATATATGATAAGAATATATAAGAAGAAAAGAAATTAGGGGAGGTGTTTTTAGAAAATTACCTATTGAATGTCAACACTTAAAAAGACCTCTTGAGGAACATAGATTTGTTATATTGTTGATAACAATAGTAATTATATGTTGGGAGAGTTTAGAGGTTATTTTGTTCCTATATTTTAGGATCTATAAGGCTTTTGGTTCGAAATGGGGTGGTTATGGGTAGTATTTATACTTGAAGACTGGTTGGTTTAAGTGATTAATGTGATGATTATTTTTTATTTAAATCCAACCACAATGAGGTGGAATTAATTTTGTTTAATTTTATTGTTAATTAATTTTATTTAGTATTATTGGGGTCTATAAGTACCTCAACCACCCATTATATGTTTTATTTTTTATGTAGTTTAATATTTTTTTCATTTACTTTAACCCTTTTAAATATTTTACCTATACTACGGTAAATAATTTTTTTAACCATGGTTAATTTATTATTTGTAATAATGAACATGTCCATAAATAATAATTTTTAAATTATGATTTCATATAATAAATGCATGTTACTAAATTAAATTTTGATAATTTTCAAAATGATGCATAAAATTAATCTAGTAAACAAAATGAAAAATATGGGTTTCAAAGAGAAAAGTCCCAATGTATGAGATGGTTTTATATCCCATTTCAAATTAAAATTGATTAAAATGAAACAAATTTATGTATTGATGTATTATTGAAAAAATAAAATTTAAAAATAAAATAAAATATAATTTAAGTAAATAAATAAATTTGTTGAAAAAGAAGTTTTTATTTAATATTCAGTATTTTTAACTTTTTCATCAAAAAATGTTAGTTATTAGAAAAATACAAAAACCTCACCTAAATTTTATTTATATCCTTTTTTTAAATAAGTATTTTATCAAATAAAACATATAAATGTGTCAAAATGTATATTTTTAATAGGCGTTCTTCCAAAAGATAGAAAAACTGCCTTTAGAAATATTAAGCTTTTATGCTCAAAATTGGATTTTCTCTTATTATAAAACTATAAAATATATTTAATGAATTTTAAAACATTTGATTGAATATATAACACATAAATTAAATTAGTATCTTTCACTTATAGTGAATAATCCAAATTATTATTAGAAAATTCGATTATGGGCATAAAAACACTTTTTTAATAAAAAGACATCCTTTATAGTAATATGGTTATTTTAAATTTAAATTAATTGGTAATAAATAAAATCATTTTATAAAATTATGTAAACTATAGTCTATTAATTTAGTTAATCATATTCCCAAATGGAAACATAACAGATAGTTTATAATGGTTGTGTTAAAATAATAATATTTAATAATATATAACGGTTATTCTAATATCAGTGTTTCATGAAATGCATACAATCAAGGAAATTTTATTTATTTAATAATAGAAATACTGTAAATTATTATGGTGTTATATTCATCACTACGTTAATTAATCACATCCTCAAAATTTCAAATTTCACTTCTGAAATTAAATCTTGATATTTGAAAATTTCTTTGAGAGAAATCCATATATTAAATTGGGTTAATAATATATCCTCTTCATAAGAAGGAAATGGTATGGTGAAGTTCACCTGAAAATTGTGATTTAGAATTGGATAATATAAGTGAAAAGTGAAAACTAGGAAATGGGAGAGAAATCTAGCCATCTTGTGCAAATAGATTACGATAGCGAATGTGGATATCAAAAAGTGTACCAACAAGAAACCAAAAATATATGATGGTTTAAAGACGTCATTGACTTCTTGATAAGAAAAAAAATGAATAGTGGTTTTTAGTCAAAATTCCATTCTAATAAGTTAGTTATTATTTTATTATTCTTATAATAACTGGATAAAAATAAACTAACATGATTACTTTCTATTTCATAACAATAATTTCTTACATTGGTTGTTATTTGATATACTTTCACATCATCCCTTACACTAGGAAATGAATGTTCATGATTAATTTTGTTATTCTTAATGCACTTCAATGGAATATAATATTCACAAGTTGTTATTTTATCCTTTTTATTTTTACTAAAACCAAAATGCTTAGTACTTTGAAAAATAATTCCCAAAAATAAAAAACTTTCATCAGAAGAAAGATAATTTAGTCTCCCAAAACACAATAGTAATACCCAAAATTTAACATATACCATTGAATAAATTATTTTCCTTAAATGTACACTAATATATTCCATCCAAACATTTAATCCAAAAAATCAATAGAATTTGATCCCATAGTCCCTCAAGATAAATCTAATATTTATCTAATAAATTTGGATTTAGTAAACATATAATATTCAGCATAAGAAAATTATTTCAATAAATAACTTGAGTCACCATAATTCCATAATATAATCATATATTCTTCAAAATTCTATTCAAATTTTATTCCTTATATAAAATTACATAATATTATATTAACATTAATTATATAGGGTTCTTGAAATGAACTTATCCTTTATCTATTAGATCACTTAACTAAAATGAAAATGGAATTCTTATATGGATTTAATGTGGGTCAGTGGTAGGTGTTAAAACCTAGTTTCCCTTAAGTTGTTGGTTCAATCCTTGAGGCCGTGTTGGATGTGACGAGTTACCACTTGACCTATAGGTTATAATTTTAATAATATAAAATTAATATAATCCATAAAAAATTAAAATCAAAATGTGATATTTTTTTAAAAATATTAAACATAATATATTCATAATTAATGAAATGTTTTAACATAAATGCTTTTACATACCTTTAAACATATTTCTATATAATCAAAATACATTTTTCCTCAAATATCCCTTCCCACTTATTAAACATATGGGTTACATGCACCACAAACATTTATCAAAACTCCAAAAATATCACCCATGGATTATCACCATTCAACTACTCCAAATTTCAATGGTATTGATTTCATCTAAAATATTTTTCCATATTTTGAGAAAAAACCTACTATATTATATCCTGTAGGTGTTTTATTATTCCCATGAATTTTAGGATATATTATAATATCATTGACAAAACATCTTTAGATATAAAAGTTTCTTCAACCATTGACCATTATTTGTTGTTTTATACCTCTATAAATGAATGATATTAAATATATCATTATCATTCATCAACTAAAAATGTTTCATAAATATATATCATAAAAATAAAATCCATAAATTAAATAAAAATATCAATAATTTATTTTATTATATTGAGGTCTCCACTATCTTCCAGCATGAATTTCATATATCCAGAAATGAAATAATCAAGTCCATGGTGGTATTTTCATTGTCAAATGAGATGGATAAACTGAAATCTCAAAATTAAATAAAAGGAAATCCACGATCCATTGAATTTTTGAAGAAATGAAAATGTATTTGATATGTAAAACTGTTTCTATCATGTGATATGGATGATCATAATCATTTAAATCCCTTTTAAATAAGATTAATTTATTATAGTGTTGATTAAATAATCTTGTAGGGATAAGAAGGTTGTATGAGATCCTTTCACTTTAATATTGACAAATGATATTTAATATGTAGAAAAAAACATCAATAAAACACAAAAGTGGCTATCACATGTTAGAATGAAAATGGCTTATCACCCTTAAACTCTTTAATAATTTAACCGTCAGTTTATTTATACCTAAATCGATTTTACTTCTAAATCCAAACTCCAAAACTATCAATAATTACATCAAAATACATCACTTAAACAACAAAACAATGTTTATTATTTTTAAATTTTGATCAATATCAAACACAAAAACCCATGGTAGTGTCTATAACTATTATATTGATGAACAAAATTCCTAATAAAATTATGTGATACCTATACCTATAATGCCATTAATGAAATACTTAAACAACAAATTTTTATTCTACCAGTTCCTTTTGGACCCCACCAGTGACTAACAGAGAAATTCAATGTGTCGGCAACAAACTAAGATAATTTGAGTGATCTATCAAATAGACATGAAATATTAATCATTTTTTGTCTAATCCATGACCCCTTCTTATCAAACTATGATTCCATGTGTTTAAACACAGTTTCCCATGGTCATTGTCAACATATAAAGGATGTAATCTAATAATTACACTTATCCTCAAAATCATTCATTTGGTTTTCTTCCCTAAACTATATTTTTTCAAAATCAACTCCCATGGTTTTTACTACACTTCATCTAATAAAAACTATAACGAACCTAACCACAATAGCTTGGAGTCAGTACCATACATTATTAAATTTTCATTATTACAATGAATCACATCCCAAAAGACCGAATAGATTAGTTCTCTTGGTAAAATATTTACATATTTGAAATTAAAATTAAATTTCAGAAAAATAAAATAAAATAGTATTTTCATTAAAAAAAAACCTTTATTCCTTTATTTGTAACCCTATATATCAAAAATAATAAGCGTCCTGTATACCTATGGAAAAAAACTAGATAAGAATGTGGTGTGCTAAAATTATTAGTAAAGATTAGGTATAGTGGAATATATAAAAAATCAATAAATGATAACCAACATGGAAAGGTAAATAATTGATCATAGAAGACATAAAATCAATAAACAGAGAATTAAATCACATCCATATATTTTTTTTCATAGATAAAATCTCATAGAACTGAATGTTTAATGATGAAAATGCTAAATTATTCAGACACCATAATCTCCGGAATCATGGTACATCTACCATAAATACCTTTAACAAGAAGGTTACATCATTTTTGGTAAGAAACCATTTAATCTGGAAAACATTTTCACCACATGAGACTACTACTACATTGAGGTGCTATCATTAACTAGGCCCCATCTTCTATGCATGACCAAATCATTTATTAAATATTGAATAATAGATTAAAACAATGTGTCCCATACTACTTTGAAACATTTAAATCACAAGCCCTATAAATGAATAGAATTTAAAAAATGAGAATAAATAAATTAATTATGTGATATGTGAAAAGGGTTGTATATACACCTCATAACAGAATGTGGGTCTATATAATTCAAATATAGCGAAATGATAAAAGATTGATACAAAGTACCTTATAAATATCATTTCATTAAACAAATTGATCTATTATGAGTATTCATTTTAAATCCACATAAAACAGAGGAATTAAAATATGGGATAATAAAAAATCATTTATTAAATAATTTCATCATGAAATAATCAATGAAATATAAGTTTGACACAATGAATAAAATTTTTTTTGAGAAACCTATTACCACTTATAATCAGTCGAATCATATTCCCCATAAAAGTAATAATAATAAAAAGATACATTTACTGACAAGAAGATAATGAGATTCAAGATATGATATATCAAATTATAGTAAATAAATTTACCACATAGAGTAAATAAGTTGTGAAAAAATCATTTATCTCATTGAAGTAAAATTGATACTAGAAATCCCATACCTCACACATTCCATTAGTGTAGATTTTTTTTGACCATCTATATAATGCTTTGAAGAATTATATTAAATCATTATAGAAATATATTATTTTTTATAATATTTTATGTGAGGATTTTATAACATCTTATGACCCATTCATTAATAATATTTCATTATTTTTATGTTTTCATGTGTTTTCATTTCCTCATTTCGTGGTCAGTTTTACTTTTATAAAATGATGGATGTTCTGCTAAAATTAAATCAAAAGTACTAATGTGTAATAAAATATCAATAATGAAATAAAGGAGTATAAATGGTTACATATATTATTTTTTTTCTATCATGATGATGATTTATTTTATGAACTGTTAATGAAAAATGGTTAGCTTATTTTGGAGATTTTTTCTAAATATCCTGAACATGTTTTGTTTTATATAATATTATTTCTATATATTAGTTCCATAACATGTGATATATTATAATCTTATTTAACCAGGATAATAGTGTTATGATCATCCATCAATTTGGTAATAGAAAATGTAAAAAAAGATTATTCTCGGAGGAGATTAACCAGAATAACTTGAACAATAGTTTTGTTTCTTTGAATAAGAGGATGTAATAAAAATGCCTAAAAATAAGATATTCCATTAGAACAAAAAATTAAATTATATACATGAGGCTAAAATATTATTCCTTGATGGATGAAATATATCAATTGAAAGTAATAAGAAAAAAATAATTAAGTGAGGTATTTTATGAAAACTACCTCTTGAATATAACCTCTATAGAGGACCCCTTGGGGACATTAGATTTTCACTTTTTTGTGAGAGAAATAATACTTAGGCATGAGCTATTTAGGAGGAGAAATATTGGTATATAATGTAAGAGATAAAAGGATTTTGGTTCCAAATAGGGTGGTATTAATACTCGAGAAGATCTCGGTATGAGTTATAAATGTAGTGATTTTTTTTATATTTAATGAAATCCACATTTATGTGCCATTAATTTTAATGAATTATATTGTAAATTTATGATTTTTTGGATTTTTAGGGTTGATAAATACCTAAACCACCCATTGAATGTTTAATTTATTTGGTAATAATATAATTTACCTTTTAATTTAAAACATTTACATTATTTACCTATACTGCGGTAAATAATTTTTTACCACGACAAAATTTTAATCCCTAAAAATAAAAATGTCTTTAAAACATAGTTTATACCTTCTAATTACAAGAACTTAATTTATAGTATTGTATTCAGTTCACATAAATAGAAAATTTAAGTTAAAATTGATATTATAGATGTAACGAAAGAGGTGTGTTTTCTACTAAAAATTTCAAAATTAAGAAACGTTTTTATGTCTTATTTCAATGTGAAATTGATTAAAAATATATAAATTGGTTTTATTGTCTATATATTAACTATTTATATTTATCAAAAAATTTAATATATAACATAAATATATAAATAATCTAGATGAAATTTAGTTTTTAAATAAAATTTAGTATTTTTATCTTTTCATAAAAAAATGTTAGTTATATGAAAAATACCAATAAAACAACCTATTATAATTTCTATATTACTATTTTAAAAATGAATTTTATTTTTTTATATAAGACTTATAATAGTTTCAAATTTTTTATTTGAAATTATTGCACCATTATAAGGTGGAAAACTTCCTTTAGAAATATATAGTTTTCATGCTTTAAATAATATTTATTCTTATTATAAGACTATAAAAAATATAGAATTAAATTGTAAAAGTTTAATTGAATAAATAACATCAAAATATAATTAATATATTTTACTAATATTCATTAATTAAATTTATTTATATAAATGTCACTATTCCCATAAAAAAAATTTTCCATAAAAACACATCCTTTATATTGAATTTGTTTTTATTTTTCATTTCCAGTTAATTGGTAACAAATATGATCGTTTTATTGACTTTTAAAAACTATGAATACATAATTTAGTTAATATCATTGAAAAACTACCACATAACATCTATTTTATAACAATCCTGTTAGAATAAGAATATTTAATTGTCTGTCATGGTTTTTCTAAGATCAATGTTTCATGTAATATATAATATTAAAGAAATTAAATTAATTTAAGAAGATACATACCATAAAATTAGGGGGTTTTATATCCTGAATCACATACATTTATATAATAGAAAACCATATAGAGATATTCTCTTAGTGAATTAGTATGTGTTGGGTATGTCACAAGTGATATTGTATTAATGGATAATGTGATAAATGGTTTCCCCATTTTTTCTATTGAATGATGTCCATACATTAGGGGTGTTGATGTAATGGAACTTCCTAGATGAACCATGTCCATGGTGTTCAGTGGGATATTCCATTTACTAAAATTCAATGAAAGAAACATCGATCATATTGTTAAATGGAACCAGCTTGAAACCTTCTTGATTTGAGATTTCGGGATAAAGGAATTATATTACTTGATATGAATTTATAAGAAGTTAGATATAATTGTTAAATTAATTTCATTCTCTATGGCTTCTATAGTATGATTCTAGACAATAATCTAAAAATTTAGGTGGATATTCCTAATTCCATTTAGAAATAGTGCAAGAGGGTTACCGACACTGTGTATCCATAATCTCAATTAAAATAAAGTATTAAATTTAATATGTTAGAATAAATAATATTTATTCATGATTGGTTAAAACCATGATCTAAAAAAAAGTAATGATATATAATAGAGTGATTTAAATAATAGTAAAGAAAAAATATTTTGAAATTTGGGTGAGTATAATATTTATTATATTTATCGATGAATAATATAGTGATTTTATTTATTAAATAAATAATCCATATTCAGGGAACAATAAATGTTGATGATGGAATGAAAACTGAACATAATGGTCCAATTGGAAATAGAAAAAATGATATTTATTTATATTTATAACGTCTTGATCATATTAATCTCGTAATAATAATATTATTATTATTTATTGAAATGGCGTAAAATAAGAATTGTACAGTAGGTAAATAGATAGTGTGCAATTTTCCAAACCTAAACTAGCTATAATAAATATCTAATTACAAAACATTCAATCATCACTCTTGTGTTGAACAACAGATAGATATATATTATATCATGTCCTAGAAGGATATATAAAGATCGATAATATTATATCTCTTCCTCCTCTCTCATGCTATCTAGAAAACATTATGAGTTCTTCATATTTCAAGAATAATTATTCTATGATCAACCATAAACAATTCGTGTCATTAAGATGGGATGTTCTAGGACATTAAAATTCAATGGTGATGTTTAGAGATTTTGGAAAATTCTTGGACCACTTATAAAGGGATTCATCACTATGATCCTATAGAACAATAACAATACAATGATATTTATTAAAACAAATAATCATTGAATGAAAAATTAGAAATTGAGTTAATTCTATATCTATTAATTAAGAAATTTTATATTATAAGAGAATATTCTCATATTATGGTTTTGGTGTATTGACTATCCATGTAATATAAATTTTCAATTGGGCATGACATTTTACCATTGTTCAGAAATCATTATTGGTAAATTAAGATTAAAATATGAGGTGTACAAATAATCATAGGCCCTTTTTTGACCTCAAAAAAATAAAGTTGTATCAGAGCGATCACATGTTTAATTTATAATTATTTATTATTTTTTTATTTCATTTATTTATTTCCATTTTATTTTATATTTAATACATTTGTTTTATTATCCAAACAACATCATATATTTCTTTATTCGTTGTCGATATCATAACTAGTAAATGGTTAATATTAAGATAATGAAACATCCTAAAACACCATACTAAGGTCAAAAATTTCTTCCCGAACAACAACAGACTACGTGATGTGTACTTCCTAAATAAACTCTATGAATAGTACATCATTACTATATTTTTATGTATTAGAGAAAATATTATAAAATTAGGTATAAAATCTTATAAAATTGGAATGACATGTAGCCCTGGATAGGCTAGAATATCGTTTGAATAATAACATTTTTATGACCACTATGCATGATGTGTAGTTCTCATCTTCTAATGACAAAAAACATTTGGTGTACCAGTGTTGTATGCATTGGATAAATTGAATGAGGACTAACATGTCATGAAATGATAAGAACAAAAATTGTGTAAAATAGAAAACATTATATGTAAATTGAACATATCTATGATAGGAAATATGTCAATCCTATTGGAATGTGATGTAAATATATGCAAAAGATAGTACACACCATATTATATTATAAACACTGCGTAGTTTTCTTCAGATATTGTGCAGATTTAGTTTGTGGAGGAAAATTAATTATACAACCAAACCTATTCTCATGTGTTCCATATGTTATTTTTTATAGTACATTCCATGTAATAGGATTGGTATTTTTATAATAAATCAATATTATGTTAAAATTTTGATAGGCACACTCTGTTTCTTCTATGTACAATTATGTACATCAATAGTTTTTAATTTAATTTTTTTTTAAAATTATATATGATGATGATTTATGGATGGCTTGGAAGATGTTAAGATATGTATATTAAATGTCTTTATTCATGGTGAATTATCTTAATTGATGAACTGGTCGATGTAATTGATTACTAGATTACAATTTTATGTTCATTTCATGTTATGTTAATAATCATTATATTTGATCAGAACATTCTATGTGATTGTATTCATATAATTTATTATGGTTAAATTCAAATTGATGGAATATGGGTCATCCCTTACTCGTTACTATGTAAGGGTCTACATTCGAACAATTTCATTTATATAAAACTCATTTATCTAATTAATATGATCCACACACCAATGACTGAATAAATTCATATGTAATGATGGATATCTAGGTTGGGAGGATGTGTTTTGAGTCCAGGAGATGAGGTGGAAACAACTGAGGTGATACATAAGATACAAGGAGGAATTTTGAAACATTATCCAGGCTATGGTGTTTTCCATTAGGATCAAGGGTTATGTTATCTTCCACTAAATAATCTAAACATTACAGAATCTCATAATCATGCCACCTAAATTTATTATGTTAGCTTAATGGTTAATTATTTATTTTCATTGAATTTATGTGATCAGCTAATAAAGTAATTAACAAATAATTAAAGATGGAATAAATATAACAATATTTTGCATGAATATTTTATCAATAATGGTTAGTCACTTCACTAAAATACAATTAATATTAAAATGGGATATTTCTAAATATTATTCACTCTTAAAGGAAAAAATACCTTAAAATATATTAAGTTGTTATAGTTTTCCATCACTTAAGATTGAGTCAAACATATGGTATAAAATTATTGGCCAGCACATGTTGGGGTACTATTAATTATTAGAAAAATATTATCTCAATTATTGGGGTTGAATTAACTATTTTTACATCAATGGATGACTACCCAAATAGGTCTTGGTGGAACATAAAGCAAAATGGTTGAGGAAATATTTATTCAGGATTTCGGGACTGGGGATTCTAGTCAATGGATAACTGAATGATGATTTAATGTACTCATAATGTTAAGACTAAAAGAAAATAATAAAATAAATTGTTAGGAACATGGTTGCGTTATGATAAGTGGAATATAGATCATTTACACTATAAAATATAAGAAAAATGATATTATAAAACATATGGTGAAGGAAATTAGGTTTCAAAAAAATATCAGAATATTAATTGAATTTAATAATGTTTTTAATTAATTAATATTTTTTTTGTAATCAAATAAGTACTTATTTTATGCTATGAATTTTTAGAGATGGGAATTAAAATAACATTAAAAATATCACTATAACATTTACTATAGATGAATAAGATTCTCACCAGCAATATTTTCCAGGAAAGGAATAGGCAGTCACAGCTAATTGTATAACACGAAGGATTTTGGACATGATATAAACCCAAAATTGTGAATACCTTTCCAATGTGTATAGTGTTGAAGAGGTTTCCCAATATATAAAACATGTAGGTAATGAAATGAATATCCAATGTCATAGGTGATTCTCCATGTACAATGAGTTTCTGATGTTATACGAGGATATGGATGCATATAACTTCATTTATCACCTTCCTGATCTATATCATATAATGGAATTATTGAGATATATGAGGTATCTAATGAACTATTCATGTGAATCCATGGAGAGTTGGTGAAAATGATACCCATGTAGTCATGATTATTTTCTATATTGTGTGCCTGAACATCATTGGGTTTAATATCCCTGATGATATGTGCATGGATCTCATTATTTCCATTCTAAATAAAACATTTTCTCATTTTATTATAAATTATAATATGAGAAACATCATGATTACACTTTCATAACATATTACTCTTATTCTCCAAAATAATAAACACAAATGAAGTGAATAAGTTGTTGTCCTTATGGTGAATTATAATAGGAGGAACAAGGAATAGGGGTCAGATAATCATTCTATGTATAAATATCTAAAACACCTTCCATCCATGAAGAAGAAGACATATAGGTAATGAATAGACCATGATGCAGTGCATTGTTATTTGACAAAATAGGGCCATAGGAAGATGAATTTCACTCTTCCAATATAGCATGGGGAAGCATCATGTGTGTTCCATAATGAGTGTAATCTTTCCATATATTAATGTTTGGTATTATATAATTCATGTGGTCCTCATATTTGTATCCATATTTGGGAACCTAGTAGATTTCAGATGGTTTTTATAAGTCATGTGGCTCTATGTGTTATCAAAAGAGAACTGTTGGATGCTCTAGAAAATAGAGAATATCTTCTCACATTAAAAACATGATGAATTTTGGTTTTATGGAAATTTTATTATGCACCTTGTTCTATGAGTAACATCATATATATTTTTTCATCATACATGGATGGATTTATATTCCTCTTTGGAAAAAAGATTTTAAACTTTTATAAATATAGAACATGTTATGGTATGTAATAATTGATTAAATTCCATTATATATTAAATTGTGCAAACCAAATATTTTTAATTAATAATAGAAAAATTCACAAATCATATAACACCAAGTTGTGGAGTCCCTATCTTACTCATGTAAACGAGATGAGTTTGATAAATATATATCAATATAGATACATAAATTCTTTTAAGATTAAACCACTTGAAAAATGTCACACTAATTTATATATAAATATGACCAAATGACCATTCCTTGGTTATGGTGAAAGGGTCATAGAGTTTACAGAATTTGTGAACACTGATTTTTGTGGACCATCTAAAGTAGAATATAGAGGTGGATTCTCATACTTTATTAGTTTACCGATGAATTGACTATGTGTGGTAATATATACTTGATAAAATATTTGTTTGAGTCTATTAAGAAGTTCAAAAGGATCATGAATGATGTTTATAATCAATTTGTGAGACGATAAAGATATATAAATGAGATTGAGATGGTTAAAATCTTAAATGATATTTTATCGACTTTATATGGGATTAATGTATTTTATCACTAAAAATCCACCTTTTACACCATAGTGGAATGATGTTAGTGAATGTAGTAATAGTTTACTACTGAACATGGAATGTTCGATGATGAGTCATGTGAAATTTTCGTTATACGATTTGGGATATGAATTATAGATGGTATCAAATATACTAAATTGAGAACTCACTAACACACAATTTTTTATTCCCTTTAAATTATGAATTGAAAATAAACATATTTTTTCGCATGTCTTTGAATGAGGTTGCAAGGATTATTTTCATGACATGTCATGTAGATAAATAGAAACCGGAGGCAAGATGTTTATGTTTATATGGTTTCCCAGTGAAATTAGGGTATACTATCTATACAACCCTTCATAAAAGAAATTAAATGTTTCATGATAATTCATTTTTCTTATGAAGGATCTGATTCTAAAGGATGAACATGATATAAATATTTACTTAAATGAATTTGATGCTCAAGACACAAACAATGTGGAATAGGAACAAAATCTATAGGTTCATATAGAGGAATTTGATCCTTAAACACAAGTATTGCATACGAGCACTGGAGAGGTAAGAGAACTAGAGAGATACAATTTACCAGTAATTAATTATGAACATTCATTATTAGTTAACAAATAATTATAATCTATTCTAAAAGTATGAAGTAGTGATCTCAGAGGCTAACAGATCATAATAATGTTTGATTTATTAGATATATTCCATGTATCACAACCATGTTTGGGTTTAGATTGATCATCAAAATGATATAAAACCTATTGGGTGTAAATGGGTATTCAAGAGAAGATATGATATTTACAGTAATATAAAGACCTAAAATTCCTAACTACTACCTAAAGGGTTTAGAAATAAAATAATTTCATTGAATTAGATGTAACGTTTTCTTTTATTTCCATGTTTAAATCCATTAAAAGTCTGATTTCCATGTAATATTTCAATGGTCATGAGATTTGATATACAGATGTCAAAATAGATTTGATTAATGGGAACCTTTAATTGAATGTGAATATGATAAAAATAGAAGTTTTTGTGATTCTATAAAATTTCAAAAAGGTAGGAATGTTTTAGAGATCCATTTGCTGATTTAAGAAATCATCTAAATCATGGAATTTTTGATTTCAAAAAGGCATAATAGAATTTAGTTTTATTAAAAGTTAATGTTATCCAGGTGTTTATAGGATGTTTTTATGAGTGAATTTATTTTCATTGTACAATATATTGATGTCATATTTGTAATTGTAAATTAGATTTCATCCTTAAATGAGGTTATGGAATGGATGATAAATTGATTATACATGATAGATGTGGGTGAGGATGCCTATATTATATGTTTTATGATTATTTGTGATAGATAAATGAGGCTTCTTGGGCGATTTCAAGATAAATATATTTAATAGATAATAATGATGTTCAATATGAGCAAATCAAAGAAGGTATTGGTTCTAGTGTTATATGGTTTACATGTTTCCATGAAAATATTTCCTCAAAACAAGATGAAAGAGGGATAATGACTAAGATCTCATACACTTTTATGATTGGATCTATAATGCATATATTTTTACTTATGAAGAATGATGTTTCTTATTCTTAGAGGATTGAAAGAAAATATAAATTCAGACTTAGCGACCCACATTTTTTTGTAATGGAAATCATTCAGTTTGCATATTGAGGAATGGATATTTTCCTGATGTTTATAAAAGATAAAGATAGAACATTCCCATAAATTGGAAATCTACATTTATCTGTGTCATTTTATCCTATCAGTGGATGTGTGTATTAGTATTTAGAGTTTTAGATTATCATAACTAATTTAATTAATTGAATACATTTTTTCTATGGATGAAAACCATGTTGACCTATTCTCATAGTGATGTTGTATGTGTTGGGTATAACACAATTTATATTTCATTAATGGATAACATGATAAATGATTTATCCCTCATATCCATCGGTAAATGGTTATATCTTATAACCTTTGAAAGAATGGATCCTATTATGAGAACCATGTCTATGGTGTTCAATAGGTGAGTTGATTTCCAAATATTCAAATAATGATACATTAATCATATAGGTTTATGGCACCATTAGTCATCCTTATTTATTCGAAATATTATGACCCCAATCCTAGTAGCCTAGAGTTAGTGGTTACTTTATAAAATTTTCATAACATACAAGGAATATCATCCCAAAGTAAAAAATAGTTTATCAGTCTGGGTATCTTGATAAATACATGAATATCAATTTACAAATGAAAACATAAAGTACAATGATGTTTTTATCTAAGGAAAACATTATTTCCTCTAGAATAACCCAACAAAACAATCATAACAACCATCTTGGAATTCTGAGGAAAGAAATATGAGAAAAAGATGATTTCATATTCCCATCATGGTTATGAGTACGGTATAATCTATGAATAAATGAATTATAATAAACATGTAAATTTAAATAACTAAAACATATACCATTTTATAAAAATCTAGAGTATAATATGGTACAAATACATAATGATCAAATAATTCCATATACGTAATGACATAAAATTGATACCAATCCATTCATACACTAAATTCCAAAATAATCAAATGAACATCAATAAATAATATCATTATTAGGCAATTCATGATTTCATACATCATTTTTATATCATAAAAAGCTCATTGCACGAAATCTTACATAAATGCGTAAGGCCTAGGAAACAAACCCAAGCTTGTTTTCCTCATGAGACCTACCAAATGATTCATGGGATATCAAAGGACCCACCCATCACATAGTAAATCTATTTCATTAAACATATAATGTGAAAAAATTAATTTAAATAAATATTCATGTTGTAAAAACTTGAATATGAAATTTTAATACTTTCCCTAATCAATAAATATAATGATGAACAATTCAGAGTAATATGAGAATGAAATTAAAATAGTATATCCCCAGTCAAATTGATTATAAAACATAAAAATAGATCATAATTATGGTTTCATTGGATTATATCCCAATTAAATATTAATTATCAAATATGTATGTCATCTTAGATGGAAAATGATTTTGAATGACCACTTGTTACATTTCGTGAAGAAAATAACCAATTTTAAAAATCTATATTTTTTAAACCAGAATATTCAAAAAATATTATTCAAATACTTTTATTTTAATATAAACATTGAAAAATATAAATTATTCTTCCAATAACATAATGTTAATTAAGTTATAAAATTCCTTTCATGTTGTAAAAGTTAAATGAAAACATTCACTTCACACTTTGGTAAAAATTCAAGAATTACATTATTCATAAAAAGATAAGAAGATTCATTTTATAACCATTGTAAAAAGTCCAAAATTTGTAACATAATCTATAATAAATCATATGTTTAATTCTAAATAAATTTTTGAAATCCTTTTTAGAGAAAATCCACATAGATGAAAATGGGGTTTCTACCAAAGAGAGAAATAAAGACAATTTTTTCATAAAAATATTATTTTGAACTATTGAGTAAATAAAGGTACTAAAATGAATGGAAAACATTTATTCTCATAAAATAACCTATGGAGAAAAAAATACTTGAGTTCCTTGATATATGGGTTATAATATTTCATAATCAGAATAATAAATATATACAGTCCTGGGAAATGATTAGATTGTATCATAAAACCATTACCACATTGATAGCATTAAATCATAAGTCCCCTTAAGAATAATTTTTTATGGAAACATAAACTATCATGCTAATAAATAAATTAGTGATACTATTGGAAAATTTTAATTTATATGCACCTCAAAGAAGAACATATGTGAAGAACATGACATATGTATTAAATACGTCATATTGAGAAACAAACTCATTACCTAAGGTACAACCTCCTTTATAGATATTAGAACATCATATATAATAGAAATATGTTTGTTATACATATATTATATAAAAACACTCATGTATATCATACCATATATGATTTAATTATAGTCTTTTGTCACATGTTTATTAATAATTCTCTGTTAAAATCACTATTTTGGGTGATAAGTGCTTTGTTTTTCATGTATGTTTTGGATCATTTATTTTGTTCATTTTTTATTGATCAAGGTTTAATAATATAAAAATTTATACAATGATATAAAAATATTATAAATTTATTTTATAATTATTTATTGTAATATATAAAATCTAGATATAGGAAATGGATTATACTTTTCATAGACACAGTGGACCATATGTATGCATGAACGTTATATCCATTTCCCCAACGGATTGAATGAAAAGAGAATAAATTTTAATTAAACATTATAGAATAATTTTTATGTTATATATATTGTATAAATTAATAAAATTCACTCTAATTAATATCCATGTGTGAAAAAAATATAAAACATTTCACATCAATTCATAGAGGTGGTAGTCCACGTGTACGCTTGAGTGGTGTTATTGTTTTTCCAAAGGATTGAAAGGAAAGAGTTAAGATGTTATAATATATTTAAATTACTACACTAAGGTGATAAATATTAAATATAATTGTAAAATTTATCCTCACTTCCTTCCAAGTAAAGAGTAAGTAAAAAAATAATCATACCGCTTCACGAGTGAGTAGTCTTTCGTGAACACAAGAAACATTATCATATTCCTTGTGGAATGGAGGGTAAGTAGATATATTTTATAGTATAAATAAATACATATAACAAAATCATAATAATCACATAAATATTTTAAAACCATCGTTATATATATCATTGAATGGCGGTGATGGAAGACCAATTACATCAGTTCACAAGGTGGTAGTCATCCAGACGTGCGATTGACAGTTTCATTTCCATTTGATGAAAGAGGAGATAGATATAGGTAATTTACATAACATAATAACATTTCAGTATATGTTATATTATATTTATATCATATTACAAAATATTAAACATAATAAAATGAGTTATAAGAATAAATAAAAAATAAAAAAAATATTTAAAATGATACCTCTTCTTTGGGAAAACTGTTTATGATTAAAATAAATCCATCATATATTGGACTTATGAAATTGAAAAATGAATCTGGGATATGGGGCGGTTATTAAGGATGATATTTCTTCTAGAAGTTTCTAAACCAATGGGTTCTGATTGTGATAAGTGGAGGGAAGAGTGGGTGGACTTTTATAAGTTGTGGAGGGGATATACTTGAAATGTTTGAAAAGAGTCAATGATGCCCACGTTTTTAACATTGAAAGAGCCTAAAAAGTCTCATTATAGATAAATATAGGAGATAATGTTTAAATATGTCCATAAAATGAGTTTTTTATAAGTTTATACATCATTTTACAAAATATAGTTTTTGTTTAATCCCTTGGCATATCCACTTTTATATAAACTTTGGTAATTAATTGGTATTGCTTTCACATTTCATTGTGGTAAAAAAAACTAGGTTAACATTTTTATATTATATTAATTATTATTATTCCAAATATTAAATACATTTTTACAACTTAATTTCATATTATTGACATATTTTAATTTAAAATAAAACATGCATATGTTATGAAAAAGTAGTTTCCCATTGAAATGTTTTCACAATTATGGAGTGTTTTTATATTTAAAATTTAAATAAAAATATTGAAAAATATATAAATCAGTAAATATGTATTATAATTTATCAAATTAGTATAATAATATAATTTAATATTTGATTTATCCTTTGAAATAATTTAAATAGAAAGGCATTTTTCTAATAAAAACCAGTATTTTTCACTGTTCATTGAATAATTAATCTTTTTGGAAAATTATTAAAAGTCTACAATATGTTAATTTTGTTATGATGATTTATTAAATGAAATTAATTCTATAAAATAAATTAATAAATTAGGTAAAAATTAATCTTTAAATAAGTGATCAAAATGGGACGAAGCAACTCATTCGAGAAACAATGTTTTCATAAATATGTCATTTTCATTCTAATATTATTTCTTTTTTATTTATTTCAATAGATAACCATGGAATTTATATTATACATGTTTAAAAAAATTTAATTTTTTTTAATATAGTTATTATTATTAATATCTAATAAATTAATTACTAGGTTATAACTATATATTAAATTACGGTTCATTTAGGGTCAGGGTTGCATCTTCCGTAAGCTATATGATAGAACTGAATTTTTTAAATGGAAATATATTGTATTATCTCAGGGTGTTACATTATTCCCACTATAAAAATTTCATCCTAAAAAATTCTAGAATTAAAAAATGTGAAGATATGTGGGTATTTATTTATCATAATCTCTTTGGCATCCGAGGTTACCTCTTCGATTTTATGATTTTTCAATAGTACTTGTACCAAACGAGCCGTCTGATTACACAACACTTGTTCAAATGAATGTAGAATATGGATAGGCACTTCATAATAATGTATATCATGGTCCAAATCTATTTCATCAGAGGTGATTACTTGTGTTATATTTGGTAAGTACACTCATAAGAAAGATATATGAAGCACATCATATACTTTTGAGAGAATTAGTGTCAACTAAATGGTAAGCCACAACTCCAATCCTTCTCTAACATACAAAGGTTCTAATGTACCTAGGGATAATTTTCCCTTCTTGATGATCCATATAATACCTTTAATTAGGATACATCCCAAAAATGTGATCTCCCACTTGAAATTACAAATCATTCATCTAGTCATTACCATAGATATTTATTCTACTTTTTGATACTTTTATATCTTTGTGATTAGTCATTAAATTTTCCATTGTATACTCCACATCTTCTAGGATGAAAAGATTGATCTCAAAAAATATCATACCAACAATATGGAGTGTAACATAGCTTTTCATATAATGGTTTACACAACACAATTTGAATACTTTTATGGAATACATTTTTATAGGTGAACTCCACCAAAGTTAAATAATGACACAATATTCCTTGAAACTCAGGAGAGAGTAAAATCAACATGTATTATTATGTTTGAATAGTCATTTTAGACTTCTCATTAATTTTAAGGTGACAAGATATGATCAAATGGAGGTTGGTATCAAGAGAATTATAAATACATTTCTATAATTTCGATGTAAATCATGAATCATGATCAAACAAAATTTAAATAGGTGCACCCTGAAGTCTTAAAAAATAATTAATATAGAATCATTAAAGCATATCAAGATTCATGTATTCTATTATGGTGAGGAAATTCATATATTTTTTATGGATTTCAACAATAAACCTAATTTCATCACTCTTCAAAGGATTACTTGATAATCTAATAAATATTTCGACAGTAATGTCATACAATTTACACATTTTAATATTAATAGTTTTAAGGACTCTAGAATTTTTCCTATTAGCCTTAACTTGTTAAAAAAAGACATTTTTACATATAATCAACAATTTAAGCTTCATGTTATACCACCAAAATTGTTTCATCAAATCTCTATTCATCATTATGCTACTAGAGTTTATAAAGAAATTTGAACTATGATCATTAAATAATTATATTTTTATATTAGGTTTTGATAGAAAACATAATCTCTTTCCAAATTTTATAATTCCATCTTCAAAAAATCAGTCAATAATTTTTTCCTTATTCCCAACACTTATATTCTTTTGGAAATTATCATCAATAGGGGAGGAAGTAATTATATTTTCCAATAATGATGGTTTATAAATTATTTTTAAATGGAGTGATATCTTCCATTCCATAATGATTCCTATATCCATCATTACAAAATCTAGGAATATAGGATCTCATTCAATCCTAATTTTATCTTGGACTCCTAGACCTTTTTGGATCAAATCATCCATTACGTTATTTTTATTCCCATGGTTGTAGTGTATTGACCAGTCATAGTCCTTGAGCAGCTCAAGGTATATTCTCAACATCATGTAGAGATCATTTTATGAAAATATGTATTTGAAGTATTATAATTCAGGTATATGTCACATATTTTACTTTAGAGATAGTTTCTCTTTATATATTCAAAACAATGATTATAGATTATAACTGAAGATCATGGGTTGGACATTTTTTTCATTAATCATTAATTTCCTTTATTCCTAACAGATAATGTTTTCATTCTATATTAGCACACATCAAATTACAATCATTTATTCATCAATAAATAACATAAACCCATCATTTCATCATAGTATATTAAAAATTAGAGGATTTACCAATCTATTCATAAATTCTTCAAAATATTCTTCAAAATAATTTCCCCATATAAACATAACCCATTTTTGAGTAAGTTTAGTTAAATGGATAACTGATTAGAAATTGTTTTGAACATTCTACGAATTGTAACTTATACAACTACCAAAACTAAATACCTCATTTATGTTCCTTGGTGAACTGCATTCTTGCACTTCCTTTCACATTACATGACAAAATCATGTTCCATTCATTGAGAAAATATATCCATGAAAATAAAAATTATGATTCCAGAATTCACACTTACTAAATTTCCCATATAAATCATTAATTCTAAGAGTATAATGATGGACCCCTAATTGATTATCATATCTCTCATAACATTATTATTATATAATAATATTATTAATAAATACCACAAAAGTGATCAAGATATTCATTTAATACTATATTAATTTGATCCATGAATAAAGATGCTACATTAGTCAAATTAAATGGAAATAATGTGAACTTGTTGTATACATAACTAGTATCAAAATTGTATTGAGAATATCTTCCATAATTAACTATTAAAAAATATTGACCTCTAGGAATTTGATCAAATAATTCATCAATGATACATAGAGGGTAATTTTTATTTATAGAAATAGCATTGATCTCCCTATAATAAATTCAAAACGTCATAGACCTATATTTATTCATAATAGAATGAATTGTGTCTCCCCAAGGTGAATCAATAGGGAATATAAATCCTTTATCACACAGCTCCACTATTTCATTCTTCAACTCTACTAATTTCCCAATATCAATTATACAAGGAGTCTTGTATGTTGTTCTTTCATTATGAAAACTAATCAATATAATAGTCAACTTCACAAATTGGTGGAAATCTATGTTATGCATTAGGATATAAATGAATGTATTCTTACATAGTTGGTACATCCTCAATTTCAGTAATTTTTTTCCATAATGAGAATGTGTCTTCTATTCTTCCCTAAGAATCTACTTTATAAATTCTATTGGGTTGTATCTAGACATGGCTCAGGTGATGAGGTATCACCCTTAAGGATAACGAATTCCATAACTTCATGGAAATTCATTAAATCTTTCACATTCTAAATTGTATTTGCACCATATTTTAAAATCAAGTCTATATCGATAATTTATAAAAAAAATATAATATATAAAATAATTAATTAAAAAATTTGATCATGTGTATAGGTCATAATGGGGACTAACTAACACATCCTTGTTGTGGGGGTAC
The DNA here is from genome assembly GCA_963277665.1 of Viscum album. Taxonomy (NCBI): domain Eukaryota; kingdom Viridiplantae; phylum Streptophyta; class Magnoliopsida; order Santalales; family Viscaceae; genus Viscum; species Viscum album. Next base: position 901,675,579 of record OY728130.1, read on the forward strand.
TTCCACTTTGAACCTTGATTGATATATATTTTTACAATGATATATGAAAGTATAAAATTTTCATAGAAACCATAAAAGATATAAAATAGTATGAAGACCAGTAATAAAATGATTCAATTGTTAAAACTGGGGATATGATTTATTTAACAACACCATATCATTATGGACTTCAACCTCAGCTATTATGATCAAATAATCTTGGCCTTTCTCCCTTTGACATTTCTGACGAAAATACCCTCGATGTCCAAAAATATCATTCACATAGTTTCACATATGTATATATTTAAATCATTTCACATTTAAAGATTATTTCCTATATTTATAATCATGATCATTTTCACCTTTATCTTAACAATTTTAGAAAACTCTCATCCCAAGAAATCATGTTCCATAGTGTTTTTATGAATTTTTTACAAGATGAAAATTACAAGATTCTTTATTTCCCTTTTTTTAGTATATCCTTTTCCATCATGATCAACATCCCTCCTTCTATATTTATTTCATTCAACGTGATATGATGTAGATAATTCATTCACTGAATATATAACACAAAATATCGTGTCCTTATAATGTGATAAATTTTTTTAGTGTTGTTCCCTTCAAAGGATTGGATAATTCCCATCAAAGAAACAACTGATCCAACTCTTCGTATTATATAAATAGTCTATAGAATATGTTTCAATCCATTTATAGTTGTCTAATTACTTATAAATATTTTTCACTTCCTTTTTTATTAAACTAATGAATTATCATTCCATATCATCTTGATTCTTTTAAGGACAATATATTTCCATATAGAGTACCATAAAATACTTCCATTCCTTGTTTTATATTTCTTATTCATCTTTAAATTTTTAATCAATGACCAATATTTATATGAATCTTCTAATAGAAGATAAAAATATAAGACCAGCTTATTTATTTCATAATTTCCCTGAGTGAGAAATATATTTCCTAGGGAATATATCCATTTATCACTTGCAAATTGATTTAAAGTCCCACTGAATAATGGAGGATATTGATTCATTAAGTGGTCTAATATTTTTTATACTGTATGGTGGGTTAGTAGGCTATGCCATAATATAAAGGTTGTTTCTCATAACCAGAGTCAACAACCCCAAAATGGGTATAATTTCAATAGTTATAGCTATATTTGCACCTCAATCTTCACTATATACCCTAGTAATTAAATCCCTGTGTGGGCTATATAAATTAATAAAGTTCCCATTCCTTATACTATTCTCCATTACTAATCATATTTCATACCCTAATTTTTATCATAACATTATAAAACATCACTTATACTCCAAAAACTAATGAAACAGAAAAATAAATTGGAAATGGTATTTTTTTTTCTAATATAGTATTCATAAACATGGTTTATTTTGAGATGTTATAAAATCATTAAAATATTTTCAAACACTTCATATTGTTTTGTAAAGGAAATTTTAATTAACACACGCATTTCCCATAGGAGTGTCAAGCCATATGCGCAGTAAGGCCCATTTTCATGTACTAGGTAATGCTTGAGTCATGTATGACATGCCATGTTTGGGGTTATTACCTATAGGTACCTCTATTCCAGAATCATGTCCACTTGTAATATCTATATAGGGTTTTATTTCTAGGGAAAACCAAATAATCTATTCCTCACTTATTGTTTGGATTTTATTCCCTACATATTAACAAATTTAATCTTCGGATTTAGTTCTGTTTTCAATTTTAAGAAAAATCTACTTCCCAATGATTCTACTAATCTTCCTATAACCCCAAATTTAAAAACCCCAACATAGTAGCAATGATTTGGTGGTTACATTATTACATTGGCATAGGATACCATGAATAAAAGTCTAAATGAAAAAATAATTTCGTTTTCTGGTAATTATATAATTATTTGAATATCATTTTAAAAAAGAAAACATAAAGTACCACAATGTCTTTTCTACAAGTGTATCATTTTTTCCTCTACCATAACTCTACATATCAATCCTAAAACTAATATTTCCTTAATGGGGAATAAATAATAATAATGGAATGAAATTAATTTCTTAGTAACTATATAATTATGTAAGAATCTAAGTATAAATAGATCATAGCCAATATGGAAAGTTAAATATGTAAAAAAACTCAATTTAATAGATAACTTGAGCATAATATGCTGTTAATTAATAATGATCAAATAATTCCATATACACAATCAAACGTTCTTGAATATCTTATGTGGTTATCCTAACTAATCTAATAATGAAGTTAAAATCATTGAACGATCATTTAATTTGGGAATGTGTCACTCTTTAAGTCATAACCATATTTTCAGGGACTCATGCCATGACATATTATATAAATTAGTATGTTCTCAGCCAAAAATCCAAACTTATTTGTCTCATGAGACATGTCGATGCCTTACAGGGATATATCAAGCTCACCCATTAGTTACTATGATCAATATTTTCCTCCTGTACATTTTTGAAACATAATCAACATAAAAATTCAGATAGTAAAATATTGCATACATTATACGAATTCTTTCCCAAATTAAAAAACATAATCATAAACCATTCAGAGCAACATAGATAATAGTAACAAAATAGAACATCCCCAGCAAACAAATTTTGAACCATCTATAAAAATAATAAGTTTGGTATAATTGAATTATATTTTTCGTAAATATTTTTTAATATCTATTTATTTCATCTTATATGGAAAATGATTTTGAATGATCACATTAAACTTTTCAAGAGGGAAAATAACATTTATTTGAAAATCATTTTATTTGAGAAGAAAATTCCTAAAGAATTTCTGAAATCATTTCCCTAAAAATAAATTGAAAAACTTATAATGGAATCTACCATGAAAGTAATTTTTATGTTGGTAAAAAATTCCATTAACGATGTATAAGTTTAAATTAAATATTCCATTCAAACATTGGTTAAAATTCAAGAATCAACTAATCCATAAATAAAAAAGATAATTAATTTTAAACCCTTAATAAATAGGAAAATATCAACAAGGGTTTTTAAATAAATTATTTGGATAATTCATAAAAATTATTGAATACATTTTCCAAAATCATAGATATGGAAGAGAATAGGATTTCAACCGAACAAAAAAATAAAAATTCATTTTTCTTAAAAACATTATTTTGAAATCTTGAGATCATTAAGAGAGTAAATGTAAAGAAAACATGTATTTTCTAAAATAAGAATATTATAATAAAATTAAATACAAAAAAACATATGGATCATAATATTCCATCATCATATGCATAAAGATAAACAATCTTGATAAAAAAGAGATTGATCAGTAAAAACAATACAACATTGGTAACATTGAACCGTAATCCCCATGAGGGAATAACATTAAATAAAACACAATAGATAATTATAATAAATATAATATTAATATTACATGTCATTTTGAGTGTATATACCCCTCATAAAATTGTATAGTTTTATAATAAGGCATATGTCTCAAATGTGACGAATTGAGACAAGAATTTCTTACCGTAGGATCAACATCAATCGTACGTATCAGAACATCATGGAAAGTAAATATGGATTTATTATATATGTAAGATAAAACAATACTCGAATATATCATACCATATATGATTTATGTATTTTATTTGATAACTAGTTTATTTGCGATTCTTTGTTAAAATCATGTTTTTAATGGATAATTTCATTTTTTTTCATGTATGTTTTGGTTGGGTAATTTCATTCCTTTTACATTGATCTTGATTCTGTAATCCAAATAACTAATACCCAGATGAAAATAAAATATATATTCACTGTATATATATATTAATCTATAAAAGATAGTGATAGAAAATGGTGTACATGAGATGGTTGGTCGTATGTGGCCATAACATTGTTTCCATTTTCCTGAAAAATGCGAGGAAATAAATAAAAATATTAATTAAAATTATTTAAAAAATATTGTTTAATAAAAATATTCTATTGTAACTAAATTTATCCTTTTTACAATCAGTGTAAAAAAACATTTCACATAACTATGTGGAGGTCGTAGTCCAAATGAATGTGTGAGTGACACTGTTATTTTATAAAAGGATTTGTTGGTAAAAGATAGATGTGATAATATATTTATTGAAATATTTTTACGACACAAATATCATATATATTCATTAAAATTTTATTTTCTACCTTTTCCATGTAGATCCTAAACAAAAAACGAATCATGTCACTTTGTGAGGTGGTAGTGTGTCGTAAACAGTAACAACATTATCATATCCCATACAGAAAATAATGTTAGAATATACATGAGTGGCGTCATAATTAAAAGAGTATAATAATTTCATAAATATCATATACCTTTTTTAAACCGACCAATATATCCAGAATTGAAATGGGGTGATGGAAGTTTAATTGCATTCGTTCCTAAGGTGGTAGTCTACTGTACATGTGATTGATAGTTTTGTTTCACATTTTATAGATGAAGATACGTGTATAGGTTGTTAAAATAAAATAATAAAATATTACTATATGGTAGATACTGATGTTATTATATTATCATAGATTAATAATATTATAAAGAGATAGAATAATATGTCAAATTAAAATTCTTTGTTAAAAACAATACCTCCTCTTCCTGGAACCACATTAGAATTAAAATAAAGCCTTATTAGATTTGATTTATGATGTAGAAAAAGTAATCAATGAAGTGGTTATGGGATTAGGGATGAAATTAATGAATGGATTGTCTGAACGAAAGGGATTTAGGTGTGTGAAGATGAGGGGAGAATTTGTGGCCTTTTAGCAGTGGTGGAGATGACACACATTGAATATATGAAATTAATGGATTATGATCACATTTTATCATCCCAAAACTAATAAAACCAATAATTATTGAACCATATAGGTTAGAAGGAAGAAATAATATCAAAAATGGGTGTTTTCAATGTTTTTATGTCATGTTAACCCCTATCTTTTTAGTTTAACCCATGATAATTTAGTATTTAACTTAACTATGTTAATTAATTTTTACTATTTCGACTATTAATTATGGTAAAAAAATATTTTTAGTTTATTATGTAATAATAATTTCTGTGATTTTTGTTTATTTAATACATTTTACCAAATTATATTCAATTAAGTGTTGGAATCTAATTTAATGTAAAACATGCAAGCACTATGAGAAAAGTTTTTTCCAAAGAAATGTTTTCTTAAGTATGGAATGTTTTTATATTGAAATTGAATATAAAATTTAGAATAAAGATATAATTTAGTGAAATGTTAATATAATTTATCTAATGTTACTATATACACAATTTTAAAATATAATTATCATTTAAATTAATTTAAATGAAAATGAGGCTTTTAATTAAAAGCAGTATTTTAACTATTGACTAAAACATTAATCATCAGATAAAATTTTAAAAATTTCATTCTATGTTAAATTTTTTTATTATTAATTAAAAAAAAGAATTCATTTTTTTAAAATATCTTTTATAAATAAGTGAAAAACAATTTTAATGTATGTTTTCAGAACGTGATCAAACAGTTATTTAGAGAAATAGTTTTTCTCAAAATTAATTATTTTTCTTTAAAATGATTTTTTTATTCTCAATAAACATATAACCATATAATATATTTATACATGTGTAAATAATATAATTCTCATAATCTAGTTGGTTCTATTTATAACATCAAATTTAATGGCTATGATATAATAATGAACAATACTAAGATTCATTTAAATTTTTTTTTCATGTTTCACAAGCTATCAAAGATAAGGAAAATATTTAAAGGAAACATATCATCTATTCTTAGGGTGTTATATGATATGTCTTGATAAATAGATTATATTACACAATCAGAATTTGTATGATTTCAGATATCTTTGGGAATTTAATTTCTTTCTATGTCAGTAATTTAGCATGTGACTTGATACTATCTATAAAAATTAGAATGATATGTATAAATCTATAGAGAAACTGACCTAGAGGGTTACACACTACGGTTATCCAAATTAATGTTCTTAATTTAATAAGTTATAATAAATAATATTTTTTCCGGATTTTTTCATCACCAAAATTTATTCACACGTTATTTGAAATAATAAATTTTTTTATATAATAGAAATAAATATCTATATTACTAGTTTGAAAATAGTATAATATTTAATATATTTACTGAAGAATTGAATTATGACATTAAATTATTGGATAAATATTCATTATTCAATGATCAATAAACATTGACGAGGGAAAGCAGGATGATCTAAATTGTTAAGTTGTAAATGGGATAAATGAAATTTATTCCTAATATTAAAGTGTACTTCATGTCACTATGTTAATAAAAATTTTATAATTATTATTGGATATATGGTCAACTAGAAATTATAATTTCATAAAAGGACTTATGTGAAAATTGACAACCCAAAAACTACTATAAAAAATATATAATTATAACACTTTCCAATATCAATATTTTTGTGCAAAATTGATAGATAGATGTTATCTCATTCCGTAGAATGATATATAGAGATCTATAATTTTATCTCTCGTCTTCCTCTCTCAATAAATTGATATAACATGAAATGTTATTCATCATATAATAATTCACATACAATCAACCATGAAGAAGTCAAGCGATCCTAATTTACCATGATAACACTTGAAAATTCTATGGAAACATTCTAAGATTGTATTTCATGTTTGGATCACCTCTGTAGGTATTTTTAACCTTCATCATACATCTAAATAATTTTATAAATAGATTTAGTCAACCAAATCATAAATGGAATTGAAAATAAAAATTGTGGTAATTCTATATAAATTAATACATAAATTATAAATCACATGTGATGATCATCCTCTTATACTTCTAGTATTTCATCTTCAAATGTAATCTATACTTTTTATTAGACAATATATTTTAACCATGTGTGGAAAATATTATTCATTATTTAAACTAATTTGTTTTGTTTTCCATGCCATCAAATGTGCTTCAACTATGCCAGAAAACAACATTTACTAACTTAGAGTTTTATCCTCAATCATTTATCCACATTCCACCGTTGTTCTCTTTTTCTTCCTCAAATAATCACCTTCAATATAAATATCACCATTGATCATAAATATGGGATTCTATCCCATATTGAACAATATTTATTATCAAATCATCAGCCTACTACAGGCCAATGTCAAACGTGTGAAGAACATATAAAGATCTGCATAATAAACCTAGTTATTCAATTAATATAAAATTATAACCTAACTATCTATTGTAACCATGGAAATTGAAAGGAATATTGAACATCACAGTATAACTAATCCATTATATTATTGAATAAATTACTAAAATAACAGTCCATTCATGGCACATGGAGTGAATGATGACATCCAAAAAAATCCATTTTAGAAATCAAAAATAACATGGAAAGAATCTAGAAATAATAATGAACAAACACATTTTTTGTACGATCATTGTTGATGAAAGGTTATTCGTTAATTTGAATGATGAGTTATGATGAATCTGATCATTTTTCATGAAATTTTATATTTACATGATAGAGTCCCTTCACATGTTAATTCTCTCTATCAATTTATTGGGTTATGAGGTTGATCCTATAACATCACCATAGTAAGTATAAAATAGTGGGAAGGAATTCATTTTTAGAAATTAAATAAATTAATTAGTGAATTGATTAATTATCAAATTTATATCTCTTAATTATATCAAAGATGGAGACCTGTTATTTGACCTGATGTGAATGAAACTTATATCATTTAAATGGTAAATTCTATATTCCTAATTAAAAAATGGTCATAATTTCACTATCTGAGGCTCCATTAAATAGGAAACATATTAGTTTTGAAAACATATGTTTCACATTTAATATATATAATATTTTTTAATATATCTAGAATGGGATCATTCAAAACTCTTAACTTTGATCCAACTCTGAATAAAAACCTAGAATAATATTAAAAATAACTAAATTGTCCCACATTAACACAATATTTGTTACAGAAAAATGATTTAAGAATTTATAAAATCCATCATGAATGTCTCGAGACTCACCGTATTGATCTTGGTAACATATATTACCTTGATCAATATCCATAACATCACATCTGGTCACTCTATCTCTTGGAATTTTAATCTGATTCTAAACTCCCAAATTATGATTTGTTATAAAAATCCAAAATATAAAATTCTAATTTTTGTTTAATATTAATAAAGGAGTTGGTATTTATATAAATCATTATGGAACATTTATTTATAATTTTAATTATGAAAAAAATATTGAAGAAGTTCTAATTCATGATAGGAAAATAGTTTCCACTCTTATCATGGTTAAAACCGAATTCCAAAAGAATTTTAAGTGAATGTATAGTAATAAAATATTATTCTAAAGAAGTAATGTATAGTTCTATAAAATAAAATATACGTGAATGTATATTATATATGAATCATGATTGAATCTTTCTTTCATTTTAATTTAAATGAAGATATTGGTAGAGAATTAATGAAATATCTTGAGGTATGTGAAAGGAACTATATAAAATAGATTATTATATTTTATATTAATATACATATATTTTTTGTCCTATATTAATGTTTATTTGGTTAGCTATATTATATTGAGAGTATGACAGTATAGAATCTATCCACTTTGTAAATAAATGAATCAAATGTTTGAAATTGAAGCAAGGGAGTATTTATCTAAGAAATATTGAATAAGTGATTATTTTATTAAAAAATTCACATTATAATTTTATTTTGATGAACAAATAGTTATATGTTCTTAGTTAAATGGTTAAGATGTCAATGGTGATCTTGTTTAATATCAATGTATAATTTATCTTTGAAATTAAATGAAAAAAACTCATGCATAATGGATATTGATATTAAATATCATTTAATTCAAGAAAATATAGATATATTCATTATTGAAGGGGGTAATATTGGAATAAATAATATTTTATTAGATATTTTCACAAAACAAAAATATATATTAGTACTTAAGAAGTATAGGATGAATCATGGAGCTTAAATACCACCCTCAATATAAGTATGATTCGATGATTCCCCTCCCCCGATGATATGTATTAAAAAATTAGGTTCTTATTTATTCATATTCAATGAGATTCTCATTCAGTTTATTGAAACATGGTTATAAAATATTAATGAAATTAAAGGGCAATGTATATTCAATAAGGGATAATATAAATATTTATAGAAACAATTCAAAGAATGTAAATATGTTGAAATAAAGATCAATGTTGAAAATTAACATGTGGTATAAATGAATAAAATTTATTTTTCTGATATGATGAGATCAAGAGATGAATTTTCTATGTGAAGAGTGTATTTTACATGAAAATTGTAAATATTTTAAAAATTTATACTTTTATTTTTAAATTTTTTAGACAAAAAGTTGTATAATTTATAATAACAGACTCCCTCCTGTTTCCTACTTTGCAAAATAATCCTGAAATATTATAGATAATTACAAATATATCCTTATTAATTTGGAATTATTGGATGTATATGTATGGTAATTAAAATTTTAATTTATAATAAATAATTTAAAACTACCCCATAGAGAAAAAAATGTAATGACACTTTGTATAATGAAATATAGTGTTGGAGTTCTGTTATTTCTCAATGTAGTCGACATAAGGAATTTTATTTCTTAAAAATTACTAGATTATTATATAGTTTATAAATTGTTGGACATTATTTAAAGTTTAAAGAATTTTTTTAAGAAGAAATATTATAAAATTTAAAATATAATCTAGAAAATGATATTCCAAATTGTTTGAATAACTATGTTGTGTTCAAGTAAACCCTAATGTGGGAAATATAATTTTCCATTTTTTGTGTCCTAATGAAAGAATTTTAAAATTCCATAGATTACATAACATTTACATAAACCAAATTTCAATAAATATTAACCGTTGATGATATGTTTTGATTAGCTATTATCCCCAAAACTGGACTACGAAATAACAATATATAGAAATTAATTTCAAAGAAAACTTTTAAAATTATTTTTTATATCATTGGGAGAAAAGAAAAAACATTAAATGGTTCATGAGAATTTCAAAATAAAATGGATTTAGAATTCATGGTCTATTAGATACTTATAAAGAGAAAATATTTTGACATGGATTTTTAAATCAATAACATTTTTTTGGGAAAGTATATTGTAGTGAGAAAATATCAAAATATTTCAAATGAATGAAATGAGTAAAAGTATATGAAGAAATATCACTTAATATAACTCATAAAAATAACTCACTAATTAGGGAGTCCACACCCATAATGGTAACACACCATGGTTTTATAAATATATTTAAAAATAAAATATTTATATCTCATTAATTTTTTAAAATCATACAAATTTTTATGAAATTGTTTAACAATTATAGATGTATTTGACTACTCATAAATGTTTATTTCACATGAAAAAATATTATAAGATCAATCCATGATTTTATTGAATTATTAATAATAAATATGATATGTATGAAACAAAAATAATGAAAAGAACATATTAAGAACGAAAGGGGTTAATAAACAAAGAAACTCCATTAAGAGATCATTTTTATATATTATATAGAATTTAATCTATGGGGTATTTTATGTGGTGATCACATTGTTCTTTATGACCTCAAACTGAATAGAAAAACAATTACTACTTTAGTCTGTTTGTTCTAATTTTATTCTATTGTAATGGCTTTTTTTCTATCCTCATTGTGTCCCTTCTCACAAAAAATAAAGTAGATCTAGAGTAATAGGATATGTTTCCGGTTATTTTTAGTGAACTAACCCTAAGATTGTAATTAAATAATAGTGTTTTAGTGATTCTTTAGTACACTAACATATCATCATGTGTATTCTTCCGAGACATATCCCATTGGGTATCCCATATAAAACCCAACTGTCATTATAATTTACCATTCATTAAATGGTATACATGTTGGTGTGGTAATCGTGGTTGAATAATTATTACTTTTAACATGATAATGAGATCTATATAAAAACATTAAGTGTAATTAGTAGCACATAATCCCCCCTCCTCAGAGTGTTTTCATGACATTTGTTTCATCATATTATTTATTCAATAATTTTTATTGATTAAATTTTTTCATATGAGATTTTCAAGACATATAAATACCTCAAATAGAGTAAATGAAATAAAAGAATCAATCCAAATATTAATAATTAGTGAAAAAATTTAAAAAAAAACCATATGTACCATGTCATACAACATTATAAATTCGTACTCAGTGAGTTTGATGGAAATATCATAATTACAATAATGATAGACTGATCTTGATTGGTGTAACAACCCAAAATTCTATCAATGATATTTCCCTTATTATGTTTATTTTATATATTATAGATCATATATAATCATTAATAGAACACAAAAAACATTATAAATGAATAATTAATGGAATATGAGGTATTTCAATTTGTTAAGGAACCTATACCGATGAAATAGTAACTTTCCATTATGAATAGTAATATGAACCTCATAAATAATAAACTGAAAAAATGAACAGTAACCACACCCATGTAAATGTACCTAAAATTTAGGTATCTCATAAGTGAAATTATGATATAATTATATCATAGTAAATATATGTGAATATATTAAAAATTAATATTTATGTTTTGTTATTTTTATAATTCATATATATATAATTAACATTTTATAACTAATAAAATTATTTAGAAGAAAATTCATTTTCAAAAAATGAATTAATAAATCTAAATTTTTTGTCTTATTATTTTTGGATAATTTTAAGTGGCGTTGGATAATTTTTTAAAGTTTTATAATATTAGTTCTAAATTTAAAATATGATTTTTCAAGTAAATATTGATTTTATTTAAGGCATATATTTCATATATTTATAAAAATATTTTCTTAAAATGGAGCCCATTTTTTAATTCCACATGTAAAAATATGGTTATGTTGAATTTTTGTAAATTTTCATAAATACATGACTTTTTATTGAATAGTAAAATATGATAATTAACAATAAATTCTAAATAAATGATTTATTGAGTAATTTTTGATTTAAGGATGATGTAGGAAAACATTTTTCAAACTCACATGCACTTATTCCAGTTTTTAGTCAAAAGAATTAACACTATTGGTTGTCTTTTGAAAAATAATAAAATTACAAATAAAATATTCAAAAATCACTCATGTCCTCCACTATGAAGTCCACCCTCACTCCCTCTTCCTTTCACTCCTCTGAGGCCTTATGACTTCTCTAAATTCTACTAAAATATCCTCCCAAGGTCCTCCCCACATCTAGTATCCATTGGTCTCTAAAAAAGTCCAAATACCCCACCCTAAAGAGTCTCCCAAGGAAGATAAATTCTAGAGGTAAATTCCTCATTTTCTTATTATAATAGAATAAGTAATTATTATCTCTCCTTTCCCATCATTGTATACAATAAATAAAAACATCATCCGAGATGTGTTAATTTATAACATTCAAGGATGACAAGTTTTTAAAATTATATTACAACATTAAATTCTAGTCATAAAACCATTATTATGGTTGGAAAATTCCACAATATATGTAATATATCCTATTTAATGGTGTATAATTATTTTTTACTCATTTTATTAAATTATCAATCAAAATGAGATCATGGTGATCGAAAAACCAGAAAATACATCCAAGCATTTATACTTAAATTTTATCTAATGATTCATCCTCAACTAATGTAACCAAATTAATTATATGACCCTTTAACGTAATTCATTAACATTAATAAGATATAACATCAATTCTAGAATTTAATTCTAATTTTACGTTAACTTTCATATAATGGAACTGCTCATGACAACTAATGAAACAATCAGTCCCAAATGAGGATATTGAAACACATAACCCATAAAAACGATAAAAGAACATAATAAAATTATAATAAATCAAATAAATGTCTATTATGTTTTTAATTTTTTTAGTTATAAGTATAATTTCATAATTTAGTACACTATGATCATGATCGAAACATATTCACAAATAAGTTAATAGATTTTTCAACACACATTCATTTTTGTGAAATATACTTTACCCACCACTAATTATTGTTGATGGGGTGTTTAGTATGCCCATTGATGTATCATATCATGAATATATCTATTTTAATGATATTAAATGTATCATTTTATTATTTTTAATTTTTGGGAATATGATTCAGTTGATTTCAAAGTGGTAAGATTTTTTTTACTTGAAGCTCCATTTTTATTCGTGTTACTCTTATTCTCCACTTACCTCAATGAAATTCTTATATATTTTTGTGTACTCATCGTAAATAATATTTTAGTTTTATAAATATGTTTACCAAATATAATCCACCTTTCTTTTATTGGGGGTTACATGTTTTAAAATGATATATCAAAAATTCTTTCCAAAATGAAAGCCTGGTTCAAGGGAATTTCTCAATTTCACAACTATTTTCTAGTGTACTATATAATCTACTTCTAGCAACCATTATTTTTTTTAAAATATTTCATATTTTTATTCAAAAATTATCTTAATTTTATTCTTGTTTTATACAAATAATATTCCAAAATAACTCTTTATTTTAAAGTAAAAGCGTATTTTACTCAAGAATCACTTGATGATTTTATAAGAGTATTTTCACCTATTACAACACTCAATTGGATTCATATGTTTAAATTGGGATAATTGTTTACAATACCATCAACCATATATTATTGAATGGTTTATGATTATTTTCATAGTGGATTTTTCTATCTTGATACCATTAACAATATTAATATGAATGGTTTGTGTTTATGTTTAATTATTGGGGAAACTTGTTAACATAACATATGTTAGTTTCAATATGAATTTATTTGTTGTTTATGTTTATCCCCATTTATATAAGGAATGTATTGGAATTAGAAAGTGATAGGTGGGTCCCACTATATCCTCTCAAGTAATCAATGGGTCTCATGAGATAAAATTGGTATTGAATCTGTTGAGGCCATGCCCATTTTCAGATATGGTTTTGGGTGAGGCCTTAATCATTTTTTATGTCTTGGCCGAGGCCCTGATAGTATGTTTCAGAATGTCTATAATTATGAATTAACTCATTATGAAGATTTTAATTGATATTACTTATAATTATTTGACTTTTAAAGTATCCATGGTTATGTGGGTATTATTTAGTTTTCTTTAATTCCTTCCATATAATGCTCAAGTATATATTAAAGGCATGTGTTTTTAGTTTCTCAACATGTCCTATGTTTATGTTTTTTATTACTTCCATTGTATTTATTACACTTATTATCCTTCTGAGCTCACCTTTATTATGTTTTATTTATTTAGGATATGAATATGTATATAATCAATGACTTCAATGACAATCTAATAGTTGTTGATGTTTCCAATGCATTTTTTTTATTTCATTTCATTTCAAGTTCCAATTTTGAACTTATGTATGTTTATAGCTTTCCAAAAGTACTGAACTACTCATTATTTCATTATACATAATTATTGTAATCATTCCAATGTCGTAATAAATGGAACCAAATCTGGGAAATAGGGTTGGGTCTTTACAGTTCCTATTAGAGGATATTTAGTAGAAAACAAGGAAACTAGATTTAGAAAATGTAGATTATGTATAAAATTCATAACATAGTCTTTGATGATAAATATACAAGAACATCCTAGAATTTTGGTACAGAATAGATTATTTGGATCTTTTTAGAAAATATATCCTTATATGGATTCTACAAGTGTATGTGGTTCTGGATCTATTGTACCTAGGAGTAACAACACCGACAAGGAGTTCCAGGCTTGATCCAGGGTATCCTAGTAAACGACAATGGGCCTTACTGTGCACCTTTTTTGACACTCCTATGGGATATGCTTCGGATAATTCACATTTTCATTACAGACAATTATGAATGAATTAAATGAAAACTTTCCCTCAAAGTGGCCCTATTTATGATTAAGATATTAGATATGGGTTGGATTTCAATTTATACAAAGTATTTTTATAAGTTGAGAATATACATTATTTTTTTATAACATAATATATTTTATACCATTATTTATAAATGGTGATCAGTGGAAGGAATGTAAACCGAATGAACATGCATATCCCATGTTGGGATTGACCTCCAATTTAAGATAATGATGATGGATTTGGTTCTATGACCGATGCTGAAAAAAATATAACTATACCGGGGTTATTGACTCTGGTTATGAACAATAACCATACTCATATAGAGCATCCAGATCCACAATGTGTATGAGAAATTTTAGATCATTTTAAGTGACAACAGAATCCATTATTCAATGGGACAACAATCCCAGTCATAGTAGAGCAGTGGGTATGTTTCTTAGAGAATATATTTCTCATGCTGGGAAGTAACAAAAGAGAGAAGGTTATCATAAAATTTTATCATTTATTGGGATATTCTAATCAATGGTGGTAACTAATTCAAAAGAGATAAAAAAGATGGGGAAGATATTGAAAATATGGAATGGATTGATTTTAAGGAAATCATCAAAGAAAAATGGTTTCTTACTGAACAATGAGATGATATGGAAAGCCAGTTTCAAAGTCTGAGGAAGAAACATGATGATAATGTTGACGAGTCTGAAGCTAACCTCACAAGGATAATAATTAATTCCTGAAAATTTATATTTAATCCAAGGAGAAAAATTTATCAATTCTTTAATGGTTTAAAACCATTCATCTGAAGGGAACTAGCCTACAAAATAATTCTCATCATATGAAGATATTGCCTCAAGTGCTATCAAGAATGATAATGAATTATCTAAGGCTTCTGAATTTAATGTAAATACTGAGAAGAAGAGTATGTCATAGGGTAGAATGGGTAAATGGAATAATAAAAAGGGTTAATTTTACAACATGTGGTACTTATGGAACGAAGTACCCTAGTGCCTGCTTAAAAAGAAAATTATTGTGCTTCATGTGTGGAAAAAAGTCCATCATGCCGGTGATTACTAGGGAATGAAATAATCTATCACTGTTCAATGGTTAAATTTTAGGGATACGGGACCCTCTACTAATGATTTTACATATTTTCAAGGAATCGTGCTTCAGAAAAGGCCAAGGGAGAAAGGCCAAAATTATGAGATCACAACTGTGGAGGTTGAAGTTCGTACTAATGTGGTGGGGGGTACATTAATCCTCAAACATAGACAATTATTTCATTGATTCTAGATCATCACATTCTTTTAAATCTTCCTATTTTTTCAAGAAAATTATACATTTTCAATTTGATTTAATAATGGAGTTGTCAGTCAGGACTCTTAAGTGATGTATCATTGCACCAAAGATGATTCATTCAATCCTCTTTATGAAAGATAAACAATAGTTAGTTACTGAATTTATCTCCATACACATGATTTACTTTTATATAATTATTTGTATGAATTTTGTTTCAAATTATTATGAAAAAATATATTATAAGAAGAGGGAGGTTACACATTCTGATAACTATGTAGAATTCCTTATATTAAGGGTACAAACCTTGTTATGTGATTCACATATTGATCAACACCTATTAGCTCTATATAATTAAATTATTGGGGAGGAAGAGAGAGAAATATTTATGGGTGAGGAATGTAATGTTCAAAGATATGATTTAACTATTGTGTGAGAATATGTTGATGTGTTTTCAAAGGATTTACCTGGACATCCTCTAGAGAAGGAAGTCAAGTTCTCCATTGATTTAATACTTGGTTCAAGACCTATATAAAAGACTCCTTCAAGAATGTACACTATCAAAATAGTATAATTGAGGGAAAATAGAGGAATTGAGTGGTAAAGGATTTATCTGGCCGATCACCTCTCCTTGGGGGTCCCCTATCCTCTTTGTCAAGAAGAATGACGGATCCAAGAGGTTGTGAATTTACTACAGAGAACTTAATTCCATTACAATAAAGAACAAATATCATCTTACTAGAGTAGATGGTTTATTTCAACAACTTCACAGACCCTAATATTTTTCCAAGATCAACCATCGATCTGGATATAAATCAGTTGTGTGTGATGAAAGAAGATATTCCAAAGATTTCATTCCGAACCAGCTATGGGCATTACAAGATTATAGTAATTTATTTTGGAATGACTAATTCTCCCTCGTTTTTATTGAATATATTGAATAGAGTATTCAAAGAATATATTGATTACATTTTTGTGGTATTCATTGATGATATACTAGTATAGTACGAAATATACAATGATCTAGAGAATCACTTGCGCATTATTCTGAAGACTCGTAGAAGAAACATGTT
This sequence comes from Viscum album, assembly GCA_963277665.1. Classification (NCBI taxonomy): domain Eukaryota; kingdom Viridiplantae; phylum Streptophyta; class Magnoliopsida; order Santalales; family Viscaceae; genus Viscum; species Viscum album. The sequence goes on from OY728130.1 coordinate 901,692,863, forward strand.
ATATGTGAACTTTATAAAGAGAGATTTATGATTTCAATTACATTCTTTTCTGGGCTATATTTTCTCAAATTATGGAATCTTAGTTTATATGGAAAATATAAAGGGAGTTCAATAATGGCCTACTTCAAAAAATATAACCAAGGTACATAGTTTTTTATTCATTTAGAAGTTTTTTACTGGTGTTTCATTCAAAACGTCAGCATTTTATCATAACCATTGACAAAGATTACTAATAAAGGGGTTATGTTCATATTGACAAAAGAATTTGAAGAATGTTTTGAATAATTGGAGAGTATATTAATTAATTTTCTGATCCAAAATCTACCATTGAGAAATGATGTATTTCTGATCTATAATGATGCACTAAATAAAGGACTTGGTTGTGTTTCTATCCAAAATAATAGAGTAATTTAATATGAATTAAGGTACGTAAAAATTCCTAAAGAAAGCTATCCTACTCATGATCTTGATTTAGCAGCTATAATATTTTCTCTGCTGATATGGAGACATTTTCTCTATAGTGAAAAATGTGAGATATATAATTATCATAAGAGAATATAATATATCTTCTCATAAAAAGGACTAAAAACTAGTAAATGACGATTACTTGAGCTACTCAAAGATTACTAATGTTCCAAACAATACCACGTATAAAAGTAAAATAACTTAGCTGATACATTGAGTTGGAGGGATCATGGAGTACTAAATAAAATGAGAATAAAAAAGCATCCTATGTACATGGATGTAGCAAAAATGGGTATGGGGATTATCAAAGAAGGTGAAACACTACCTTTTCAATTTTTCCCAACCATAGTTATTAGAAATGATTACGATTTCTCATCCTGATGATGGGAATCGTCAAAATAAATTTAATGTTGTGAATGATAAGAATTTTGTTGACACCGTATTTTAGGAAGTAATTTTAAAAATTTGGAAGAGGCTTTGTGTTCCCTCTATAACATAGATAAAAAGAGAGTTATTAGATGATACCAGTAGTTAAATTTTCTATATACACCATGGTATCACCAAAATGTATATATATTTGAAGGAACATTTCTGGTGGGAGAACATGATGATGGAAACTACCGACGATGTATCAAGATGTTTAGTCAGTCAACAAGTGAAGGTCAAACAACAACATCCTATAGGAGTCATGAAACCTATACCAATTCATACATGGAAATGGGATGACATAACCAAGGATATTGTCACCAGATTTCCCAAAAAGATCCATGATATAATGATTCAATATGGGTAATTTTTGATCGACTTAGGAAATATTCACATTTCTTCACTACAAGGGAGGATCTGCCACTAGAGTGCCTTGCATGAATTCATATTAATGATGATGTAATAATTAATGGGGAACCTCTCAAAATAATGTCTGATCATGATCCACAATTCACATTGAAATTATATAAATGTCTTTAAAAATATTTGGTTACTGAATGTCATTTGAGTACTTCTTATAACCCTGAAACTGACGGGTAGTCAGAAAGGATGATCCAAACATTAGGAGACATATTGAGATCATGTTCACATGAATATAATGGTATGTGGGATTAGTATTTACCTTCGGTAGAGTTGTCATAAAACAATATTTTTCATTCTAGTGTTAAAATGGAACCATATGAATCATTGTATAAAAAGATATTCCAAACACCAACTGGTAAGGATGAATTTGGAGAAAAGAAACTTGTGGGCACACAGATTATGGAGGAAAAACTGTGAAGTTAAAGACAATTCAAACCCATATCGAAGAATGTCAAAGCATTAAAAAGATCTATATTGATAATGGAAAGAAGGACATGAAATTTTAAAGGGGATATACTTTTTTCATTAAAGGATCTGCATGGAAGGGTGTAATAATATTTGGGATGAAAGGGATTCTGAGACCAAAGAATAATGGACCTTTTGAAATTTTGGATACAATTGTAGATGTGTTTTATTGTTTGGAAATGATTCCTAGACTTTCTAAAGAACATAATGTGTTCTATGTCTCACTATTGAGAATGTACATGCCAGACCCAACACATGTACTCACTTCTGATAGAATAGAATTAGAACCTGACTTATCTTACTATGAAGAGCCTATCCATATTCAGGACACGAAAGAACAAGTGCTGAGGTATCTTATGACTCGACGGGTAAAGGTAATTAGGAAAAATCATTCAATTGAAAAGACCATATGAGATCCTGAAGACCTTATAAAGAATAATTACCCAAATCTATTTTTGGGGAGACAATCTTGAACTTTTGAGGATGAAATTTTTATAGGATGGAAGAATGTCACAACCAAAAATTATATCGAATATATTTCACTTCTTATCATTATTTTATATAGTGTAGATCACATATAAGCACTTTCAAAACACAATACAATGTTTATATATGAATTATTAATTGAATAAGAGGAATTTCAAGATGTTAAAAAACATATACCGATGAAATAGTAACCTTTCCTTAGGAAGATTAATATAAATCTCATGAATATTAAACCTACCAAATGAATATTAACCACGCCAATGTAAGTATAAATAGAATTTAGGAATCTCATAAGTGAAATTATGATATATTATTTCATATTAAAAGTAACCGAATATTATAAAAATTAAAATTTTAGTATTGGTATTTTTATATTCATAAATACTTAATTATAATTTTATAAATTATAAAATAATTTAAAAGAAATCTCATTTTCATAAAATGAAATTATAAATAAATATTTTGTTGTATTATGATTTTAGGATAATTTTATGCAATGCTGGTTAATTTCTGAAAGTGTTAAAAACGAGTTTTAAATAAAAAAGATGGTTTTAATTGAAAATTATATTTCACTAATTTTAAAGATTTTGAAAAAGTGGAGTCCATTTTTGAATTACACACGTTGAAAAATGGTGAGGGTTAATTTGTGATATTTTTCTAAAATATTTGAATTTTTAGAGAATAGTGAAATACAATAAATAACGATTAATAATAAATACATGATTTATTAAGACCTAGGTTATGTAAGGATCATGTAGGAACACATGGTTTACCCTCAAGTTCACTTATTATTGTTTTTGGTGAAAAATATCAATAGAATTTTTTATCATTGAAAAAATAATAAAATAATGAATAAAATATTAACAAATCACACATATCCTCAATTATAAAAACCTCCTCTCACTCCCTATTATCTTCACTCCTCTAAAGCCTTGTTCCATGACTAAATTCTTCTAAAATATCCTCCCAATAACAACCTTATGTCCTTAAGCCCTTGGTCTCTTCAGAAGACCAAATCTTCTAGCTTAAAAAGGCTCATGAGGAAGATAAATTCAAGAGGAAAATTCCATTTTTCATTTATTTTATTTCCATTCAAGTACATTTATATCATCTTATTTCCACACCTCAATTCCTAAAAATTTTATTATAAATACTCTACATTATATATATTGGAATTTTGTTATTATAATGGATAATTTTCCATCATCTCTCTTTTTTCATCATTTTACACTAGAAATGAATACACCATCCAAGATGTGTTAATTTATCACATTCAAGGACAATGAGTTTTCAAATTATATTACCGCCTTTAATTATGTCCATGAAACGATTTTTATGGTTTAACCATATAATTATATAAGTAATATATCTTAATTAATGTTCTGGAATCATTTTTCACTAATGGTATTAAATTATAATGCAAAATGAGTTTGTGTTTATCGAAAAACCAACCAATTAATCCAAGAATTTATCATTATAATTTTAAATAATGATTCATCCTGACCAAAAGTAACCAAATCAATTATATGACCATTTATGATTATTTATTAAAATTAATAAAATTTAAAATCAATTCTAAAATTCAATTACCATTTGACATTAACTTCCATACAATCGAACTGATCATGAAAACTAGTGAAATGAGCTCTCACAAACGATCATATTTGTTCCCTTAACCCATAAAAACCAGCAAGAAAAATTTATAAATTTATAATAAATTAAATAAATGTCTATTAAGCTCTTAATTATGTTATAAATAAGTCTAATTTCTTATTCTAGGACCATATGTTCAAGAGTGTAACCTATTCATACATAAAGTAAGGGTTTTCTCAACTCACATTCATTTCCATGAGATATGCCTTACTCGCCACTAATTCTTGTGCATGGAGTATGTATTATTCCAGTTGATGTATCATATCATGTATATATTTATATTCATGGTATTCAATATACCATGTTGTGATTGTTATTTTTTTTCATATGATTGAATTGATTTCAAAGTGGCAAGCATTTTCAACCCGAACCTCCATTTTCATTCATGTTACACTTATTATCTACTTACCTCATTGAAATTTTTATATATTATTATGTACCCTTCATAAATTTTTTCTGAGTGTTATATATATGTTTTCCAACAATAATCCACCTTTCATTAATGGGGAGTTTCATGTTTTAAGAGGATCTTTCAAGAATTATTTTCAAAATAAAAGCCCGATTCAATAAAATTTCATGATTTCATACCTATTTTCAAGGGCACTCTATAATTGGTTTCTACACACAATTATTTATATAAAATAAATTATTTTAGTATGAAAAAAACTATAATAATTTTATTCTGATTTTATATTAATATATTTTGAAAATAACTCTTCCTTTAAAGTAAAAGCGTATTTATCTCAAGAATTGCTCGATGATTTCATAAGATTATCTTTGCCTATTTCAACACTCTTGTTGATTTTTTTTAAATGAGTCTAATGTTTTATGATATAATATACAATATACTATTTAAAGGATTATGATTAGTTTAAAATTGGATGTTCTATATTGATACCAGTTACGATATTACTCTCAATGGTTAGTGTTTATGTTTAATGATTGTGAATGTTATTTACAGGACATATGTTAGTTTCAAAATGAATATATATATTGTTTATGTTTTTACCAATTAATATGAGGAACAAATTGGACTTAGTAATTGATAGGTGGGGCCTTCTATAGCCCCTAAATGCATCAGTAGGTCTCATGAGATAAAACAGATATGGACTTGGTCGATTCCATTCCAATTTTAAGATACGGTTTTGGTCAAGGCCTTAATCATTTTCAGATGTCTGGGATGAGGCCTTGATGTTATGTTTAAGAATGCCTAGAATTATGAATTACTTCATTATAAATCTAGTAATTGATAGTCCATATAATTTTTTTACTAGTCGAGTAACCATGATTATGATGGAATTGTTTATTCAGCTTTTATTCCTTCTATTTTATGATCAATTATATTTGAATATTGTGTGTTTTTAGTTGATCACCATGTATAGTGATTATGTTTATGATTATTTATGCTTTATTTCATACCATTAATGAGCATATGAGCTCACCCCTTTCTTATGTTTTATTATTCCAGGATATGAAGTGGTATATAATCAATGAATTGTAGGGTTAATCTTGGTGTTGTTGATGTTTCCATTGAAATTTCTATATTGTATTTCATTTCATGTTGTAATTTTGAACTTACGTATCTATCAGTTTTTTTAAAATTACTAAACAATTATTCCTTAGGTATATGAAATTACTTTTAATCAAGCCAATGTAGTAAAATATTTCACCAAATCTGTGTAACTGGGGCCATGGCTTTACAATAGGTGTCCACTGACAAATAGAATTACCTAAAACAGTGTTATAGTTTCTTATTTATTCAAAACCTGAGTGAGAACCACCTACAAGGATAATTATAAGAAAAAACTAGGTGAGATATTTGTATTATCAATATAAATCAAGAAATAGATAACCTATAAATGAGTCTTTCCTTTTACAATTTAATTTTATTCAATAAAGATACATCAATCATTCAAAATTTACGACTGACTTTAATTATTATCATTTTTTAATATTTGTAACATATGAAATCATTTATGTAAAATTTTTTAAATAAATAAATTAAAATTTCTTCAAAAATACATCATATCATGATGCATTACTAGTTTATTATATGACAATAAATGTACAATAATTTGAAAAATGACATTTCATATTATTTCATGATTAATTCCATGATGTTTACCAAACATATGTCCTCAATTAAAAACCATGACGTAATATATTTCATCATATCATGATTTCATGATTAAAAGAAAATATCTATTAGTATCTCACTGTCATTAAATCATAGAATACTTTATTAAATCATTTAAAAACATTATAATTCCATCCAAACCTCATTAGATGTAATTAGCATAAATAATCCCCAAAATTTTAGATTAACACTTTGTACTAGATCAATACTTAATACATTGTCTGTCGTTCAGTCATATTCACCATTATATAATAAAATGAATAAAAATTAATTAAATCATAGATATAATCCATGTTTAAGTCTTGAAAACCATTATTAAAACCCATCCTATAAAGGTGTATAGCATGATATCCATTAAATGAACTCATATCTTCATATAACCATGTCTACTAATTTTGTCTCCTTTAACATGTGAAGGAGATATTCCTTACAAACTTTTATGTATGGTATATTTATACAAACACTATTTATTATTTCATGGAAATTATTATTTACATGTATTAGAGGAATATCAATCCATAAATCCTATGGTTGGAGCTAAATACTATACTATTTTCATTTAAGTATTCTCTCATGCATTCTATCATTAATGAAACCATTTTTTTTTTGACGAAATGTTTTGAGGATTTGTATCCATGTAATGGTTTCATGGGTTTGTTTAATAATTTATTCAAGTTTTACAATTCATGATTTCATTCCCACATCTAAAAAAGGATTATCCTTGTAGGATTTACATATGTCACTATCATGTGATATTAGGTGTGTGATTTTAAAAAATTATCTGATACTCCATGATTTGAATATATTGTTCTCCTACCTCATCTGAATCATGAGATTAATGTACATCATGGTGGGTGGGGATTCATTCATGTGTGTCTTGTGATTTAGTTGGACCCTGAAAACATCTTATGGTGGAAGGATTTTCTTCCACTTTATTATCTTCCTCAAACAAACTAAATAAAGATCGAGGTCTTAATAATTCCTTCTTCGATATGAGGGAAAAACTTTTCAATAATCATTAAATTATCTTTTTATAATTTTTAATAATTTGTGCAGGGTAGATCCTTGGGTAAGAGATTATATATGCTTATATTTGATATATTAATCATTGTTAGATTTTTTTAATTCCCAAATGTTATATTATAGTTGGACTATAAAAATCGTACTTTTTATTTCATAAAACTGATATTAATACACCTACAAGGATTTAGAGGTCTAATATCATGGGAAATTAAGAAAATTTCCTAATAACATAAAAAAATGAAATAAAAAATCATTATATAAATCTCCATTGACATGACCAACTCATTCCTTCGTACATAACACTGCATAAGATAACCTGAGGACATACATAAAAAGGGGGGAGCTATAAATCCCATTAAGGAGGAAAACAAGGAATAAAATGAAGAATACAAATACATTTTAGAAAATAGTTATATCAATAGATCATAAGTGAAACATGAACATAAAGGAATGATATAGCATGATTATCATAACATGGAAGTGTGGAAATAATGTACAACATTATATTAGCACAAGCCAAGGCTCATTGCACATGAATTAGCATGAGTAAACCATCATTTCACATGAATTATAATTAGTATACCATCATTTAAAATGAATTAACATGAACAAAAACTCATTTCACAAGTCGTATCATGATACTGAACATTATCCGATGAATTTGAGCGCTATCAGGGAGCACCCTCCATAGCCATTTTATTTCATGCTTTATTGTGCCACACATATCATATAACATGGTATAATTAAACATCAATATTAAATACATGATAAAGGAATGTGGAATAAATAAATTTTTAGTACCATTCAAGAAGCATATTTTCATAAAGGTTAATACCATTGATAGAGAAATGAGTGTGGTATTCAGTACATGCTAATTTTTCCTTTGAAAACCGCGGTGCAATTTTAGCATCATTATATCATCATATGGAAATTAATAAGATGAGTTGATGAAACGGAATTAGTTATCTCATAGTTTATAAATAAAATATACTTTAAGGGGATCATGGAAAAAAATATCTGAACATATTTAATGGAATTTGGATGCATAATATGGGAGAAAAACCTGAATGGAAATTTGAAGAGATATATTTGTTACAGAATTTCAGCATGGTAAGGGGTGTAAAAAGAAAGCATTAATTAGTGATAAAGTTTTATATCATAATATAAACATATGTATGTACGAACTGTTGATGTGAAAAATCATACCCCAACATTTTTAATTGAAAATAAAATTATATAACAACATGAAGAAACTAGGTTAAAAATCAGAAAGGAAGAAATCCCTTACATGAGTTTCTGACTTCAAAATCCTGAAGAGGGGTTTATTGAGAGATTGAAGTGCATTAATAGGATTATATAAAAGGTGTGGTAGAGTAGGGACGTGTTCCAAGTATTTTTAGTGAATAAAAGTTGGTGATTGGTTGGGTTTATTTAGGAAATTATAGGGTAATTCTTTAATATTTCACAAACATTGGTTATGGAATCTATATAATAGAATATTGAAAAACACAAATCATCCCCTGGTTTTTGCCCATGGATTTTGGAAAATATAGTAGAAAAAATTATTTTATAAGGAAATATTATGAATATATTATTATATGGTCTTTTCTTATGTGGAGGTGAGTCACATTATTAAGAAAATTTATTTAAAATCCTAAAGTATATTATACATTTTGGAGGATTCAACAAGGATTTATAAAATAAGTAAAACAAATATAAATTTACATTTTTAATGGAAATACATATATTGGTCCAAAAATACACATTATATTATTTATGACATCATTTTGGGGTCATTATGATGTCATAAAACACATATTTTATTTATTCAGTATTTAGTTTTTACCCAAAAATTTTAATGTGTCAAAAATTTATGAAAAATTCACCGATCAATAATTTAAATGTAATGATTTCAAAAATATTATTCATTTTATCTTAATATTTTTCTAAATATGTGAATATTTTCTTTTAAAATGAAAAAACGACATTTATGGAAATTTCACAGGTTTTGAAAAAAATAGTTTTCAAACTTTGAAAAAAATTATGTTTGACTTCATAAAAATTATTTGAACATATATTTTTCAAAAAAGTAATTTGATTATAATAATTTATTAAAATTTTAGTTATTTTAAATATTAATTAATTCCATAAAATAAATTCTCTAAAAATAACCTTTCTGTTTTATCATATAAAACATATAACTCTTATGAAAATGATTACCTAATCATTTACATAAATGGAACTGATATAATAATTAGTTATAATATTTTTTATAATATTATTAATAATAAAAATAGTTTAATATAATAATGTATATATTTTTCAAAAGTACCATTTTTACCTGAAGAGTCAATTTATCAAAGTCATTAATTTATCTAAAGAAAGACTATTCTCATAAATGAATTGATGTAATAAGAATTTTATTTGAAAAATGGGATTAAAAAATAAGTCACTACTAACTTATATCATAACCCTTTATAACACTCACATAAGACCTAGTGGTAAGGTGTGCAATGGTTATAGACTCCGGGGGTGGCTCAGATAACATCATTTGGGTGGTAATCTCTATTAACTAGAACATCTTCTATGGGCGATTCTATTCATGCTTAATGTGTTGAATAAACAGTTGGGATTGGTCAAGAGTGAAGAACAATGATCCTGACTACATTCCTTGCCCTAAAAAATAATCATTTTATGGTCCGAGTCTACCGGATGAGGCCATACTCTCCTTTATCACGGTCAAAAGTATTCTTTTTAAAAAGATTATATTTATATTAGTTGTGTGATCACTATTAAACGGCTATATTATAAAATGTAATGATATATAATGGTTATTTAAAATCAATAATAAAAAAAGTGTGAATGTGTTTCATATAAGAAACTAACATAAATAAAATTTTATTCATAAATGCTTGGGTCATTACAGCATTCCCCATTTAAATTTTTTTTCCCCAAAATGTTTTTCCCACACTAAAACAGATGATGTTAAATCTGCCTCCTCACTTCTTCTAGTTCCCAGATTACTTCATCAAACATGTGGTTTCACCAAAACACCATGATGAAGGGAATCATCTTATTTCATAGATCCTTTTTTCTACAATCGAATATCTTTACCGACTTCTCTTCAAAGGAGAGGTCATTCTCCAATGGTACCACATATGGATTGAGTACATGTGTTTGGTAAGGTGTGTACTTCTTCAAGAGTGATACATGGAATAAATCATGTACTTGAGAGAAGTTTAGTGGTAGGGATAATCTATATACCACGACTCTAATTTTATTAAGGATCTCAAAGGGTCCGAGGTAATTTGGTCTAAGATTTCCCTTCATAAAAAATATCAAAACTCTCTTCCATGGTGATATTTAGAAGAATAACATGTCTCGAACATCATGCTCTTGGTTTCATCACTGTTTATCAGCATAGCTCTTTTGTCAACTCTGAGAAGTTTTAATGTGTTGTTGGATGGTATTAAACCTCTCCACCACTTCTTCAACCATTTCTAGACATAAAAGATTTTGATCCCGAACATCATCTTAGCATACCATTGTTCTGCTCTTTTTCCCACATAGGGATTCATGAGAATCCATTTGGATGCTTTAGTGGAAACTGTTTTTGTAAGTGAACTCTACCAAAGGAAGATGTTAATCCCATCCTCCTTTGATGTCCATTGAGCATTATCTAAAAATTTCCTCTACTGTTTGGATAGTCCTCTTATATTGGCCATCTATTTGTGGATAAAAATCTATAATAAAGTTCATCTTAGTATTCCGAATGTGTTGGAGACTCTTCTAGAACATTGAGGTGAATAATTGATCTTGATCGGATATAATCAGTAGTGGTAAACCATGCATTTTTACCAATTATTTAATGAATATTCGTGAAAATTTTTCCAATGATAAATCCTCTTTATTTGCAATGAAGTGTGTAGTGTTTGTATAATGACCCACAACAACCCAAATAGAATTGTTTCCTTTTGATGTCTTTGGATGTCCAGTGATAAGGTACATGGTGATGTTTTCCCACTTCCAAGATATTATGGGAAATGGTTGCATCATCCCATTAGACTTATTCATATCATCCATCTCATTCTGATATACCAAGAACATTGATGTATATTCAATGATCTCATTCATCATGTTGTCCCACAAATAATGTTCTCGGTGATCATGATACATATTTGGGATTCCTGGGTGAATGGAGAAATTAAAACTTTGTGAATCATCCAAAAGTTAATTCATTAACTCTGTATTTTATGGGACACATAGTTTCGACCAAAATATTAGAATTCCTTCTTCATTAACATTGAACTCTAAGGATTAATTTTTTCTAATAGTTTTCAGTTTCTTTTCAATTCTCTCATCATATTTTTGAGCATCCTTTAAACATTCCAAAATATATGGTTGAGAAATAATTTGTGAAAAGATTGATGATGTTCCCTTCTTTATGATTCCCTTGTACATCATCACCAAATCTATGAAAATTGTTTCCTTCTTGATTCTCATAAATGATATAATTGTTGGTTCCTTTCTACTTGGAGCGTCTCCCACCTTGTTTTCATTCCCAAGGAAGTAATGGATTGAGCAGTTATAGTCTGTGATCCTATATAACAATCTTTATTGGTGTGTATAAAACTTGTCATGACCCATGACCTAGGGCACATGTCGTGACTACCACAAGCCCGCCTACAATAGGCCAGGGGTTAGCGACTAGCACCGAATGGATTATTCCCTAAAATGGAAAGGAATTGCCTGTAAACTTATAAAACACACAATCAAAGGACACAACAAGAAGCAACCCTGATGTAATCTACTATAGTAAAGTTTGATGAATGTAATAGGGGTTGGAATATAAGACCAACTGAAAAGTAAAAGTACAACTAAAAAGTGAAAATAATCTCCTCGATCGGCCACTGAGAATCCTACCTGAAGGGTAGGTACATATCGTCTCCCCTGCAATCCTACGTCAGACCATCTCCTCCATGTAATGCATTTTCCTGGCTCCATCAAGTCTCAGCCTAGCTTCTATTGATTTTCACAAGACATAAGAAGGTGCAGGAAAATCCCATGTATGGGTCAGTAAAACAATACTCAGTAGTGACCCTGAGACCCCCGAAGATCTCCAAGAGTTCAACAAAGGAAAAATCACAAAGCAAGACCACAATCACATTGTTTGAAGCAATCACCAAATATACTTAGGTATATTAACATACATATACCTATGTTATCATGATATAATCATCTCATACAGGTGGAAACATAAGGATCCAACCTTTAATCCATTTGCACAACTGATCCACAAAGAAAGAATACCACAAAGGAAACACCACCAAGGTAACACAACAGAGGTAAAAGTACTACAAAGGAAACACCACGAAGGTAACACCACGAAGGTAAAAGTACCAAAAAGGTCACACCGCTAAAGGAACACCAAAATGGTAAAGTATCACAAAGGAAAAGACTCAGCTCACACCAGGTATATAACTCCAGTACAAAAGTACAGATGATTAGTCGTAAATCTAGATCATCTTAATTCGGTCGAGAGGCTTTACTGCGGTCCCACACATGATCTGTAAGTGCTGACCCACATAGGATCTCAAGGCGCTGACCCATATAGTATTGATAGATATTAACCTACATAATATCACTGATCACTATACCAAATAGGCTCAACAGATGCATACCCACATAGGATTGATGTTCTTTTTCATGTTACAGCCAGCCATAAGATTTCATCACTAAGAACACTTGATTCTGAGAGGATCCACTCTTGAAGATTTCAGTTGTACCTCATATTCCAATATTTTCTATGAATAATTTTCCCAAGGGACCTCCATGTCATAAGGGTTCCGATGAGATAGACAACATATCAATCAGACGTCCAGTCTGTGACTTATATATTTTTTAGTACTGAGGGCCCGATTGGATTCGAGTTTGATCCAACCTAGACATACTCCAATATTCATCAAACCTCAATTTGATTATATGAAAAAGGACCATCTCTCTCCATGTATCCCATCATTGTAGATGATTCATCAAACGGACGTCTGATTCACAAGTTATGGATTTTTTGGCGAAATTAGGCATGGTTGGGTCTGTGTCCAGTATGACTCAGTTGGGCTTGGCCCATAGGGACGCGGTCTGGGCCGACATGCACGGGGCATGGCCTGTCCTATAAGGAGGCATGGACCAGTACGTAGGGGGTGTGTCCCATCTCGTGGACGGTGCGACATGTTGTGCTTATATGGCATGTCCTTTAGAGGGTGCCACCCACTAGGCTCACACCACCAAGCCTACTGAGTTCAGACCAACTGGCCATGTGCGGCTCGCTGGGCATGCGTGGCCTACCCTATAAGGGGTGTGTCCCACTGAAGCAAGGCCCTCCCTAACTGGCATGGTGGAGCATTTCACACCATTCGGAAGGCGGAGAGGAGGCACCTCTTTGAGCAGCCTGGCTGCCCGCGGGACCCACTACAGGTCTTGGATCTTCACTGTGACTTCCGTGTTGTGGCTACCATTGGTGTCGCGCGATGTATTGACACTCCCTTCTATCTGCAGCTAGCCGGTGCTAGCGGTCGTTGTCCACTATTTCCTTCTCTGCTGACAGCACGCCACTATCTCCTCCATAGCCAGCCTTTTCATGCCACTGCCATTACCCGCCGTTATGAGTTTCACTCAACCCAAATAAAAATATCATGAAGTACGCACCAAATAACATCAAACAAATGAGGTTCTAGTCCTTTTTGGTTTGTCCCACGGCCTCTGAATTCAGAAGATAGCAAGAGGGTACAACAATATTCAACAACTCATGAATCTAAAACAAAGTAATAACCCCACCTTAAGATTCGTTGAAGGATGTTCACTCTTTAGAACGAGTCTATGTAAATCTATTCGTGATTTGGTGGCATTCCACACTACCCTCTAGAACAAGTTCCTTCCTAAATTGGTTGGCATCACAACACTTTATCAAAAAATTATTTCTTGGTGATTCCATTCCAACACTCCTCCCCAAGCTCCATATAAATAAGATATGGGGAGGATGATAAACACCGTTGGGAATTTATGAGGTTCATTTAATGAATGAACCTCCCAAATTCCAATGGTGTTGTTATAAATATTGAGGAGTCAAGCCAATAAATGTATTGACATGTAATTGGTCCAACCACCACCTCTTGTCCATTGGAGGAAAAAAATAAGATAGAATATAAAATTTATATTTTATTATTATTTTAAATGTCCAAATCTATATTTTAATACCAACCTAATGTAGTTGAAGTAAATACTTCCTTATGAAAATCCTGATGCTGTGGATTCAATGGTGTCCTCATATATTTAATCTGAGCACTGGTTCAAAAGATTTAAAACCCTGACTTCTTGTTTACTTATCATACGTTAAAAAATTTCAGAAATACATTCTGGGTATACCGGGCCTCGGAATCATGCACCGCCAATTTTCATAGACTTGTAATAATTCCATATAATTAAAACAATACTTTAAAAATCCGGATATTTAAATTCACCCCACCTTATAGATTTTCATCCATGAAATCCACAACAGAGACTAAGGAAACAAATGGTGGTACTTAGCATGAATCTGAGCCTTTTTCTCCCATGCGCTCTCCTGGAGGTCCCTGGGCTGCCTATGAATGCACACCAGAGGTATCGATCATCCATGAAGGTCCTAATCCAGTCAATAATCAATCTACACTAGATCCTCTCTAAATGTCACCCCATCATCAATGTCTATCTTGCCCTATCCAATAACCTGTGATGGATTAATCATGTACTTCCTAAACTGTGACATGTGGAAAAAATCATGCACCAGATGAATTTGTGGGGGATGATCTAGGTGATACGCCACCTCGACAAGTATTCTGAGAACATGAAATTTTCAGATGAACTTCGGAGATAGCTTGCCACCATGGAAAAATATCTACAAACCTCATATAGATGAGACCCATAAGAAGACATTGTCTATTTCCATGAACTTCAAAGGCCTATGTCTCCTATCTACATAAGAATTATGTCTAATATGTGTAGTCTTCATCCCCTCCTTGATGATATTCACATTCTCAGTGGTAGCCCCTACCAACTCTAGATCCATATTTGCTGACTCCCCTAGGTCTGTCCAACATAGTGGTGATCTGCATGGTGGACCATACAAGGCCTCAAATGGTGCCATACTGATGGTGGATTGATAGCTATTGTTTTAGGAAAACACCACCAAGGGAAACAGATCCTCCCAACTGCAGAAAAAATCCTAGACACAAGCACGAATAATGTCCTCCAGTGTTAGAATGGTCCGTTCCATCTGACCATCAGTCTGTGGATGAATGGTGGTGCTAAAACGTAGCTGAGTCCCAAATTCCTCCTATATTACCTTCCACAACTAGGATGTAAAATGTGTGTCATGGTCAGAGATGAAAATGTCACCCCATGAATTTGTACAATCTCTTGTATGTAGAGGAATCCGAAGCCCTCTACTGATCCCTACTCTCTAATGGGTAGGAATTGGACCAACTTTGTGGTTTGGATAACAATCACCCAGATGGAATCATGTACCCTGGATGTAAGTGGAACCTCTGTCACAATGTCCATGGAGACACCATCCCACGTCCACTTAGGATCTTTTAGAGGCTGCACTAAACCTATTAGAAGCTGATGCTCGACCTTCACTTGCTGACAAGTGAGGAATCATGAAATAAACCATGCCACTAAATTCTTAATCCCTTGACAATAGTGCTGACTCTTGAGGTTCGGGTACATCTTCTCTGGACCAGGATCTACCACCAGAGGGGATGTAAGGAACTCCCTCAACACCTCCTAACATAGCACCATTGTACCAAAGTGCATCCATTAAAGAGGATGACGTGCTCCCCACATTTTTAAAATCCATTAGGTGTATGTCCTGAGGATATCTGAGCATGCGGAGCGTCATAGTAAATGCCTCTGTAATGTGCCTCCCGAACTCACTGAAGAAGTGGTGGAGTGACAGTCATAGACAAGTGGGAAGCTTATCCTTATCTATCCATAAAGGATATTTGCAACGTGACTAGCTGATCTATCACCTCACTTAGGAACTCTAAACTAGGCCTCCAGCTGAGTGCATATGCCACTACGTTACCCTTCGCTGAAGTATAGAATATCACAAAGACATAGTCCTAGAGTAACTCTATCCATTGTCACAGCCTCATGTTAACGTCCTTATGTGAGAAGATAAACCTGAGACTCTTGTGATCAGAATAAATAAAAAATTTTCACCACTAAAGTAGTGTCACCCAATATTAAATGAGAATGCTAATGCTACTAGATCTAATTGATGGTTAGCATTTTTATTCTCATTCTATCACAACTATCATGAACCATAAGCGATTACTACTCTCTCCTGCATCCAGACACATCCATATCCGGTTCCACATGTGTCATAGTAGAATACATACCCAACACCCTATTCTGGTAGTCTAAAGATGGGGGCACTCATCAGTCTCTGCCTCATCTCCTAAAAAATCTGATGGCATCTCTCTATTAAACCAAAGAGTTTTTTCATGTTCTTCAATGCTGACATGGTTTCCGAAACTCTGGAAAATTCGAGTACAAATCTTTGGTAGTACCCAGCTAATCCAAGGAAACTCTGGACCTAAGTCACACTCCTGGGTGGATCCCAAAAAAGCACAGACTCTATCTTCATTAGATCCACTACAAATCCATCCACTGAGATAACATGTCCCAGAAATTCAACCAATCATATCCAAAACCAACACTTTGAGATTTTACTATAAATATGGTGCTCTCAGAGTGTATCCAAAACTATCTGCAGTTGATATGCATGCTCCTCCTCTAAAACTGATAATATCAAGATGTCAATAATGAAGAAAACCAGGAAACGAATGAGGTATGGCTGAAAGATCACGTTCGTGACTCCCATGAACATTTCTGAGGCTTTGGTCATGTCAGAAGACGTAACCAAGAACTGATAGTGGCCATACCGATATTTGAAGTCCGTCTTCTACACATCCTCATATTGTACCATGAGCTGATGATGGCCTGATCTAAGGTCTATATTTGAAATAAATGAGCACCCTTCAGGTGATCGAAAAGATCATCAATTCTTGATAGTGGATACTTGTTCTTCATGTTCACCTAGTTCAGGCACCGATAATCCACACAAAGTCTCAAAGTCCCATCTTCCTTCTTGATGAAAAAATTGGAGCCGCCCGTGGGGAAACACTAGGCCTTATGAACCCCTTCTTCATCAAGTCCTCCAACTATGCCCATAACTCATGAATCTCCGTGGAAGCCACCTGATATGCTGGAATAGATATCGGTAACTTCCTGAGGTATATGTTGATGTAGTACTCTACCTCTCTGTGTGGAGGTAGTCCTAGAACATCATCGAGAAGGACATCGACATACTAGTCCACCACTACCGGATAGCTCGGACTATCATAATCAACTACTCTGAGGGTATAGCTAGCCAACTAATTTTTGATCAGTTGCACCCTCCTCCGGGAAAGTAAATACTGTGCGGAAAAGGTTCCCTTCTCACTATTGAAGGATAAATTGGTCCCATCCTCGTGGACACACTGCAATTTGCGCATATAATAGTTAATTTGAGAATGGACTATAGATAACCAGTCCATACCCTAGAATATGTTGTAAGGCCTCAGCTCCGCTACTAGAAGATCACATCCAAAGCTCCTGCCTCCTAGAGTAAGCTCACACTACCACCACCACCATGTAATTTGTGAATCCCCACATGTAAGAGTCTATTTCTGTAAGGATCAAGCCAATGGCTCCATCGGAATCACCGAGATCCAAACGAGGGCCATGGAAATGTAATAGTGACTAAAACCTATGACTATAAGTACCAAATATAAGGTCATGTAGAAACAGATCATATGTCGAATCATCTTTGGTGATCTTTGGTTGTAGGTCTCAGCTGCCTGGAGCTGTGCTCGTTCATGTCCACCTACTATTTGTGGTTGGGGTGGACCACCTGGAGGTTGTAGTGGTAGAACCTCGAATTGCAATCCACTGCCTACTAAATGACCAGCTCCTGTGCCACGTCCACCACCCTGTGAACCTCCTCGCTCAAACCTATTCTTCTTCCTGAACGGTCCCTCGACTATCTGCTAGTCATCTATATGGCGGGTCGGGTAGTTGCGAGCCATGTTACCCTGCCCTGCACACGAGTAGCACTAACTACTCCTCCACTATCCTCCTATCTCTTGTGTGCCCCGCGCCTCCTACCATGTATCCTGAGATCGTCTACTAGAAGGCCTGGCTCACTTGGGCCCCTGCGTTATCCGTCTACTACCTGCTGCATATGCACTTCTACCTGACATCTGATGGTGGCTCTCGTTGTCGGTGCATGCTTGGCTAGGAACCTCTCCACCAAAAGCGCTCTCTCTAGCACCCCAACCTGTTTTGGAATGATGATCGATATCATCGATTCTCTGATCTCCTGTCAGAGACCCTTCTCAAAGGCCTGGGATCTAATAAAAGGGTCTCATACCATGTCGGTGGAGTATTGGGAGAGATCAGTGAATCTCATCGAGTACTGGGCCACTGTCATGATGCCCTAATGTAAGTGAAACATCTAATGCATATGCATTGAGTATAGAGTCGCCCGAATGAACATTGCCCTAAAAAGGCCCTCAAAGTCCTCCATGGTGAGGGTCACCATGTCGTGTATCTGAAGTGTTAGACTCCAGCATCTCCTAGCTACTCCCTATAAGAGACTGACAGCTAGGATCACTATCAGATTAGCTGGTGTCCTAACTAAGCGAAAAACTCCAGCCACAGTCTCTAGCCATTCCTCATCTGCCTGTGGATCCGTCTAACCTCGTATCCGCAAAGGCCTTTGTCGCTGAAACATGTTCAACATGCTCATTCCATGTGAACCCTCTACTGGTGGGGCTAGTGGCATATGGTGCCCAACGGGTGGTAGTGCTGCTGGTACACCACCCGAATGTGGTAACACCATAAGAGGGCTCTTCACCATGGCCTAATCACTCAGTGGGCTATCATAGTGTACTCTCTTAGTAATTCTGGATGGATATCTATGTGGTGGAATCCTAAAAATAAAATAGGTGTGCCATGGTTAAATAGTTATACCTAGTGAGCTGACTCAAATAGATCATAATAAAAACTTTTAAAATTCACATGCTATCAGTATTTTCGTGCACTGAGTCATAAATCTGAATTCAGGGTCCTGGTGTATGGATACGTATGTCCCCTCACTAATAATGGATTCCCCAAACTGAAAACCACACTCATAATAGTCAACCCTATTTTGACATTGAAAATATCAGAGTCCTAGTTCTTCGGTAGAACTAACTCATCTTATACCACTTTGTCACGACCCATCTGCTGGGGCCCACATCGTGACTACACAAAGCCCGCCTTCTATTGGTCAGGAGATGGCGAAAAGAACTGAAATTCTTATTCCTTAAAACTGGAAGGAATTACCATTAAACATGTGAAAACACACAATCCATGGACACCTAATCAAGAAACCCTGATGTAAACTAGTACAGTAAAATTGTGCTGAATGTAATAGGGGCCAGAATACAAGCACAACTAAAAAGTACAAGTATAACTGAAAAGGGAAAAGTAGCTCCAAGATTCCCCACTGAGGATCCTACCTGAAGGGGATGTATAGATCATCTCTATAGCACTCCAACGTCTGCCCGTCTCCTCCATGTACCTCATGGTCCTGGCCCCCTCAAGTCTCAGCCCTGCTGCTCAATGTATGCACAAGACAAAACTAGGTGTGGGAGAAGCCCAAGTATGGATGAGTATAACAATTCTCAGTATGGACCATGATACCCCTGATTGTCTCCCATAGTTCCCCAATGGAAAACCCACAAAGCAAGACCTCAATCAAAAATTACAGAGAAGTCATAAACTCTACTTAGGTATTTGCCCATACATGTACCTATGTTATCCAGATAAACTCATCTCATAGATGATGAAACATAAGGATCCTACCTTTAATCCATTTTCATAACTAATCCCTGATGGAAGAATACAACAATGGTAACACCACGAATGTAAAGTACTATAGAGGTAACACCACAATGGTTAATCTAACACAATGGTAAAGAATCATCTCAAACCAGGTATTTAACTCATGTACAGATGTATAGATTATTAGTCATAAATCCAGGTCATCTTAATTCTGTTGAGAGGCTTTTCTACTGACCTACACAAGATCGATAGATGCTAACCCAGACAGGATCACTAGGTGCAGACCCACATAGGATTGATAGATACTGTCCCACATTGGATTTCTATGTGTTGACCCACACAGGATAGATATATGCAGATCCACATTGGATCGAGGTTGTTTCTTCATGTTATAGCCAGCCACGAGATTTCCACACGAAGCATGATTGATTCAAGGAGGATCTACTGCTAAAGCCTTAATTCATTCCTCATATACCAAAAAGTTCCAAAAATACATATCCCAGAATACCAACAGGTCGTAAGGGTTCCAACACGACAGACTGTGTGTCAATCAGATTCCCGGTCTGTGACTTATAAGCCTTTTATTATAGAGGGCCTGGTTGGATTCATGTTTTATCCAACCAGCTCATAGTATAAATTACTCCAAAACTTATGTAGAGTATAATAAAACTACCGACTCACTCTATGTATCCAAGCACCATAAACAGTTCATTAAACGAGTGTCTGGTTTAGAAGTTATGGCTCTTTTAGAGAAACTGGGTCTGGTGGGGTCTGAGTCCGGTCTGACCTGGCTCGAAACAGTCTGTCCTGATCCGAACCGGTCTCAGAAGACCCAGCCCATTTTGGGCTGACCCCACACAGTCTGGGCTGACCTGGTCTGGGTATTACCCAACTGGGTCGCGGTCCGTCCCGACTTGTAGGGGTGCACTGCCCAGCCTACGAAGGGGCGTGGTGCGGCCCACAGGGGGTGCAGCTCGCTAAGCTCATGTGGCCCAGCCTACGGAGGGTGTGGCCTACAGGCCTTGTAGATCTCATCCTGCATAGGCATGGCCTGTTGGGCTCAAGTGACCCACTATAGAGGGGCCCACCCTAGCTCACATGGGAGAGAATTTCTCCCAGTTCAGAAGGTGGATAGGCGGCTCATCTCGGAAATGAAGGGTCACCTAAAGGACCCACTACATGTCCCCGCCATCCTCCACAACTTATGAGATGCAGCCACCTTCTGCAGTGCACGACGAAAAAATGCTCTCCTCCGTCCGCAGTCGGCTGGTGCCGGCCACCACGACCCCCTTCTCTAGTGGCGTGCAATGCAAAGCCTCCACCTCCATTGCGGACAGCCAGAGTCGGCTGATGTCTTCACCCATCACGAACTTCTATATTAGCGGAACGTGACAACACGCTGCTATCTCCTATATGGCCGGACGTTTCCATTCACCACCATCACCCATCATACCGTTTTTTTCTCAAACTGATTAAAAATCTTGCAATGTACGCACCAAATTCAAGCAAAAGGTGGAGGGTCTAGGCCTTGTTAATTAAGACTATTCCCTCCACATTAGCATGATATAATGATGGAAAAACAATATTCATCCAATATAGAAAATATAAACCAAATAATAACCCTACCTCAAGATTCGTTAAAGAATTTATGTGCTTGAGGAGGAGTCGGTGATCCTCCGTTCGTGATTTGGTAGCATTCCTCACCGCCCGCTGGAACTACTTCGAACCTCAAAGTGGTTGGTGTTGAGAAATATTATAATAACATCATCACTTGGTGATGAAGTTTGATAACTCCTCCCCAAGATCCATATAAATTGTAGAGGGTGAGGATGAGTAAAGCCGTAGGGAATTTATGAGGTTTATTTAATGAATGAACCTCAAAAATTTAAAACGGTGATATTACAAAGACTGAGGAGTCCAACCAATTAATGTCGTGACATGTTGTTGGTCCACCAATGATTGTCCATTGGAGGAAATGAAAAAAATGAATAAAATAACTTTTTTTATTACTCTTTTAAATGTCCAAAATCTATCATTTTCTCCCGACCTACTGCAGTGGAAGTGAAGACTCCCATCATAAAATCACGATGCTGTGGATTCAATGATCACATCATATTTTTTAATCCGAGAATTGGTTCAAAAGATATAAAATTTCACCTAGCAATTTACTAAATGTGCCTTAAAAAATGTTCATAATTTCATTCCGAACATACAATGCCTCAGAATCATGCACCACCAATTTTCACAGGCATGTAATAAATCCATATAATAGAAAAATTTACATTCAAAATACGAGTATGTACATAACACTTTCAATGTGAATATATTTTTGAGACTTTTGTGATCTATATAAATTTCACACTTCTTCCCAATGAGATAATGCTGCAATATTTTTACCACAATGACGACAACTACAAACTTCAGATCATGTGGGGGATAGTTTTTCTTATGATTTTTCAACTAGCTTGATGCATAGGCAATGACACTATCCATTTGCCTCAAATTCCATCAAATATATACTTATAAAATTTTCCAGAATAACATTCCTATAATATACAAATAGTGAAACTATACTCATATAAATTTTCCCTGATAATTTAAAAGCAATGAGAGAAAAAATCGAAGATCATAGAAAACATATAAGATATCATAATAGGACATGAATTGAAATACAATATGGAATAAACTGCATTTAATTAGTGGTTACATGTAATTCAATCATTATTATTCATTTCATAATATGAATTTCCGTGCTCCAATGATCTTGGAGATTGTTGATGCTCATCATGCTTCTCAGCCCTTGTAGTAGAGCATTGTCTTGGATAATGTCTGACTTTTCCACATTTATGACATAGAATTGTGTAAGATTCCATAAATGGAACTTTGTTCACATACATCACATTATCTGTTCGTTCATGGAAAATGGATACTTTGTTCCCTTCCTTTCCACACATAAAACATCTCCTATTTCCTTTGTGACATTTCCCTTGGTGCCTCTTTACACACTTATTGCATGAAGGAAATTGGGTATTCCTTACCTTATCACATTTATCAGATGGACTTTCAAGAGATTTAATATTCATCTTCCTTGATATCCTTGGGCATTGAAAAAAGTTCCAATTTTTCATTGTGATGTTTGATTGATGATTTGACATAATCACGATATGTCCTACTTGGGATCCCATTTGATTGGGAATCTCGTTGGGACATTCATCACATTGCCCTCCACATCGGTTGTTAGCCTGACTCATCCTATTATCATCCATTGGCTATAATATTAGGAAATTTAGGGTTTTTTATTTTAAAATATTACACACATAAAACGGAATCCAAAGACATAAAAGGGTATATTATAAATAATTTGTTTTCCTTAACTTATGAATTTATATGTTTCGATCTAAGTTATCTATGATTAATTTTTAAACATATATTCTTATGGGATTTTTTCGCCATTAATATTGGTTCATATTAAGCTTATGAATTTACCAATTAATATCCCCTGGGAGTGTGAAACCAAGATTGCAGAAAGGCCCAGTGCCGTCCACCGGTTCACGTTCGAGTCTAGATCAAAGCAGAGTTTTCAGGTTTTACCCATAGATACATCTGTTCGAAATCCACATCTACTTATTTATATACTGATATGGATGTAAAATATTGATAAACCACACACTCTATACTCACCAAAATTAATTTATGTTTTTATTATACATAGTCTTATCCATAATTATTTCATTAGGTTTTCATAATCCTAATCCAAAAAATAACTAAACCTATCCTACAATAAAAACTATAACAAACCTTCTTTTTATTATACACTTATACATGATTTATTACATAAAGTATCAGTCAATACAACTATAAGGATTGAGAGGTTTGGTTTCATAGGAAATTAGAACAATATATAACAACATAAAATATGAAATACAACATCTTTATTTCAAACATCTTTGACAAGGCCAACCCATTCCTTTGCACCTAACACTATATGGGACAACCTGAGGACATACATATAAAATGGGTGAGCTATAAACACTAATAATGGATTAAAAAAGTCATAACATTAAGAATACAATACATGTTTGCAAATATGCATATCAATAGAGCATAAGAGAAATATGAACAGAAAAGCATTATATTTCATTATTATCCTAACATGGATGTCTGGAAAAAACATATAACATGATATTAGCATGAGCCAAGGCTCATTAAACATGGATTAGAAATAGTAAAACCTCATTGCACATGAATTAGCATGACTAAACCGTTGTTTTACATCAATTTGAATGAGTAAACTCTCATTTCACTTTGTGTATCATGATACTAAACATTACCCAATTCAGTGGAGCGCTATCAAGGCACACCCTTCATAAACGTTTCATTTCATGCATAGGTGTGCCACATGGATCATTTAACATGGAATAATTAAGCAGAATATGTTATTAAATGATAAGTGAATGTTGAATACATACATGTAATTCTCATTCAATAAATATATGCTAATAATGGCGATTAACCTTGATAAAGAAATGAGAATGGTATTCACTACATGATGATTTTGTCTTGAAAAAATGCGGTGCAATTTCGACAGCATAACATCGTCATATGAAAATTCATATGTTTGGTTGATAAGAGATTACAAGGTATAACATCATTTATTCATGAAATATAGAGATATGGGATAATGTATCTTACTATTCGAACATATGAAATGGAATTTAGATTCATAATATAGGAGAAGTACATGAATTGAAATAAGAAGAGATAATCCCCTCCAGAATTTTGACATGGTAACGGGTTTACAAAAAATGTATTAATGAGAGAGAAAGTCGTATATTGTAATTCAAAAATAATACGGGATGTATTGGGAAGTTCAAAGTCATACCCCAACATTTTTAATTGAAAATAAAAGGGTATAAAAACATGAATAAACAGGGATAAAAATGAGAAACGAAGGAATCCCTTACCTAAGTGAGTGACTTAAAATGCTTGAAGAGGGGATTATTGAGGGCTTGGGGAACCTTGGGTGGATTGTAGAGAGGGGGGGAATATTCGAGAAATGTTCCCAATATTTTTATTGAAGATAATATGGATATTGGGTGGGTTTATATAGGAAATGAGAGGGGAATTGTTTAATATTTCACAAACATATGTTTTGGTATCTATATAATTAAATATTCAAAAACACAAACATTCACATGGTTATGGGACATGTTTTTTCCAATTTGGAATTTAAAAAATTCTTTTATGAGGCCAATGGCCGAAAATATTAAGATATTATACTTTCTTATGTGGAGGTGAATGACATTATTTAAGAAATGTGTTTAAAATCATTATGTATATTATACATTTTGGAGGATTCAATAAGGATTTATAAAATGAGTAAAAAAAATTTAAAAACATATTATATTATTTGTAAAAAACATTTTTGGACAACAATACCGATTATATTATCTATTATATACTTTTGGGATCATTATGATGTCATAAAACACATATATATTATTTATATGATATTTAATTTTTACTAAAAAATTTGATTGTATTATAATATTATGAAAAATTTACTGTTAGATAATTTTGATGTCATGATACCAAAAATAAAATTCAATTTATCTTAATTATATTCTAAATATGTTAATTTTCACATTAAAAATGAAAAATGATATTTATTGAAAATTTCCATGTTTTGACAAAAACACTTTTCAAACCCTGATAAAAATTTCAATGGACATCCTAAAAATTATATACTCAATTATTATTCATAAAATTATTTTGATAAAAATATTAAATTAAAATATAATTTATTTTATAATTTCATTAATTCCTTAATATAAAATCTTTAAAAATATACATTCTATTTTATCATATAATAAATATAACTCTTATCAAACTGATTACCTAATAATTTACAGACAATGAACCACTATAATTGTAATTTATAAGAAATTTGTGAATAATATTATTAATAAAACTCTTAGTTTAGTATAATAAGGTATATATTTTTCCAAAGTACCATTTCTACTTGAAGAATCAATTTATCAAAGTCACTGATTTTTTAGGAAATACTATTCTCATAAAGGAATTGAAGAAAACTACTTTTATTTAAAAAGGGATTAAAAAATAAATAGCTACTACCTTGATACAAAAACATTTATGACACCCACATATGACCTAGGGTTAAGGTGTGCGATTGTGAAAAACTATTGGGGTGGCTCAGATAACATCACCCATGTGGTAATAACTATTAACTATAAATTATCCCATAGGCAATTCAATTCAAGCTTAACCTGTTAATGATCAGCTTGGGATTTATCAAAAGTGAAGCCCATAGATTATACCTTCTCTTCGTGCTCTGAAAAATGAGCTTTATATGGACCGAGTCTACTAGATGAGGTCATCCTCTCCTATTTCTTTCTCAAAATGATTCTTTTCAAAAACCATATATTTTATGGTGCTAAAATATGGGAAAAGGACAATCAATCATGAGGCCCTTAGTGAAGCCTCACAAATCTCACATGTGGAGCCTCGTGGCACCGCGACCGGCACAAAACATCCCCTATAAAAGGCTTCTGCAGATCAAGGAGGTGGGATTCTCTGTGATCCGGATCGGCGTTTTTAATGTAGCCACAGAGCAAGGATGCGGGAGGCTCAACAGTTATGAAAAGATGACATGTGTCTCTGTGCTGAGTGAGTTCTGATTCACGTCATCTCTTGCCTATAAATACCAGGCTCCCCTTGATCCCAAAGGATGGATCTCCTGACCATTACCCTTTTTTAGCTCTCAAATCATGAAGTAATTTTTTTCTTCGAACCAAGATCTCATCAAGGTACTATAAAATCACGAAGTTCCTTCCCCCTTTCTCATATTCATCCATCATTGTAGAGGGATTCCCTTCGTAGAGCCCGCATGCCTTCACAAAAGAAGGGTATCCCCAAGGGCACACAGGTCTTCACAGAGAACTATGCTTCGTGAAATACCCTCTATGCACATGTGACCCATATGCTAATCCATGTTAAATGTTCTTCGCGAAGCACATTTCTTTGAAATTCTATACTTCGCAGGGCGCCCATGATCCGTGAAACACTGCTCGGCAAATGGCCTTCCACTTCGCGAATCACCTTCCATATGAAAATATGCCCTATTCCTAGCCTATGGCGCTTAACATCGCAATGAAAACCCCTTCATGAAGCTCCTCCAATACATGGTGTTCCAGAGCATCATGAGGCTTCTACCTGTAAGCCCATATATTCTGCAACTCCTCTTCTAGTGCGGCCCACATAGTTTCCACTAATTGATTTCCAAGTCCCTTGGGTGGTGCTTCCCGTTGTGTTTCTTAGCCTCATGATTCTTCGCATAGGCATGCTAAAAGATGTTTTTTCTTTGCATAGACATGCTAACATGGATCCCTCAGTGGATCACTCCACGACACCCCAACACCACAAAATGTTTAATGACTTTCCACACCCAAGGGTGGGTAGGTATTTATTATTTAGAACCTAGGTGTGCAGAGTGAACATGCATCATCTGATTTGCAGGACATTAAATTGGCAAGAACCCTCATCATCAGCACATGATGTTAAACTATAGCCTCACCTCGTGCATCACACATAGGTACCCCACCTCAGACATTCTCCACACCCTCTCATCTCCACGAGAGTGAGATCTTTCTCACATTGAATTAGATCATCTCTCCTAGAGAAGCATTTGTCTATGGGGAAGGACAACCATCTCGGTTTAAGCCCCTATCCTTTCTTGCAGGAGGTAGTATCCCTACTCCTCGTATTTTCTTCCTTGACAAATACTAAGAAGCGAGAGAGGAACAAAGACCTTCATTATCCCATCCCACTCCCTTTGGGATTTCTCACCACCAGGTCTCCATCCCAGAGTAAGTCCAAATCCTCATCTTCCTAGGCTACTAACAATGCATAATCCCCCGTTTCCTCTTTGGTCCGCTAAGCACTTGTAAGCCCCACTCCACTTCCCATAAATTCACCTTTCACGATGTGATCTTTAGGTCCTCACAACCTCTTGTATCTCTCACCGAGCTTGACTCACATGGTCTAAGAGTAAGAATCAACCATGAAATCCTACCTGTAAAGACTAGAGTGTAAGCCCCCCCCCCACGACACCATTACGAACTATGAAGACATTGATCCTTTCCATGGATGGGTATGTAGGAAGCCTTTTTGAGGTTCATGGCCGAAAACCATTGGTCTCGTCCCCCTTCAAATCGGTTCAGCAACACAATTCCAAACTATATGGACTTTTATCATTGCCAAGGTAGGGTGCATAGAAAGTATCATTATGGTTCAAGCCCAACAACCATTGGTCCCGACCCCCTTCACGTCGATTCAACAACACAATTTTTAACTACGCAAACTTTGATCCTTTCAAAGGTAGGGTGAGTAGGAAGCCTCCCAGAGGTTCATGCCTGACAATCAGTAGTCCCTACCCCCTTCATGTCAGTTCACCAACACCATTGTAAACTATGCGGACTTTGATCCTTGCCAAGGCAGGGTATGTAGGAAGCCTCCCTGAGGTTCCAACCGGACAACCATTGGTCTTAACCCCTTCAAATTGGTTCACCAACATAATTCTGAACCATGAGGACTTTTATCATTGACATGGAAGGGTACATAAGAAGCCTCCCCAATTTTCATGCCCCACAACCATTGGTCTGGACCCCCTTCATGTCGTTTCACCAAACCATTCCGAAATACGCAGACTTTGATCCTCACCAAGGAAGAGTACGTAGGAAGCCTCCCTGAGGTTCGACCCCATCTAGCAGTAAGCCATTATAACATTCAATGGTAATCCATTTAAGTCCTTAATCGATGGAAATCCATCGTTAGATAAACTATGTATGTTTTATTCCTATATCCATGAAAGGTTACGTAGGAAGCCATTATGAGGTCCAACCCAAAACACTTGTAAATGCTGGTGTCCCCCCTGAAGGGACCCACATCTCTTGTCCACCCCTCGATTATCAGACCACCATGGGCTGCTAACCACGCTTTAGCACTAGTATGTCATCAGGTAGTTGTCCTCCGTCCACACCCTGGTCTCTTACCCCAATCGATAGATTATATTTCCCCCGAGTCCCATCCATATGGATAGCCTTCTTATGTGTCCCATCACCTCCCTGATCTATGTAGACTTTTATTCCCTACCACGGGGATATGTAGGAAGCCTTTTCAAGGCTCAAGCCCAACATAACCGTCACATTCACAATAGTTCCTTCTCATTCTTCATAGACTCACAAAGCTCCATATCCATCCAGATTCTTACCCAGGCCACCACATCTTGGTGGGAACGTACCAATAACCTCTTCACTGCTCCTATCCGCACCCAGATAACTAACCACGTATAGGACCTGGTGCTCTCTCTATCTCTCTCCTAATGATGCACCCATATGATCAAATCTCTTCAGTTTTATGATGAGTTTATCCATCTCTGTTGGACATTAAACTTGCGGTATACCCTATGTTAAACATGGGAAGATGAGGAAAACCTTAGAGACCTGTCTATGGAACATAATTCCCTACCTTCGACATGGGTTTCCTTGGGCTTCCACGCCCTTGAGAAGCCTTATAATAAGGGGATAAAACTCAGACGCACCAGTGTTCTAGTGTCTAGATAAGCCAGGGATGTCCAACATGAAAACTACCCTAACCAAAGGTGGCTTCCCAAACCAGAACCCTTGGAACATCTTGATAGAAGCAGTTTAATTGAATGGTGTCCATGAATACATGGCAATGGGAAGCGTTTTATGAACAACATCTTAATTTGTATGGGAGACCTAGTCTAGCTAAATATCTTTGAGGTGGAATCCACAAAAGGAGGAACTGACATCCCATCAGGCCATTTCAATCATGGAGAAAACATCCAAGAATATGTGATGGATGACACCTACCTTTGGTAAGTGGTAATAACGGGTAACAGCCCGCACATCCTTGATAGACGGATGCATTCCCCCAGGAAAATGCGTCAAAAACAAAAATGGTGAATCTGACGTGAAGTTCTTCACATCAATGTGGATATTATTAGCGTTTGTGGAATCATTGGACCTGTGAGTTGCCGAATCCAATCATATGATGCCAGGTCCCACCATGTAAATAGTGGGCCTCATGAAAAACTAACCAGAAGATGGCGCAGTTGAACGTTGGGCATCCTGGTCTGTGATTTTGTTAGCGTGGATCCTTTTTACCAGCCATGGAAGATAGAATGGCACTGGGGAATTTGAAGTCGATTTACGTGTTTCTGGCACTAATGGTTTAATATCCCTGCATTTCAGGACCCAAGCTTCTGTATAAGGTACCCAATCACATCACAACCACCAATGTAGGGGTAGGGGCATCACTGACGTGACAATCCCTCGTGTCTCCAATGCTTCTATGAGATCTTCAATGTCCACAGCTTCTGGGCACTCATGCCCCATATCCCGTTCTGAAATCATTCAATGAAGGGTGATAAATGGAATCATCCATCGATACGGGGAGGCAGGGGTTATCCGAACTCGAGATATGGCTCACTAGGATTTAGTGGCATCTACGCCTCATCACCACCGCTTCCCTCAAGGGCTGTGTAGAGATCTGATGCTCCCCAATCCAACATACAGTCATTTCAAGAGCATCTCCCATGAACGCTTTGATGAATCCATCCCCTAAGATGATGATATGGGGCATTTCAAGGCTACCCAGGCTGAGAACTCATTCAAGGGCCCCCCTTGGAGGGTCCCCACTATGCCATGCCAGTGCCGCCACCCAGCCCCATGGGCTGAAGTGCAGGTAAGCTATGCACCTGCACAACCATCCCTTGTCCGGTTAACCCGACGCAAGTGTCGGGCGCAAGATGAGGAGACTCCCGCCAAGGGGGTCAAGGTTAGTAGGTACCATGGCTCGTCCCACCACCGATGAATATCACCAGCTCCATGTGTATTCTGAGCAGGGCCCCTCATATAACCAGCCCAGATCGAGGCCCCAACATCCCCACCAGAAGTTTGGGTCGGCTCTTCTAGCTTCTGGTGAATGTAGTGGCTTCTCTAGGCCAAACCGCACCGACTACACCAAGTGCAGAGGTCCTCCCCATACGAACATCATTGAGATTGCAGGCCCCACCCGCATCCATGCTCAGCGTGGTGGTCTTCCCCATTCTACCTTCAATATGAATGAGGGTCTTCCCTACGATAAAAGCACTTAGTACGGAAGCCTCTTCTGTTATCATGACATCGGGTATGTGGTCATTCCTCCTACCACCGGACTCCGGTGGAGGGATGTTACACATCCAGTCAATCTCTAACATGGGGGCCTTCCCCATGTCCTTACAGTAGTTGGCAAAGTTCCTCCTCACCTCAGTAATCAGAGAAGTGAAGTTCAGCTTCGCTTCAACAGCACCCAACATGGAGGCCGTACCTATGATCATCTTGACCAGTATAAGGACCCTCCTCGCACTGACACTATTAAGAGAAAAAAGCATGGAAGTCCTACACATGCTCCTACACACTATAGTGGAGGTCCTACTTACTATAGCACTTCCGGTGGAGATCCCCTCCGCATGTCAGCTAGTGGACTTGAAGGACCTCCTCGTGTTCCCTTTGACATATGTCTAGGTGCTCCTCGTACCCCCAAAAAACTCAGGCGGATGCCCTCTCCATACCCACACTAGTTTGGCTGATGGCCCTCCTTGTGCAAAATATATACCATGACTTGAAGAGCCATCACGACACAGGAGGGTGGGTTTTATCACCACAAAAAGATTACTGGGAGATTCAGACTGAGATCACACCCATATGCATCTTGGATTCTGAGGAGGAATATGACTCAGTAATGGGACCCCCACCTAGATCCTCCATGTCAAGGACCGTGCTAGGAACAAGGTGTATCAGTCTCATCCTTTAAGAATGTGAGTTCCATCATATTCCCACCTCCCTTAGTGGGCACATCCAAGAGGTGGAGGATTTTTCATCTCCCTGGGGTCCATTCGTTCAATCGCCGCCGTCATCACCAGAAGTACTCTCTACCTCAGCTAGAGATCATGAAGAGTTATTTTGGGGACTGACGACAGATGAATAGAATAATGGTCCAATGCTAGCAGTCATAGTCCCTAAACCATAAAATACGGTCTCCAGCCTGTCTTACCGCGATGTAGTGGCTAACTCACTACACTCTTCAGAGGATAGCCCGAGATGTAGCGGCTTTTCTGCCCACTCTCTGTATTCTCCCCCAGCCAAACAATCATCTCAAAGATATAAATCAGTACCGCTACTAGTTCCCCTGCCCCGACCAGTTGATTAGTGGGGAAATGATGGCCAATACCTCAAGTCTGGACCCAGGAGCTGTGGGACATTCTTTCAGAAGACCACTTCTCGAAGATGTTTTGTTTGGTTAGAGTGCCAATTTTCAAGGCACCAGAAGCACTCACCCATGAGGAGGTTGAATGCTTTCTCCAGACCCTCTAGGAAACTCAATTTTTTCATCTTCATCGACGAGTGACCCACCAAAAGAGTTAGACATACATCAAGGACATCCGTCAACAATGTGGTTTTGTTTATTTGGCCGCACTCCCCATGGCCCAGCACCCCGAGTCACCAGGATACCATAGTACCCTCCAACAATGC
This sequence comes from Viscum album, assembly GCA_963277665.1. Taxonomy (NCBI): domain Eukaryota; kingdom Viridiplantae; phylum Streptophyta; class Magnoliopsida; order Santalales; family Viscaceae; genus Viscum; species Viscum album. The sequence goes on from OY728130.1 coordinate 901,725,527, forward strand.
TGCACCGATAGCTTTAAAGTGTTCCACTGGATAATCAAGGAGGCTTCTCCTGAAAAGAAAATCCCTGGTTGGGGGCAGTACGCGACCCTCAATTTCAGTTCTATCTTGGGCCATCTTGATCTGCCAGGCGACATAGAGGATATGCCTCCATGATGTGCCATGGTTATCATGGATGACCTATCATCGGGAGAGAATGACCTAGAAATTTTCAGAGTGAGCCTACCCCTAGAAAGGGTATCACACTTATTGGATCCATTGGTAATGATTAATAGTCAATAGATAAATCTACAGGGTCTTCATGTACCTACTGAGTCATTAAACCTCATCTAGAATCTAAATAAACGAAAAGAGAAAATTGGAGCCACCAAACACTAAGACCAGTCCGAATCAGTTTATAAGGAAGAGGAAGATCCCGAAAAATTCACATTGCATCAGAAACTTGAAGAACACATGAATATGGTCGATGAACAACTTGTTGAATGCGTTGTAGAGCAACATCTGAACTACAATGATCCTTGAACAAGGTAGTCGTGGAAGGCACAAATTTCCCCGACGACATGCCTCTAGGTGACCCTGATTTTATTGACCTAATAGATATAAAAGAAGCCAGTGATTACGGCTATAGAACATGGTATGTCTCACCAAATCCACAAGTTCCCCCAACCGCTCCACAGTTCATTCTTCCAGCCGCTCCACGAGGCACTGGGCCAGCATATAATGATGAAGAACCATCCAACATGCTGGTGGTCTAGGATCCCCATCAAGACAGGAATCCCCGACCAGATGATTCAATGGAGGCACTCATCACCCGCCTAAAGGCATTAGAAACTCGACAGGTGGCAATCCATCCTGATAGAAATCCATATCTGGCACGGGTGGATGATATGCCAGCACCCCCAAGTTTCACAAAACCCACCATTCCTCCTTCAATGGGATAGGTGATTTTCTTCAGCATCTGGACCATTTCATTTCAAGGTTTGGGCCCATGTGGGGAACTACGACGTAGAAATAGGATGCTAAACGCTGATGCTTCGTGCAGAAATTGTAAGGGCCCGTGTTTGTCTGGTACAACCAGATACCCATCGGGTTAGTAGCTGGCTAGGAGGATCTTCATAGTTAATTTCTTTAACAGTTTAGTTGTACCACTCAAAATAAGAGTATTTTGGAACTATTAAAGTTCAAACAGAGGCTAGATGAGTGTGTTGAAAACATTGACACATGGTGGAATGTTCTTACACATTCCCTTGGAACAACACTAACTCAGGAGCAAATGATGACGATGGGCGTAGGGAATGTCAAGATAGAATTGGTCCCCCTCTAATCACAGAAAACTACCCCAGGGATTCCAATACTTCTCTGATAAAGACTAGGACCTGGAATAAGCCTTGCAAAATGCCATCCAGGCACACCTGTTGCCTCCTGTAATCCCCGCGAAAAGGGCCGCCAGGGCTGATCCTATCATAGTGGGACAAATAAAGGGCCCCAAACAAGTGGAATTATTACCCATTGAGCTTAACATATCCTCGTAGAGGCCCTCCACCTCATTCACAACCTCAAGCCTAGAATCACCCACCTCAGAATCACCAAGAACCCCCACTCAATGCACCGCCACCACCCAGGCGGGACAACCAGTTCCCACCTAAGTGGAAAGTGCCTCCATCCCTTTTCCAAGATCATGTCCCTAGATATGCCTTTATATACAGGAGAAACTAGACCTACTCATTCAATAAGGCTCAGGTCCTCAGTTATATCCAATGTACCTTGAAATAGGGGATTGTACATTTCCCTTAATGTAGCAGGCCAGAAGAGGCAAACCTCATTGATCACCCCAACTAATGCCCCTATCACTGGATCATGGGGAACACCCTCAAATAGTGCTATGTGTTTAAGGACTAGCATCAAGACCAGGTCGACATAAACATAGTCAGGTTGGGCCCAGTCCCAACACATGTGGCATGCATATTCCGGAAGCCCGATAGTAGCAGTGACAGTGAAGGCGAGTGGCACCAGGTTTCTAACAGCGGTTCCAAGAAGTATGACGATTGGATGGATTGTAGGACCATCGATCGTTCCCATGGTATCATCCGTGCATGCCTAAATAGTAACGATCATGAAAAAGTCGATGTGTCTGCTTCTACTACTTATAAATCGTCGTCCTAGCTGTCTTCTTCCTAGAGGAGCAAGAATAGGTGGTGCAAGGGAAAAAAAGTCACCCACTGATGCCATCATCATCACATACTCTTGGAGGCTTCATTCCATCAGATATGGAAATTCCCCCCATGATTCATTCAGTGGTGGAGTATTCTTTGAGCGACAGTCAATGGTACTCCTCAGTTAACACCGTAGAGCTTGTGAATCCCTACACAATCCCTGACATCGAGGAGCACTCAGAGGATCATCCCAACATCCCAAGACATATCCAACGTCTATGGAGTCGTGGCTACATGGGTCGTAAGAGTTCCTTGGTAGTAATTCTATCTAGGCTATGCATGCCACCGAAACTAGGCATCATGACTAGCGTCGAGCTCAGCATGCGCAGCCTTCTCATTTTGGGTCGTCAGGTCCGCCTTCACTACCATTTGTGTTGTTGGATAAGGAAGAGCTGACTCAACTACTTCATGATCAACCATATATCCCTCATCCGATAGTCACCCCAGAGACTTCGACTAGTGATCTGCGGGATATTCCCCAGAGCAGTCAGCCACTGATCCAGCTGGCAGGGCCCTCCATGCCTCTTGTCACAGAGTGACCTCTTGTAAGAAGAAGATTACTCTTGGAACAGAAGTATGATGATATCCAACATCTGTCCATCATTCCAACAAGGCTCTCTATCCTTGATGCTCTTTGCTTTTTTGCAGTTATGAATGAGGCCCATGCCAAGGCTTTAAGAAGCCCCCTCCTGTTCGAGGTGGAGGTAGCTTATACAGAGGCCTTCTATGCTGAGGCAGTTGAGCATGCTGAATGTCCAGACATCATCTCATTTTTTGTGGAAGATGAAGGCTCCCCCATACAGGGGAACATTCTCCCATTGTACATCACCGGACACTTTAATGGCATAGAGGTTCATCTTTTTCTTGTCGACACGGGCTATGGGATCAACCAATTCCCGACCCAGATGCTATGAAAACATGGGTTGTACGAGGGTGATTTGAGTCCCTCTGACCTGAAAATTCAAGGTTATGACAGGAAAAAACAGACACTAGTTGGAAAGATCCTCATGAATACCTAGTTAGGTGGTCTGGTTTCCAGCACCGAGTTCATGGTTGTATCCCAAGACATTTCCTACAATGCATTAATGGGCAGGCCATGGCTCCACCTCTATGTGGCGGTCCCTTCATAAAATCTCCAACGCCTTAATTACTCCCACAATGGTCGAGTGGGTGTGATCCAAGGCGATGCATCTACCTTGGACTCTTTCGAATCTCGCTCTCTAGATAATGATAATTACAAGAGCAAAGAAAAATAGATTCAGGCTAATGAGGTTGAGCATGTAACAGCTACAATCGACCTGTGGATAGATCTAGATGATGCCTACATCTTTCCAATCCCCCGACTCGAGGTTACAACCCCATACTTTGGAAAATGCTTCTTCCTTTCTAGAATAATGGAGGAGCACATTTCCAATTCAATGCGACATTGGAAGATCACCTCGTAATCCTATACGAATCATACCCATGTGATCCCAGAGCCCCCTATGCTTATAAGGTATAGGGATGTCCTACCTATGGAAACTTAAATATGTCATACATTATTTTCCACCAGTATGGGATAAACATGAGCAAGAAGACACACCACTATTTCATTGATATCAGCATGTGTGTCCCTGTGGGCCAAAGAATAGTTGGAATCGTATCAAAAGCTTTCATCGCATTGGTTTCGGCAGTAGAGGAGTCCCCCAATGCAGTGTCCACCACCGCTCAAGCTAGTACTATCCTCCCATCAGGATCATTTGACTCAAAGGAAACTCCTCGGATCGAGGATCCCCCTCCATAAATGACTAATATGACTTAGACGATTCCACCCCCCCCCACCATTGAAGAGGGGTTTTCCACCACAGTTGATGAATTTGTACAAGTGAACATCAGTAGCGAGGTGGACCCGAAACGACCATTGATCGGTACTGCCATGCCCCTCGAGGAGAAACATCAGTATATGGACTTCTTAAAATAGCACTTTGATTTATTCACTTGGAGTTATTAAGAGATTCCAGGACTAGATCCCCAGGTAACTATCCACTCCCACAATCTTCTGACCAATCATCATAGGTTTAAGCAGCCCCCTAGAAAGATGCACCCTTCCCATAGTGCCACGGTCATGGCCAAAGTTGACAAACTCATCAGGGAGAAAATTTTAATGGAAGTCATGTATCCCATATGGTTGGACAATATTTTATTGGTCTGGAAGACTAACATACATATTAGAGTCTGCATCAACTTCTAGGATCTCAACCATCTCTATCTCAAAGATGCTTTTCCCCATCCTATGACGGAGCTGTAGATTGATGCCACCGCTGGGTTCCAAGATCTCTCCTTCATAGATGGAAGCTCTGGGTGTAACCAGATCCGAATTTCTCTCTAGGATTAGGAGTATACAACCTTTAGGTCACCAAAATTTACTTTATTTTACCTTGTTATGCCCTTTGGTCTAAAGAATGTGGGTTCCACCTATCGGCGTGTTATTCATCACATATTTAATCCAATTCACAGAACACTTGTGGAATTTTACATGGAAAATCTGGTGGTAAAATATCACCAGCATTAGGAACATCTTAAAAACCATGAGAAAGTGTTTGGCGTACTCTATTCCCATAACCTCAAGATGAACCCATTTAAGTGTTCCTTCTGGGTAACCTCACGAAAGATTATCGGCTACATTGTCTGATACAGGGGCATTGATATTAACCTAGATAAGGTCAAGGCCATTAGACTGATGTCTCCTCTGAGCAACAGTTGGGAGACTCAAGGATTCCAAGTCCACTTATCATACGTACGCTGATTCAACACGAATCTAGCCAGAAAGTATAGGCCCTTTTCTCGGCTAAAAAAGAAAGGTACCATCTATGACTCGGATGAGGAATGTCAGACTATGTTTGAGGAAATCAATAAGTAAATTCTCTAGCCTCTAGTCCGGATTCCACTCATTTATGGAAAACCCCTGGTCCTTTATGTGATGTCCCTATAGCGATCTCTCGTGGAACTTCATTCCTAGATGAACCATGAGAGAACCGATAACAGTCTCCACTACCGCAGTCGCATGCTCCTCGATACAGAGTCAAGATAATCTCCTATCGAGAAAATATTCAACATTATTGTATTCAATGCAATGAAATTGTGACATTACTTGTAACATCATGAGGTAAAATTGGTGTACCAGGTTGATCAGCTAAAGTACATCTTGAACCTCCCCATGTGGACATGCCATCTAGCTAGGTGGGCAATGATCCTAAAACGGTTCAACATCAGGTTCCTTCCTTAGAATAATATCAAGGAGAAAGAGTTGGTAGACTTTCTGGATGCTCATCCGTCCCCCGATGACCTATCTCTAGACCTTGATTTTCCTAATGAGGTGATTCGCTCGGTAGACCATGCCATACTATGTCGGCAAATAAACATCGATGGTGCTTCCTGGAGCCCCACCAGCAGAAGGATCAACGACCCCAGACTCAACAGAGTAAGACTAGGTACCATCTTCATTATCCCATAACAAATACATTCTTTTATATTAATTCATGTTGCTAGATGGATAGACCAACAATGAATCATAATACTAGGCTCTCATCACTAGACCTGATTTGGCCCTTGAGATTGATATTCCCCACTTGCATTTGATAGGGGACTCTGAACTAGTCATCAACCAGATCATGGGTGACTTTGTCATCAGGAAGATAGAGCTCGTTGCACTGTTGGAATGTACCCTCTAGTTCATAGCCCAATTCCCATCTTGGTCAAAGGTTACCCATGGCCCTCAGTCACTAAACGGTAGAGTAGACGACTTAGCCAGCCTAGCCACATCACTTGTAGTGCCTGAATATGATGATCTGATTATCCACATTGAACACCAGAGAGTCATTTCTCATGTCACTCCAGATGATTATGACCACCCATAGGTAAGATACCATTCCATCAGTGCCTCTACGTCTATACCCCCAAGTACTCCGGATGAAGTGATTGAATTGACTCTTGACTGAAGAACATCCTTTTTTAAGTACCTAAAAAATGGTAATTTCCGAGAATATCAGGCTGAGAGTGAGAGAATTTTATGCCGCATGTTACGGTTTACCTCCAGGATGGTCTTGGTCACAAACCGGTCCTCTAAAATAATAGGATTGATGGGTTTCTCCTCCATTGCATTCAAGGAATTTAGATTTCTCATGTTATGCATGAATTTCATGCCGACTAATGTGGGGCTCATCAGACCAAAACAAAAATATCTCACCAAATCTGTAAGATGGGGTATTATGGCCCCTCCATGATTCATGGCTGCATTGAGTTCGCCAAAATGTTCAATACATACCAAATTCATGCCAATTTTTTGAATCGTCTACTAGAGCCTCTCCACAATACTATGTACTCTTAGCCATTTGCGGTATGGGTACTCGATGTCATGGGACCATATCCACTGGTGACAGCTTGCCAGTGCAGGTTCATCCTGACCGCAATGGATTTCTTATCCAAGTAGGTAGATGACGTTCTGATTAAGGAGTTCAAGGCCCATTCCATCCCTGTCATGGGGAGCTCCAACATCATCTACCGATTTGGAGTCCCTCAATCCGGCCTCATCGATAATGACACAGACTTCAGGCAGCTGAGTGAATGAATTTTTACACTAAGTGTAACATCCATTCTAACCATAACTCCCATTACCATGAGCAATAAAATGGATAGATCAATGCATTAAACAAAACCCTATTTAAAATTTTGGAGAAAATAGTTGATTAAAACAGCAAGAGTTTCCAAGACAAGCTCTTCAATGCCATCTAAGCCTATAAAAAGTCAAATACTAATTTGACCTAGGTGACCCCGCATTCCCTGGAATATGAAATGGTGGTTTTCCTTCCCATTGAGATTCAATTTACCTTATTACGCACAACTGGCTTTGGTCAGGAAGCGCAAGATAATGTAGCTGAAATCTGTTTGATGGAGTTGGAAGCACTCAACGAGAACAGGCTTCATGCTCTGCACAATCTAGAAATCCATCAGAACACGGTATCTAGAGCTTTCAACAAGAAAGTTCACCTTTGCTACTTTCAAGGACAATTGGTGTTTTCCCTGAGGACACAAATGATTCCTGGTAGGAATACAACAAAGATAGAGCCTAAATGGTAAAGACCATACATTTTTCACAATTTTTACTTAAAATGGTGCATACTCCCTGGTTACTATGGATGGTAAGATTATAACTCCTCCCACCAATGCTATGTTCCTCAAGAAATATTTTTCCTGAGTCACCTAGTCCTGCATGACCCTAAACTACGTTAGTGCCCCACATGACATTAAAATATCTAGTCCATCACAACCATAAACTATAAAATGTCCCACATGAAGTTAAACTGTTTGTCATCCCATATGACGTTAAACTGTATACTGTCCCACATGACGTTAAACTGTGTATAATCCTACACGCCGTTAAACCGCAAGAACTACATATAGCATGATTCCCATCCTTATGGGATATGTAGGACCACCCAAATGTTTAGTCTTCAGGTATAGCCCCATCTATCATCAACCACCCTATCATATTAGGTCATTTGTATGTGTTCTTTCAAGAGAGGGGTATATTGTGTGTTATGGGCTTATGTCCCCATTAACGTCGGTTTTGTTACAACCACTCCACATACCTCTCTCTACTGAGCTACCTTCATTCCATTCCACTACACTCATCATTTCGAGTCATCTTATCAATAGTCAGGTCCCACGACCCTCTTTGGTGAATGGCCAATGTGCCCATGAGTACTCTGATTCAGAACCGCAAGTTTCAAATTCTACCTGGACATGCTTTCACCCATTTTTCAGGCATCGTATTCCCCTTCATTTGGGATTTTCTTATATTTCACATCTTAAGGGACCCCCAAATGGCATGGATGCTTAGCCCAAGGGGTATCTTACCATTATGGGCCAACTCCCTCAATTGTTTCAAACAAAAAATTGAAACATGTCCCGCATAGCGAATATGGTCAGTGGTTGATGCCCATTTGTTGTACCCTTTTCGGGTCACATGATACATATGATGTGTTACAAACCCGATCAACAGTTATCATCCATTGTCTTTCCAACCCCATCAAGCCCTAAATTTCGGTTATATGATTCTAATAATTTTCCACGCCATCATGTTCAAGTAGAATTTCAGCACTCTTTGTATTATCTCCCATTTAGCATTTACACATTAATAGGAAAAATACACAGTAAGGCGTCATTTGGGGCTCCACAACAACTTCCTCTTTATGTGTATTCCATGTTTTTCAAAGAAATATTCAGCCCTTGTTTCCCACACCGAGTTTGACTCACGTGGGATTAGGGATTGGATCGAGGTCTGTGCCTACTTGGAAGAGTTCCGCTTTTCCAAGGTCCGAGCCCTAAGACCTTAAACTAAGATCTCTTTATACATCCTCTCTTTAAAACTACTTATTGATTGATTCACAATCTTGTGGGATATGTAGAAACATCTGTATTCCTCATCCACATGTCCATCATCTTATTCTCTATCCTTTTCTTGCCCCTCGACCCATGGTTCTTTCCCTAAAATTATGTGTGGTGAGATGTGGACCTCTTCCTTATTCATGATGGGTATGCTATAACTTGTCTTGAAAATTCATCCTAATGTCCAAGAAATTTAATATTAAACTATTCCACCAGGTACCACATGACATTAATCATTTTCAACCTTATTTCATGATGTTAAAATGCAAGGTTGGTCCTATCATATGACCCTAAACTACGTTATTATTGTCCTGGCCACATGATGAAAAATTACACTACATTGTGTTGACCTCACTCAAGGGGACATCATGTTGGTTATTGGTCATCCACTATACAATTTTTAAATTCCTAGATTTGGCATGATAATTGTGCTAACACCAGGATCCCCGTTCCTCTTCTCATCACTTAAAAAAACACATCTATCTAAAAGGACGGACAAGATCTATCAAACTTCACTTCTTTTAGTGCGTGGTCTAGAACCGCACAACCTTATCATCCCTGGAACTGTTACATTACCGTTCCATCCCCAGAACTACATATGGATTTATTCCCATCTTCATGGGATTTTTAAGAATGCCTAGGCATATTGTCTTCTGGTCTAGCCCTAGGAATCGTAACTCATGTTCCCCCTATTTTTCGACCCCTTGTCCCAAATACTTTTGGGGAACCCTGTAACTGTAGCTTTACCCTGAACATGTTTGGGATGCCCTGTGTTAGTCATGTTATGCACTAGATCCCTCACCATGGAGTTTTTTTTAGAAAAAGATATAATCTTTGATCAGATAAATGCGATTACATAATGTGTCTTCACAATGGTGGCATAATTTCAAGAGTTTTAGACTCCATTCGTACATCCCATCATTCCAAACTCCATGATATGTGTGCCCTTTTATTCAGAGACTAGTCTGTTTTCACTTCTAAAATAAACCCCTAACAATATGTATTTTCAGCCTATGGCTTGTCTAATGTCCTGGTCCAGCATTCTAGAAGACTAATGGGTACCATTTTGAGTCAGGACTTGTTTTTCAAACATGGTCAACAGTCGACCCACATTTGTTATCTCCATTTTCAGCAAACTAAATAATGACACTTTCTTTCAGATGCAGTGAAAGGTTAACCTTCATTTTCATGCCACCCCAACAGTGTTCTAAATCTTGGGTGTCATAATTCACTGTTTCCACACCCCTGTGTTCAGATTAATTCCAAACGCCCCTGGCATTATCCCGCTCATGCACTAGAGCACATTAGGAAGATGGAATTCCAATTGTTATGAGATCTTTATTCCCCAGTAGGGCCTCTCCCTTTCCCCTCAGAAATCTAGATTGGTTGTTCATACCCCGGATTCCCAAAGCATGGTTTTCACTCTTATATTCAAATGGAATGGAACGGTGGATACCCCTTCTTTCTCGCATCAGGCCCGACCCACATGATCTTAGGGACTGATCGTTGGATGTTTCGTGAATGTAACAGAAATTCAATAAACCACATGAAGGAATATATAACTCATGAATGCATATAGAATAAATAATCAAATCATGGAATTTCATTCCAATGTAACATGTGTCACAATACCCAAGGATCGACCCCTCCCATGGACGAGTTGAACTCGTCAAAAGAGAGTTGTAGATCTGCCACCCTCTAGCTCGTGTCATCCAATATCACCTATCAATTGTTCAGTTACTTATCCTCCTTGGCAGCAATGGGGTGCAGTTCATCAGTAGCAATTCGGGTGCACTCTTCATCACTCCAGATGATAGCCATCTCCGTGAATGCTTGCATCATCTACTCTTCTTACTCTCCCAGCTGGGCCTTCAACAACGATATAAACATAGATTTAGCATTGTGGAAAGAAGAATGTTCATGTGCTTGGATGTGTAGCTGTTAAATCTCATTTTCAGCCTCCTGGAGCCTCTTGATGTTCCCCAATTTTCTCTACTTCCAACCCACACCAAGGCCACAGTAAAATTCCCAGATCTTCTCTACCATGAGATCTTTTACGAGCATGTGGGGACGCTGGGCATCCACTCCCCCAACGCACAATTCACATAGTTGAGAGGGAATCCTCCCCATCATGTCTATCTAATTTACATTATGGGTGTCATCGATGAAGCATTTAATCAAATTATGTGACAGAGATAGAAAATTTTACCATCCTCTTCGTCAAAAGTCGTCTCCTCCCGATTCATGGGGTCGGCAGGCTCATACGTAGGGAACACCCCCAGGAACTCATCAACAGGGTCTTCGTTGAGTGTCTGGTCAGGTATATCCAGACTCACATCATATTATTGACCCCCAATCATTATATTATACCTCGATAATTTCAAGTGCACCCCCGATAACAGTCCCACCAATAATCAGAAGCGTTGCCGCATGGTCAGTTTGACTGTCCACTTCCAAGACCACCCACATTCCCCTAGGAATGGCGCCGCCAGGAGTACCAACCAGCCATGACATGTTAGTCCATGCCATTTTAAGAACATTTCATTCCAAGATTCACAGAGGAGTCAGTTAACCTGATCAATGGATGGAAGACCTGAATTCTATAAAGAATACTTAAAGAGATCAAATTTTCAGTCTCTCTCCTACGTTGTTGCCATTGGGACCCTAGGGCATCGCCCCCATATATTGTTGGAAAGTATGAAAACTCTAGAAGATCCACCTCAGGTGTCTAGGCCCCACTGGATGTTGTAATCACTATAGTAGCAGGTGTAGATCCTGAAGGCCCTGCATCTGCATCCACCATGGGGCGAGAACATGTTCTATGTATGAGGCCCTCCTGCACAATTTAAATGTTGGGGAAGGCCCAAAGTATCCTGAAAGTGGATCCTAGGGAAGAGACTCAGGGATTCACCTTGAGATCCTCTACAAATTACTTGAGTCTTGTGTACGAATCACCAACTTCACCTTCCTCCAAAGGGATCCCTCAACTAGCCTCCTCCTCCCAACATGATTCATCTGATTCTTCTAAAAGTGGAAATCACTCTCCCAGTTCACCAGATGACAACTGAGGACTGGTTGTACGATCCTGAAAACACCTTTACACGATCTCTCATCAAACGTGGGGCACCATGGGAGTGCATGATATCCTCCATCTTGTCCTGGTATTTCTCCACCTCTGACTGGGACACTGCAAAGCCATCCCTGATAGAGCCTATCCCCGAAAAATCCATTCGAAGATGGTTCAAGTGTTCCCATATCTCGAACGGTCTGAGATATTTCTAGTCGACATCCCAAATTTCCCATTCATTGGAGAAGAAAGCATTTTCCAGCCTTTCTATACGGTGCTTCCATTTCCCCAAGGCCTATGTTGATATCCTGCGAAATCACCTTATTGGCCTCCCCTATGTATGACTTTTCTTCTCTGGAACTACCTGGTCTGCCGCTCCTACCTCCCTTCCGACCAGTGCAGGCATCGCCACCGCTGATGCTCCGCCACTATGAGATGACCTCTCTGCCTTCTCTCCACGACCTTGAGGTTGAAGAGGCACCCCATCGCTCGTCCAAATGGTTTGTCGTTTAAGCATCTCCTCATGGAAGGCCACCTCCCAGCTTTTGGCATACTCCTTCATCAGTCCAAAGACAGATGTGGGTAAAGGCATCTCATTCCACCTCTTCTCGTATTTATATGTGAACATGAGCCACATCTGCCTCATCACACGTGGGTGGTCCTCGTAGCGCACCCCCGAATATACCCATGGGGTAAACTGCTGTATACAGCAAAAATGTCCTTGCAAATCGATGTGGAGTGTATGGTTCATAGAGGGACTCACAGTACACTTGTGCCACCAAAAACCCACCTCAAATGTTCTAGAAGCTGGAATGATGCTCCTCCCTTCCTTGTACATCAACAGTGAATACGCACATTGGAAATGGTAATGGATTGAAATTGACTTCTTCTTCCATCCAGAACCAGTTCAATACCGCATGTATGGTCAACTTAGTCGGAATGATCCCTGCGACATTCAAAAATACCCAATGATAATTTGATCCTGGATGGGATATGGGGTTTGGATACTCATAGATACCCCTTATGTGAGCCAATATCCACCCATAGAGAAGGTGGAATGACCCAAATATCCTATATTTCTTCTACCCCTCGTTGATATTCCACAACATCTTGTACAGCTTGGCGAGCATCGGGATCCCGAGGTTGACCCACCCTCCTGTCACCAGCATGGACGCCATGATAAAGGTGCTCAGTCACACACCGATGTTTTTGTCTCTCACTGGTTGGATCCAAACATAGATGAGCACCACAATGAATTCATCCAACCTGATTATCGGTTGCTGCTTGATACTGATGCTAAATCCCCAAATCTTTAACTGGTTATCCTATATGAGCCTCCATTATGAGTTCTCCTAGCCACGTTGAGCCCCCTTCGGCCATGTTTGAGGCCTCACTGAAAAATTCCTATCATTCAAGATGTTCAAGAACTCCTTGAACCATCGTCTGAAATGGATGTCTCTCACCGATTCCATGTACTCTCTCGGCACTAGGTCTATCAATGACATCTCTAGCGGTGGGATCTGCTCTGTGTCTTCCCACACACTCAAAACTGGGAGAAACGCCTCAGAAATGGCCCCCAATATTGAGACACCCGATATATGATGCAGGTCCCATAGACTAATCATGACCTCTACATAGTGACAAAGGAAGGTATTAGTCCTCGATGACCATATGATCTGCAACTCCAGAATCGACTGCTTCGGATAATAAATATGGAATTGGGAGGCACAAGACGCCTCATACAGGCCCACTCCCCTTATCTCTGCTCTAAATTCTCCATAAGAATCACCTACTGAGTAGGCCCAGGCCTAGTCTTCTTTGATGTTTCCACCCTGGCGTAGATCCAAGTCATTGGAGAACCCCTTACCTGGGTTCGTCAAGGCTTCCTTCAAGATAGACTGGTACATAGGAGGAGAAATCTCTGGCTACAGTTCCCTCCCATAAAAGTCATTCAAATTATTTTATTGAAAATCGACGTTGACAGGCATGAAGTCCTCCTAAGCATGGCCGTCAGTTGCCCTGAACCACTGGCACTGACACGACCTGCTCCTGAACTAGTAAGTTGGCTCGTCTCTTCCCTCTTCTGGGATAAACACAACATCCCATAGGCCTAAGCTGTACAGAGGCAACCTCTTACATAGTGGATAGTTTTAATGGCTTTTCAATAGTATCTCCACTAGTGAATTGTGGTCCGAATGGCTTCGAATAGACTCCCCTAGAACCATGATCTTCATCATCTTCTCCCTCTAGGTAGCATCCACAAGGAACCCACTGACAACCCAATGGTGACCCATTCCATTTTTCGAGATTTGGAAACCTTTATATCTGATTTGTGGAGCTCATTCACAGATACCAATCAAGGAGCTCGATCCCATTAATGATATCATAGTTCCTTACCCCGACCTTTAGGCACATGCCACAGAGGGCATAGTCGCAAAGTTAAAGACTCTCTGTGTGCCGCGAAGCAGAAGGATAAATTCACAGAGAGTAATTGGGGAGTAAGTGGAGCTTTGTGAATGGAGAGCACTAAATTCCAAAACGTGAAAATGAGAAAGGACAAAATAAAGGTAGCATCCCCTATTTATAGGTGAGTACCCTTGGTGTTGTGCGGTGCGTCCGACCTTGGTGAGAATTGCGGCGCGCTCAGCCTGTGCTGTAACAACCTGAAATTTTGAATAAATCTTGTTTCATACTTTTGTTTGTTATTTTATTTTTATACATAATAAAACTGTTTCATTTGATAACATGAGTATAATAAAAATGAGACCGTTGGGTTTCGACAGTTGTATGACCATTGGTCAATATGACTGTTAGAAACTAAAGGTTGTGATTATTGTCTCTAAATACAAGTGATCTTGGTTAATTAATAAAGAAAGTAGATTTTATGGCCTCATCCAGTAGTCTTGGTCCAATCAAAGGCCATCTTATAGAACTTGGGAAGGAGGTAGCACCACGGGGCTTTACTCTGGACCAAACCCAATCCAAACTTCATTGTGTGAAGCTAGAACCGAATCGCCTTCGCGAGAAGTTCAAACTGATAGAAATTACTACTCATGTGATGTTGTCCGAGCCACCCTCATATTTTCTCACCTTAGCACACCTTAAACTTAGGTCCTATGCAGGGGTTATAAAGGGCTATGTATGGAAACCATAACTGCTTTGTGAAATCCTTTAAGATAATTAAAATTGTGATTTCTTCTTATGGTGAAGTTTGTGAATTTTCAATTGTCCGGATAATTTTAGGATGTATATTATTAATGAATTTTGGAAAAGGGATATTTTAAAATATTTATTTAAAACTTAAATAATTAATGAAGTGTAAATATTTTAAAAAAATAGTCTTCTTCAAATGTGTTCAGTAAGAAATTTAGAGTCTAATAAGATCAAATTAAATTTTGATGAATAGTAAATTATGAATAGTGATTTTACACTTAGGATTTGTAATGTTACCAAATGGATTAGTAATATCACTTAAGGAAAGTATTAATATAATATAGGCACTTTAATTAAGTAATGTGTTTCAATAAAATATGTAAATAACTGTTTCAGAAATTATTAGTCAAGTATTAGTTTTTTCGGGCGAAGAGTTTTTTTAATTAAAAATTAAATTAAAAATATTTAGAAAAATATTTTTATAAAATTTAGTTCATTTTTTAACTCAACGATTAAATATTATGTTAAGGTATGTTTTGGGGATTTTTCTAAAAAGATGTATTTTCGGTGAATAGTGAATTTTCAGTTATGGGGTTTCGGTATGTTTAATGACATCATTACAGCATCATGGTGATTTCATGAGATATTTTAAGGTATGGTTGACTTAAAGGGATGAAGTATTCTATGAGGGGTCCCATGTGGCCTAAAACATTGGGATATACCATGGGAAAGCCCATGGTTTTTCCAATACCACCAATGAGGTGTCCCTTGGCCATTAATGCATTGTCCCCTCACTTTCCCTATAAATACCAAGCCGTTATCTCATCCTTTGGACTCAAAAATCATCCTAAACAACGTTATGGTCTCCTTAACTCCAAAGGAGTGCTCCCAAGGTTCCCTAAATCCTTCCAAGGTCCCGTACTTCTTGATTTCGATGTTACTCTTCAAGGTAAGGTATCCTACCTCTCTGTTTCTTTCCAAGTACTCTCTTTGATGTCATTTGTTTTATGATCCATGTTCTTAAGTTGGGGATGTAATTTTATATTCTCAATACTGTCCTTTTCGTGTTCATATATTGATATACCCCCTCTTTATCTCATCATTTCATTTTATGAATGTTTAACTGGCACCGTTAGGCTGCCGAATTTTTAAGGGATTCTTTCACTCATCTCATTTTTTAATGTACTAATTTCATGTCCCATCTTTAAAATTACTTTTTATTATGTTGGGAATGATATTTATATCTATAATACTGATATTTTAAGTCCATATGATGAGAGACCATATTTCATCTCATCAATTCATTTTTTTGACGTTTTAAGTAATGCCATTAGGCTGCCGAATTTTCATAAGAGAAATCTTATTTTTGTCTTCCTTTCAAGTTATTTATTTCATATGGTATATCTTTCAAATTTAATTACCATGTTCTTAAATGTTTTATATTTTTTCTAGATACTGTGTTATGGATCATTTTTGAGTGGTTGACCTATGTCCCCTCTCTTTTCAATGTTTTCTAAAACCCTATATACATTTTCATTATGCTGCAGAATTTTCATCTCAAAATGTCTCTCTCTTTTTCTCAAATTCATTAATTTTATTAAGTTAATACTCAATGATATTTCTTCTATATGTTTATTCACATATATCTATCAAAATGTTCTATTTTAATTCTGGGACTTACATACATGAAACCCTCTTTCCATTTTTCCATGGGTTTAAAGTGACATAATGATCACATCTTTAAAGCTATTTTTAAGAATGTGATGACTATGAAATGAAAACCATTTATTTTATTCAATATGGGTTGTTTATGAAATGCTTTATGATGATATATGTGGCTCACATGATAATCAATTCAAATTTAAGGGTGCACCCTGATAGCGCTCCAATGCATTTGGTAAATACTTAATCTCTATAGATGGCCATTTTTAATGACACCTTAGTGAATAAACCTAGAACTTTTTAATGAAACCTTGGGGATAGACCTTGGTAAAAAGGAAATGATTGTTCATGTTAAATGTTGTAGCCACATATTCATGTCATTAAACACATTATTTTTATTATGATACGACTCATGATATTTTTCTCATGCCATAATGTTATTTTTCATGACTTTTTGATGTATCTCAAGTTCACTTGTAAAATGATTCCCTTGTATCCCTTACTGGGACTTGTGCTCACCCTATCCATTTATGTATGATCCCAGGTTATGAGATGTTATAATCAACATAGTATAAACAATGAATAAGACGTTCAAGTGTTTAAGAAGAATGTTTTATATTGTCATGTATTAAGTTCCTGGTTTCCAAGATACTAAATCTTAAAGATCCTAGATTTGGTAAAATGTAATGAAAGTTATGTTATAAAAAGGCGGGATGTTATAGTTGGTATCATAGGATGGTTTAGTTTTTTGTGGAAATTAGGATATGAAAACTTTAAGAAGAACCCTATAGAAATGTTTAAATATAGAAAATATTCCTGTTATTTTGGGGAGTTTTGAGTAAGTGGTTTATCAAGAAAATACATCCCTGTCTGGATTCGATAAGGTAGAGGTGGCTCTGGTACAGATGTACATAGGGGTAAAATCCAAAAACACTGCTTGAGCTAGACTCGAACGGGAACCAATACACAACAATGGGTCTTCCTGCACTCTTGGTTACGACACTCATGCGGGATATGCTTTGGTAAATTCATAAGCTTAGTATGAACCATTATTAATGGAACAAAGATAAAATAAAATAAATATTAACATAAGAATATATGATCATGGATAACCTAGATTGGAACCTAGGGGATCACAAGTAATGATATACTTTTCTTCTACATGTTAATCCTTCTATGCTTAATGTATCCTTTTTATGATTATTGGCTATGTATTTAAGCCCCCTAATTGTACTTTATTTTCTTAGTTAATGGAGAGAAATGGAAGAACATATCCCAACAACCAATGTGATAGGAAATGTGATGATTGCCCTATTAATGTGATAGAGATGATGAGAGATAAAGTTGAACATATTGTGATTATACAAAACCAGCTATCAAAAATCACGTTAATAATTGGTACCTAGTTGAATGTCCAAATTCATCAAGGAAGAAGAAGGTGAAGTGTCAAGGATGTTCATATGATAAAGTCGAGAAGGGAAATAAGTCCCAATTTCCTTTGTGCAAAAAGTGTGGAATGGGGCACCAAGGAGAATGTCAGAAAGGAACCGGGAGATGTTTTAAGTGTTGGGTGATAGGGAATAAAGTAGCCTATTTCTTCAAAAAAATGTATAATGTGATGAATAAATATAAGTTTCGATCTAATCTACCTTATACTTTTCAATGTAGTAAATGTCGAGAAATTGGAAATTATCCAAGGAAATTCTCTCTTGGAATGGATGAGAATTATGATGAGCATCAACAATCATCAAGGAAACGGGAACAATGCATGTCCTATGCTGAGACAGATCATGATGACTAAAGTACATGCAACTTCTTCCAAATAAATGTCTATGTCATGTTTTATTTTAGTTTGTGACCTATGAGAATATCTTTAATGTTTTCTAAGAACAACGAGTCAATACCTATGATGGTTTTACATCATTAAGGAAGAAATATATTGTTATGTACCACATGTTGATATTGTGAAGCTGTTCTTCTTGAAAAAAAAAAGATGATTAGGGGATTAAAATATGATTATTATTTTGGAAGACGTTCACTATTTTGGGAAACCTATATGATATAGGTAAATAGATTACTACGGTATTTTCTTTGAAGAGTAAAGGTTGACTTATATTTTTAAGAATTGATGAATTTATTGTGAACTTACAGTAATTTAGGTTACTTATGGAAATGATTATCCGATCATGGGGACAATTTTTTATGGTCAGTTAATTTTGTTATAAGATGTTAGGATTGGTTGATGTTGTTTGGAGATGAATGATAAATTTTATCCTGGAATACTATGTTATCAAACCCTTCTTATATTTGGGTTTGAATCTTAGTTTGGTATATTTTTAGGAATTTTAAGGATAGTTATTTATGGAATGGTCTATGATGAACTTTGGGTAGTACCGTGGGACTTTGGAGATTTAAAGTAGTTTCCCTTCCTATGGGGTTCTTTCTTTTAGAAGAGTTGTTTTATCTTACCCTTTCTGTTTTTGGGATAAATTTATAAAGATAGATAGTTATTCTTTTGTGGATTACGTGATTATCTAGAAGATGATTCTTGTGCTTTGATGAGACCACGTAGTTTTGCATGCTCTTTGTTTAGAGAAAAGATTAGTCTTGGTGGAAACATATTAAGGGATGAAACTATACTTGAAGGTAAATATATTTCCTTGTGTTTTTATTCTATATAGTAAATGAATTCCTCAAAATTATTAAAAGGAACATAAAAAACGTTGTTGTTTTATGTTTCCTACTGGGTAATCAAAAATCGTTTAACCCATCACATGTTTGTGATTCTTTGGTGGTTAACTTTCTCTTAGACATGTTTTCTATCACTCTCCCTCTAAACCTGACCCTTTGTTTTCTCATCCATATCCATGTTTTTCTACATGGAATCCTAGTAAGGGTTAACTCGGGTGACCTTTGTACTTCCTTTTCTTTCTTTTAAATTAATAATGCTACTGACTCTATTTCCGATGTGGGAATTTCAACAAAATTCCCAAGTCCAATTTTACAAATTGTGAGGAATAAATTTCTTAAGGGGGAAGATTGTAACGACCTAAAATTTTGAATAAATCTTGTTTCCTAATTTTGTGTGTTATTTTATTTTTATACTCAATAAAACTGTTTCATTTGATAACATGAGTATAATTAAAATGAGACCATTGGGTTTCGACTGTTATATGACCATTGGTCAATATGACCATTGGAAACTAAATGATCCGATTATTGTCTCTATGTACAAGTGACATTGGTTAATTAATATAGAAAAAATAATCAATGGCCTCATCCAGTAGTCTCTGTCCAATCAAAGCCCATCTAACAGAACTGGGGAAGGAGGTAGCACCACTGGGCTTTGCTCTGGACTGAACCCAAGCTGAACTTCATCGTGTGAAGCTAGAACAGAATCGCCTTCATGAGATGTTAAAACTGATAGAAATTACTACTCTTGCGATGTTGGCTGAGCCCCCCCCCCACAACATTCTCTAACCACAGCACACCTTAGACATAGGTCCTATGCTGGTGTGATAAGGGGCTATGTAAAGAGACTGTAACTGATTTGTGTAATCCTTTGAGATAAATAAAATTGTGATTTCTTCTTATGGTGAAGTTTGTGAATTTTCAAATGTTCAGATAATTAAATGATGTATATTGTTAATGAATTTTGGAAAAAGGATATTTTAAAATTTTTATGTAAACCTTAAATAATTAAAGATTTGTAATGATTTTTAAAAAATGGTCTTCTACAAATGTGTTCAGTAAGAAATTTAGAGTCTAATAAGATCAACCAAATTTTTGATGAATAATAAATTATGAATAGTGATTTTATACTTAGGATTGGTAATGTTACCAAATGGATTAGTAATCTCACTTATAGAAATTATTAATATAATATAGGCACCTTGATTAAGTAATGTCATTCAATAAAATACGTAAATAACTTTTTTAGAAATTATTAGTCAAGTATTAGTTTTTTCGGGTGAATAGTATTTTTTAATAAAAATTATATTAATAATATTTGGAAAATTATATTTATAAAATGGAGTTCATTTTTGAACTCAGAGAATCGATATTATGTGAAGGTAATTTTTGGGGATTTTTATGAAATAATGAATTTTTGGTGAAAAGTGAATTTTTAGTTTTAGGGTTTCGGTATGTTTAATGACATCATGACTGCATCATGATGATGTCATGAGATATTTCAAGGGATGTTCAACTAAAGGGGGTGAATTATTTTATGAGGGGTCCCTTGTGGCCTAACATCTTGGGAAATACCATGGGCAAGCCCATGGTTTTGCCAATACCACCAATGAGGTGTCCCTTGGCCATTAATGCCTTGTCCCCTCACTTTCCATATGCATACCAAGCCATTATCTCATCCTTTCGACACCAAAATCATCGTAAACGAAGTTATGGACACCTTACCTCCCAATGAGTCCCCCCTAGTTTCCCTCAAGCTTCCCAAGGTCCCAGGAATCAAGATTTTAAAATTACTCTTCAAGGTCAGGGATACTACCTCTCTATTTCCTTCCAATTACTCTCTTTGAGGTCATTTCTTTTATTCTACATGTTCTTATGTAGTGGACATTATTTTATATTTATCCTAATTTAGTTTTAATTTTCATATGATGATAGACCCCCTCTTCCTCTCATCATTTAATTTTATGAGAGTTTTAGTGGCACCGTTAGTCTGCCGAATTTTTAAGGGATTCTTTCACCCTTCTTATTTTTCAATGTTCTACTCTCATGTCAAGTCTTTAAAGTTACTTTTTATTATGTTGGGGTATGATATCTATATCTATCATACTGATATTTAATTTTCATATGATGAGATACCTATTTGATCTCATCAATTCATTTATTGATGTTTTAAGTAATGTCGTTAGGCTGCAGAATTTTCATAAAAGAAATCTTATTTTTGTCTTCCTTTCAAGTCCTTCATTTCATAAGGTATATCTTTCAAATTTCACTACCATGTTCTTAAAAAATTTATATTCTATCCACCTACTGTATTATGGATCATTTATGAGTGGGTGACCCATGTCCCCTCTATTTTCAATGTTTTATAAAACCCTATAACATAGTCATTATGCTGCAAAATTTTCATCTCAAAATGTCTCTCTCTTTTTCTCAAATTATTTTATTTTATTAACTGAATACTCAATGATATTTCTTCTATATGGGTATTTACATATATATCAAAATTCTATATTTTAATTATGGGACTTACATACATGAAACTCACTTTCCTTTTTTCTTGTGGGTTTAAAGTGACATAAAGATCACGTCTTTAAAGCAGTTTTTAAATATGTGATGACTATGAATCGAAACCCATTTATTTTATGATATATGGGTTGTTTATGAAATTATTGATGATTATAAATATGGATCCCATGATTATAAACCCAAATTTAAGGGTGCGCCCTGATTGCACTCCAATGCATTGGGAAAAGACTTAATCTCTAGAGATGACCATTTTTAACGACACCTTGGTGAATAACCCTGGTAATTTTTAATGGCACCTTGGGGATAGACCTTGGTGAAAAAAATGATTGTCTATGTTAAATTTTGAAGCCACATCTTCATGTTATGAAACATGTTATTTTTATTTTGATATGACTCATGATCACTTTCTCATGCCTTAAAGTTATTTTTTATGACTTTTTGATATATCTCAATTTCACATGTAAAGTGTTCCCCTTGTTTCCCTTACTGGGCCTTCTTCTCATCCTTTCCTTTTATGTATGCTCCCAGGTTATGAGATGTAGTAATGAACTTACGATGAACAATGAAGAATCCTTTCAAGTGTTTAAGAAGAATGTTTTATGTTGTCATGTATTAAGTTCCTAGTTTCCGAGACACTAAATCTTAAAGATCCCCGGTTTGGTAAAATGTAATGAAAGTTATGTTATAAAAATGCGGGAAGTTATATGTTCATTGCCTCTTTGCCTCGCGAGCCTCCTCTGTGAGTCTTCTTCGTGATAGACTAGGGAATTTTGAGATTGACCCTTAAACATCAACCCTCTCCTTTTCCTCGGCTTCATGTCAGTGGGGGGCATTGGTTGGCGCAAGAATTTTGGAAAAGCAGAAGTAAACATGGGGCCCTTGGTGAAGCCTCGTGAAGCTCGCCCGTGGTGCCTCGCAGCACCGTAGCTGGCATAAAACTCCCCCTTTGCGAAGCATCCATGGAAAAAGGAGGTGGGAGGCTCCGAAAACCAGATTAACATTTGTGATGCCACTGCAGTTCAAGGAGGTAGGAGGCTCCACGAACTGGACTGACGATTGCGATGCCACCACAGATCAAAGAGATAGGAGGCCCCACATTTATGAAAAAATGCCATGTGTCTTCATGCCAAGAGAGTTCTGCTTCACGGCGTGTCTTGCCTATAATTACCTATCTCCCCTTGAGCCCTTAGGATGGATCTCCCAAACATTTTCATTATTAACTATCAAATCGCGAAGAAAACTTTTCCTTGAGAACCTTGAGATCCTCAAGGTACATAAGCATCATGATGTGCCTTTCCCCATGATTGAATTCAAACCATCTTCAGAGAGGTATTCCCTTCGTGGAGCCCATTGGCCTCAACAAATGAAGGGGATCCCCAAGGGGACTCGGGTCTTTGCAGAGCACTTATGATTCGTGAAATACCCTCCAGGAACATGTGACCCACATGCTAAGGCTAAGTCATTGTGCTTCGCGAAGCACTTTGCTTCTCAATGATACACTTCTCAAAGAGCCCTTTCTTCCTGAAGCACTGCTCCACGAATGCCCTTCAACTTCGCGAAGCACCTTCCTAATGCATCAATACCCTATTCCTAGGCCAGGCCGCTTCACTTCGTAATGCACAACCCTTCACATTGAACCTCCATTACATGGAGTTCCAGAACATCTCGTGGCTTCTACCTTTGATCCCCCTGCTCCGCATCTCTTCTTCCTATGAGACCCTCCCAGTTGGCATGAAGTGATTTCAATGTCCCTTGGTTGGCAATTTCTGTTGCATTGAATAGCCTCATGCTTCTTCGAATTGGAATGCTAATAGGTATTGATTCTTCTATAGACACACTAACATCGACCCCTAGGTGGATCAATCCACTTAACCCCAACACCACGGCATTTCTTATGCCTTCCCTCACCCAACAGTGAGAGTGTATTAGTAATTTAAGACCTATGGGTGCGTAGTGAACCCGCCTTGTCCGAGCAGTTGGATGTTAAACTGCCAAGAACCCTCTTCCTTAGCACATGATGTTAAACTATAGCCTTGCCTCGTACATCACACATGGGGAAAGCCACCTGAGACATTATCCACACTCGTTCATCTCCATGGGAGTGAAATATTCCTCACATGGAAAGAGATCCTCTTTTCTAGAGTGGTGTCTATCCATGGGGTAGGGAAACCATCTTGGTGTAAGCCCCTATCCTTTCTTGAGGGAGGTAGAATCCCTGGTCCTCCTATTTTTTTCCTCGCCATTGTCTAAGAGGTGAGAGGGGCACACAGACCCTCATTATCTCATCCCTCTCCCTGTGGGATTTGTTGCCACCATGACTCCATCCTAGATTAAGTCCCAATAATAATCTCCCTAGGCCGGTAAACATGTGTAATACATAATTTAATATTTGGGCTGCTAACCACATGTTATCCATACTCCACTTCCCACTAACACACATTTCACGATGTGATCATCGGGTCCTCGCTGCCTCTTGTTTCTCTCACCAAGCCTGAATCACGGGGGATTAGAGTAAGCATCAACCATGACATCCTTTTTGTGCAGCCTAGAGTGTATGCCCCAAAAACACCATTCCAAACTACACGAACATTGATCCTTGCAAAGGTAGGGTACATAGGAAGCCTCCCTGAGGTTCATTCCCGACAACCATTGGTCCTGACCCCCTTCACGTCGGATCACCAACACCATTCTGAACTATGTAGACTTTGATCCTTGTCTTATTAGGGTACGTAGGAATCCTGAATTTGGTTGAAGAATGATTTCCATTGGGCTCAACACCCTTCACATCAGTTCACCAACACCATTCCAAACTATGCGTACTTTTATCCTTGCCAAGGCAGGGTACGTAGGAATCCACCTTGAGGTTCAAGCCTGATAACCATTGGTCCTGACCCCCTTCATGTCAGTTCAACAAAACCATTCCAAAATACAGAAAATTTTATTGTCACAATGGCAGGGTACAAAGGAAGACTCCCTGAGGTTCAATCCCGACAACCATTGGTCCAGACCCCCTTCACATCAGTTCACCAACACCATTAAGAACTACACAACCTTTGATCTATGCCAAGGTAGGGTACGTAGGAAGCCTCCTTGAGGATCAATCCTAACAACCATTGGTCCCAACACACTTCACGTCAGTTCCCAACACCATTATGAACTACAAAGACTTTGATCCTCACCAAGGTAGGTGTGTAGGAAGCGTCACTGTGGTTTGACCCCATCAAACGGTAATCCGCTGTCACATTCGACAGTAAGCCATTGATGCCCTCAATCAATTTTAAGTCATCATTAGATTAACTATGTAGGAATGATCCCTATCTCTTAGACATGGTACATAAGAAGACACATTGAGGTCCAACCCCAAACACTATTAAACATTGGTGTCCCCCCCCCCTGTTGGGACCCACATCTCTGGTCTGCCCCTCGAGTACCAGACCACCACGGGCTGATAACCATGCCTTATCCCTATTATGTCGTCAAGTTTTTGTCCACTGTGCACACCTTTCTCTCATACCCCAACCCATAGATTCTAATTCCTCCGAGTCTTTTCCATATGGGTATCCTCCTCACACATCCAATCACCTCATCGAACTACGTAGAATTTTATTCCCTTCCACGGGGATATGTAGGAAGTCTCCTTGAGGCTCATGCCCAACATAACCGTCACCTTCACGATGGTATCATATCATTCTTCATACACTCACACCCCTTCATATCTATCCTTATTCTTACCCCGGCTGCCACATCCTGGTGGGAACATTCCATTCACCACTTCACTACTCCTAGCACCACCTGAGTAACTAACCATGTGTTAGCCTCAATATCATTGCTAACTCTCCCTCATGAGGTTTCAACTATCTGATCCACTCTATTCAGTGTTTTGATTAGTCTGATCCATCTCTGCTAAATGTTAAACTCACGACATACCCTGTGTTAAACATGGGAAGCTAAGGAAAACCTCAGAGAAATGCCTACAACACATAATTCCCCACATTAAACGTGGGATGCCTCAGGCTCCCGCACCCTTTAGGAGACCTATACTAAAGGGAAGAAAACTAGATATTCTAGTGTTCTAGTGTCCAGAAACTCTAGTGATTTCCAACATGACTACTTCCCTGACCAAAGGTTTGTGCCATGGCTAGACCCCTTTGAATGTCCTGACAGAAGCAATGTAATTAACCTTCATCCATGAAGACATGGAACTGGAAAGAGTTTCATGAAAAATGTCTTAATCTATAAAGGATACACGAAGAATGTAATGAGCTCCGATGAGGAATCCATGGAAGGAGGCACCAATATCCCATCGTCCTGTTTCGATATGGAAGCAAACATTCTTGAATAAGCAACAGATGCTGCCTGCCTTTGGAAAGTGGGAATGTGGGGAATTAGCCAGCACGTCCTCAAAATAAATATTCACACACCCCGATGAAGGTGCTGAAAACATTATGTACATCAATCGTGTGATACCTTTTGAATGACTTTATTTTTAATAGTAATCATAAATAATGGCTATTTATTCCCAATAATAAATAAAGAGTCTGTGTTTTCTATAAGAAATTAAATGAAAGGAAATTTTATTCATAAATTATCGGTTTATTTTAGAGAACCATGGGTTTAGATTTATCAATCCTTGTATTGATAATTGAGTGTACCAAAGAACTTGACAAGGTATAAAAGTCTTCTATAAAATAGTTACCATTACAAAGCAGTGATATGTAATAGTAATTAAGATGTGACCATTATGTGAGTGGTCTTGAAAATTTAACAAGAGACTTATTATTACATGAATGGTTTATGTACAGGTATTTTAAGTCTTACAATTTAAAAAAATGGTTTATATAAAGCTAATATAAAACTGTCCTTTATGTGAAATCATTTATACAATAGGTTTTATGGTTTTTTAATGACGTGTGAGGGTAACCCACAATATCATGCAAAGGTAAGTTATGTTAGGGTTGTTGTGTAACGTTACTGTGGGGTTTTAAAATCTTATAAAAATGTAATAGATAATTACCCTTTCTCATGGGATTTAATTTAAAGTAGTGGCTGTTTTGGCCGGTTGACCTTTAGAAATTTAGTTCTTTCTAAAAGTTTATCCCTTTTACACTTTCGTAGATAGTCTACATATAGGTTGTGTAAGTACACCATTACATAGAATATGGATTTAGTGCAAGGGTACAAATAAATGATTTAAAAAAATGTTTTTATAAGTGAAAATGCTTTTAATTTTTCAAAAAAATGATTATAAATCATGAAAAATTTATTTTGGGAATATTAAATTTATATGGAATTTATATATAATTTAATTAATTAAAAAAATTAGAATTAAGTATTTAGTTTTTTATGAAATAATTATCATTAAATAATTATTAAATATAAAATAAAAATATTGTAAATAAATTTAAATAAAAATGTATTTCATGTCTTATGATATGGAAATAAGAGGTTCATTTATATATTATAAAAGTAATTTATAAAAATTTATCATTTAAAAAATAAGGCCAAAATCTAAAATTTCCATGGTTTATATTATGAATTATTAATAATTAATTAATTATAATTGTTAAAATGAAGGGGTACATATTTGGATATTATTAAACCAACATGAAACATTTTTTAATGATTGATTGGATAATTGATTAAATAATGTTATTTATAGGATGTTTAAATTATGTGAGATATTATCATAATTGAATTTTTATTGTAAGTTTTATGTAATTCATGAAATATCATAAAATAAAAAACCCCATATAATGAATAATATGAAGGTGATCTTATTTGTTTTAATTTAATGGTTATATATTCAATATTTTGGAATTTCAATAATATTAAATCAAAAAATTATTAAAAAATTATTGGTAGATTTTATTTATGAATTACTTAAAAATGGTAATCTATTTTTAATATATAATAAAAGTTCATTTATTTAAATGTTATTAAAGATATTATTATTAGTTGTAAATTGTTTATATTATGAATATTTGTGCATCCTTTCATATACTATAGTTTTGGAGAATTCTTTGTGGATTAATATTTAATAGTACTGTGATAGCTTGACGCTGGGATGGGTTTAGTTTTTTTGGAGTGAAATTGTTTTCATCAACTAGCTGATAATATGTGATGGGTTTTTTCGTACGTATGTATATATATATATATATATATTCTTGGTTATGATCTAGGGTTTATTTAATAGCGGGATACTAGAATGGTTTGACATGTAATGATGAAGATCACATTATTCTTATAGTGTAATAGGACACTAGGCTCGTGTTTATCCCTACCAGATAGAAAATGATGGACATCTAGTGTGGAATAATAGAAGGACCTACCTATCCAAGATAACATAGAGACCAGCAAGCTCCCTAAGATGTTCATGATAAACCTTTTACAGGTGGCTATGTTAGAGGATTTGGTAGTGTAGGAGAATCTATGGTAGAATTTTTCTTTGGTGTATTCCAACCGCCACCACCACCAGGTCATCCAGATAAAGAACAAAATATCAGATGAAAAGGAATAGGTTATATTTAATTGATATATGGATTCTATATGGTAGTGTAAATTTTTTTTATATAATCTATTTTTTCACTATATTTTCATTCATACTCATTGGAACTAGCATTAATAATTATTTTTCTCTACCATTATTTGTTTAGATGTTAGAGATTCCAGTTGAACCTCAATCTTGATCTCTTCAACTAGAGACACCAATAGTCATAGACCATCCTCCCAAACATATATACTAGTAGAATGGGACAACTCTCAATAATGAGAGGTTTTTTCTGATATATCATCGTTGTATAGATGTGAATCTATGTTGAAATATTTTCAATAAACTTTTTATTTATAGTCTTAGTGGATTTTGGGTAAAAAAAATTCAGAGTAGATATTGTTGTAATTAAAATTTCATTGGTGTAGAAAGCTCACTATTACCTTTTTCATAAAAATTTAGAGATTGATCAATATGTTGAAACAAACATAGTAGTTTTTAGGAATTTAAATCCATCTCGAGCATAAATATGGATATCAAATACATATAACAAATAGTTTATAGGACAATTCTGAGACCATATTTTTAAGGGATCATCTTTAAATAGAGATTCAATTTTAGACCAAGTTTGACGGATATATAGAGGACTAAGTGTGGATGTATTGTCTTACAAAGTTTATATAATTACTGTTTATATATTATATTAATATTAATATTATTAAAATTATATCATGTAATGTTACGGAGATACACTTGTGGCTAAAGTGATGAATTTATCTAGTAACAAGGAACAAAATACCATTAATGAGAATGTGTCATACTTTAGCATCATCAAATAAATATGGGAGTTTGATTATATGATATTCCAAGTACTTATTTTAAAATGAATGTGGGATGATAACATGAGTCTCGTTAGAATAGATAAATCATGATTCATAAAATAAGGTTTTGGTAAGGAAGGTTATACAGATAAACCATTTATAATTGAATGATAGTTAGTACATGTATTTTATGTCCCATATCCTACAAATAAAAACTGTTAAATTATTCTGTTATTGACCAAAACCACTGAAGGGTCATAATTCAATTAAATTTAAGATGAACCTTTTTTTGTGATGTCATAATCATTTTTTAGTAGTCCCAAAATGGATGGGGTATTTATGATAGTGTATGTCACAGTGAGGGGATTTGGATACTTGATAGATGGCTAAAATCCCATCCTTCTTTAAAAAAATAGAGTTCAATAATAAAACTTTTATTTTATAATATACATTATGTTACAAGATAGTATTATCTATACATTGATTAATTTATGTGATCTAAATTCTATGTTTATCCACATCCATAGATAATGACTTTTATACATTCTGATGATCCTAGTTCAGAGTAACCACATGTATCTCAAAATGATGATGCTCCCAATGTAGGTGGACAAGAATTGTCTACACATTCCAATGCCACAAATCATTAGGAACACTATATTTATGACCATTATCAAGCCAAAGAAATGTTAGATGATGAAAATCCTATGTCCATGAAAAAAACAAGAGTGATATAGAATGTTGGTGTTAATAAAAATATTTATGTTGAGATGTAGGGGTATCAAATTCAAGGATGGATGGAATTCAAGTGGCCAACCTATTAACCCCAACAAGGCCATATTTAATAGATACATTGATCTCAACACTTTAATGAACATGACTATAGATGGAGTCTAGTGGGAAAATGTGTTATCATTCTTAAGGTACTAATTTGGGGAGAGTTTATGGTAAAATAATGATATGGATTATTTATTTTTCTAAAAATAATAATGCAATACTAATTTACCCTTCAATATTTGTTACATAAATAATTAATAATATATTAATTAGAAATGAAATTTGTATCAAGTCTCACTATAAAGGCTCGAATAGTCTTTTAGAAAATTCATATGACGTATTATTTCTGATATACCGAAGGTAAAATAAACTCACACCCATTATAGATGTACGCACACATTATAAACTAAAAAACAAGAAATGCATTTATTATATATCATGCGGAGATTTGTTTTTCAGTACATTGTGATTAGTGATATATATCTTGATAAAAAGTACATTGATCACTTTGACTGAAAGTTTATAATTTTTGAAATAATATCTGAGTGCAGAAAATAAGCAGCATACAACAAAACCACCATACCACTACAATAAATCAAGGGTGGGGTACACTTCTAATGAAAAATATGTATTTATTTTAAATCTATATAAATAATTTTTATGTGGCATAATACTAAAACATAA
This sequence comes from Viscum album, assembly GCA_963277665.1. NCBI lineage: Eukaryota > Viridiplantae > Streptophyta > Magnoliopsida > Santalales > Viscaceae > Viscum > Viscum album. The sequence continues at coordinate 901,756,031 of OY728130.1, forward strand.
CTATATTCCTTTGTTTATAAGAATATTGGTGAATGAAAATCCAAGTCCAATTCCTTCTCACATCTTATGTTATAGAAGGAGGCTCAAATAAATAAAGATATGATAATATTATATGAAAACTCAAAAATGTTTGGGAATAATGTGTTAGTATGACGTAATAAAAAAAATTAATCATTAAATCATTATTACATAATAATTACTTATTTTCCAAAAAATTTACCCTAATTTGACACAAGAATCATCATCACATAATCTCGATGAACAACTATAATCAGTGTCATTAAACCTGCAGAATAATGTGGTCGGGTCAGAGCTGTTATTTCTGGGGTGTCGCCTTGAATGTATTTTGGTAATGTAAATAAAATGGTGTATTAATATACGAAAATGGGTGAGATACAAGAAATATTACATAATATAGAAAAAACCATAATAAGTAGTTTGAGTTGATAGAAAATGTTATGAGAAGGTATTAAAGATAATAAAAAACACAACAAAAACTACTACATGATGATCCACACCACCCCACCAGCATTGAGGTGATTCATTCCCCATAAGGAAATTCCTCATAGAAGGTATAAAATTTAATCATAAATATTTTTATGAAATTTGATTCTGGTAAAAACTGATTCCTTTTATATATTGATATTCGATTGGGTGAAAATGATTGTTATTTATTACTTTCATCACCCAAAAAATGCCTTGTTGTGAGGGGTAAAATGTAAAATATCCAGGGAGATATTACACACAACAACCAACTTATAATAGGTCACCTTAGTGTTGGAATTCATATACCTCATGAGTTGATTGTTGAGCTAAATATTCCACTAAATGATCTGAACGGTAATACAGTCGATCTTGCTATTGAAACATTTTCAACATTATAATTTGATCATATAAATATACATGTTGAAATGGAGGTATGTATTTCCAAAAACTTTAATTCAAAACCATTAAAAATAAATGAAAAAATACCTAAACCAATGAATTTTATTATATATAGAGAAAGGGAATTGGGAAATGGAAGGATTAATGAAAATTATCCAAAGGAGAAACTAGTCAATTAAAAATAATCTTCAAAAGGTATTATTACCCCTATAGGTAATCTTCCACATTTACTAAATTTACATGTTCATGTTGATACAATGGTGAAAAGTGGTGATACATGTATATTTTTCATGGAGAAAAAATTTATGGAGAGGCCATTAGAGACAGTATTAGTCTCTAGAATACAAATTAAATCCTCAAAATGGAATTACGATTAGTATTTTTCATAAATGTATACATGAGGTGTGTTTTGATTTTTTTTCCAATAGCTGATATACTATGTTAATTATGACAAAATAATATTAATATTTTTTTATCAAAACTATATATAAGTACTATTTAGTGGAAAAACCCTCAAAAATGCATTTTGGTTCATTATAAATAAAATAATCTCCACAAAATAATTCTCATTGGAACTAATAGAATATGAATTAATAGGGGAAAAACTTGTTGCAATATTTGAATGAACACTTACAGATGATATAATCTTATTAATACCAATGATACAGGGGTAAAACTCTATGAGTTAATCATATAAAAAATATTTTTCATTCCATTTTGTTTTTCATGCATTAGTGGTTACTCAATGGATCCAATTTGGATACTCCAAAGAAAATATTTTCTAGATTCAATTCAGAAATACACAACAAATAGACAACATGAGATTACATTTATCAATATTTAATACACTACATGAAATATTTTAAAAATATTCTTCATTTTATACATTTTATATTATGTCCTAAAATGATTATATTATGACTAAATATTGTTTAAATATTATCAATATCATGGCATAAGGATAGTCCATGAACACACGAAGCCTATAGACTTCTTCAACTACATATCTATTAGGGTATATATCAAAATTATTCATTATTAAAATTTATTTTAAATCAAATTATGAGTTTTTTCAAATGTTTCTATAGTTCCCCAAAAAATAATGGAAAATAATGTGGTTATTATGTTTTCAAATTTTTGAAATATATTGTATTCCATCAAAAATCTAGAATCTATAGAGAGGTATTTCAAATGATAATTAAAACATCAATTAAAGTAATTATAAATCCTTTATTTATTAATATTTACCTAGTACAACTAGATCTATCAATAGTTATGATATTTATTAGAAGAAATAGATTTTACTAGAAACATATTTGACAAATACATTATGTCATAATGTATATAAACATCATGAAGCGGAAATTTCCTACTACATAGGTGATTAATTATCTTACTATTTTACAGACTATTTTTTAGTTAATTTTCTTATCATTTTATCTGATACATTATTTGGTTGATTTCCTTATCAGAGCACAACCCTTTTACTCAAAACCAAACAAATATATTCAAAAAATTTAATACAATTTGATTACAATTTATCTATCATTTTTTATGATTAGGAATCAACCACACATCAACCTGATGCAAAATGTGACCAGTATAACAAAAAGTGTGTGTTCTTGTTTTAAACAGATATTTAGTTCGAAAAACATTTCACAAAATAAAAACTATGAAAATTCCTTTTGATTTGTTTTTATACATTCAGGAAAGTATCCATAATTCATTATTATTTTGTGGGAATTAGTTTCACCTCAATATGATACATGGTGTTCCCAATATGACTAAAAGTTTATGTTATTATTTTTAAACATAAAATCTATGTCAAAACATGTTTCACTCAATTAATACTGAGCAAAAATTCTCAAGTTGTCTTGATACATTATGAAAATTATTTATCAGTCATTTTTATGTATAAAAATTGGGTTCAAATCCAAATGAACCATGATGTGACTATTACGACTCAAAGAGTATGTTTTTTTGTTTAAATATTAATTTTAGTAAAAAAGATGCATGAAATATAAAAAAGAGGGAAAATTTAATCAAATTTTTTTGATACATTATTAAAATGATACAAATTTTATTGGAGTTGTCCAGGAATAAATGTAATGTCAAAAATATTAATGGTGTGAATGGTACAAATACAAGTTTGTGTTTTTATTTAAAATTGACATTTTAGTTCAAAAAAATATTAAATACTAAAGAAATTAAAACACATTCGGATTGTATTTATACATTATAAAAAAATATCAATAAGTCATTTTTTTGTGAAATAATCAGGAGTAAAATAATATAATACATGATGTGACCTGTATGACTCAAAGGGTATGTTATTAGTTTAAAATCTAGATTTTAGTTGAAAAAATATGTCACTCACTGAAAGCCCATAAAATTTCCATAGATTTTCTTGAAACATTATGAAAATGATTCATAAGTCATTTTTAATGTGAGATATTCATTCGTATATCAATCCAACACACGATACGATCAATATGACTCAAATTGACTTTTTAAATTTAAATAATCATTTTAGTAAAAAAAGTAATGTGTCATATTCATAACTGATAAAACACATTCGTATTATTTTTCTAATTTAGGAAAATGATCCTTAAGTCATTTTAGACATGTAGGAATAAACCACACATCAATCCAATGCACAGTGTAACCATTATAACTTCATGTGTGTCATTTTATTTAAAATTGACATTTTATTTTGAAACACACATCACATAATCAAATACTAGTAAACACATTATTATTATTTTGATAATTTAATAAAATGATCCATAATTAATTTTAATGTGTAAGATTCATTCGTACCATAATTTGATACACGATGTTCCAGATATGATTCAAATTGTATTTTATTAGGTTAGAATTTACATTTTAGTTCAAAATGTTTGTCACACAATGAAAACGAAGAAAAACTAATTGGATTTTCTTGATACATTATTAAAATGATTGTTGAGTAATTTTCGATGTGTATGAATCATCCACACACAAAGCTAAAACATGATGTGACCGATATGACTCAAAGTGTGTGTTTTGAATTTAAATTGATATTTTACTAAAAAATGACATTTGACAGAATCAAAAGTGGTAAAATATATTCATATTATATTTAAACTTTGTAAAAATGATCCTGAATTCATTTATGATATGTAGGAATAAACCACATGTAAATCTAATGCACTGTGTGATGAATATGACTCCAAATGTGTCTTTTTATTAAAATCTAACTTGTTAGTTCATAACACACATAACAAAATCAAAACTAATAAAACTCATATACATGTTTTAGATACTGTATATTATATAAAAGTAATTTTTTATATATATAAATCATTTTCACCTCAATTTGAGACATGATGCTCCTATTATGATAGAAAATGTATGTTTCTTGTTTAAAATTGTATAATTCGGTCAAAACATGAGTTGCTACCTAAAAACCAAGAACAGAAGCTTGAATTGTCTTAATAATTTAGAAAAATGTTCAGTATGTCATTTTTAGGTGGAGGAATTTGTCTCATGTTAAAACAACCCACAATATTACTTATATGACACAAACTGTGTGTTTTCAGATTAAATTAACATTTTAGAAATGGAATGTGACATACTCAAAACCAATAAAAAACATTTAGTTTATCTTGATACCTAATGAAAATGATACATAATTATTTTTTGGGGTGTTGGAATTGTACACACCCCAATATTATACACAATGTATCATGTATGAATCAAAATGTCTATTTTTTAAGAAAACATTATCACTTTTGTCAAAACACATGTCACATCATCAAAACTAAGAATAAAAATTATTCATGTTTTATATAATAAGAAATCTATTTATAATTCATTTATGATGTGTATCAATCATTCAAACATCAAACTGATACACTTTGTTCCTGATATGACTTTATGGGCATGCTTAATTTCTTAAAATTGACATTTTAGTTCAAATCAAATGTCACAAACTAAAAACCAAGTAAACATATTAAAATATATTAGATACATTATGGAAATAATAAATAAACCACTACTGAGGTGATGGATCTAGGTGCACCTCAATCCAATACATAGTGTGATTGGTATGACAAAAAATGTGGCATTTTTGTTTAAAGATAATGTTTTATTAATTTATTATGGAATATTTATGTTTAATTTTATTACATATCCTTCTACTAATATAAAAATAAATTTTTATATAGGTTCACTCTTTTTCTTGAGATGGAGTTGTTTGATTGAAAAATGATAGCATGATATGGCTCTTTTTAGTGGTGGATGGGGATAAAAGATTTTAAAATATTTATTTTTAATGTTTTTGATAAATTCTAGTTACCAATGTTATTTTAACAATCAATATGTCTGAAAATTTAATAATATAGTGTTTTTTATTATATTTTTATTTAAATATAATTTCAATAAAATTATTTACTTACTAATAAAGTGGGATGTAATATTAGTATTACGCAACAACAACATGGATTTTTTTAGAGATAAACTAACATGTATAAAGGACCCCCTATATTAGTTTTTTATCAACGATAAAAGGGTCTTTTAATTGTGATATGTTTTCCATATTAAAAACCATAGGATTTTAGTAGTGATGACAATAATAATATTGATAAAACCCACTTTAATGATGTTAAAGGGAGTATATTTAGTATTGCGAGCACGAATAACACCAATAGTGAAGGATAGACACAACACATCCCATGAGGATGGGAGAGATATAAGACTGTAAAAACCATAAAATAATATCCCAATGGAGATAATAAATATTATAAAACCAAAAACATTGATGCAGAGAGGGGAAAAGAAATTAGATAGGAGAACAAGCCCCAAAGACCCCACAATTTCTTTTCCAATCCTCTACTATCACTACTTTGGAATACCAATGTGGGGTTTACATCATGGGATGTGAAGGAAATGAAATTGGAGGAGCGTAGTGAGATATGGGACACAAGTAGAGGGCATTTTCATCAATGGTCTTTATCACCTAAATTATTCAATACTACAATCCCAAATAAACCATATATACTATCACTTCTAACTAATAATATGGTCAATAATGATGGGTTAGGATGAAAGGATAGAATAAAATATCAACAAGACCCTTCGTAGTGCATACAAGAAGCAATAAAATAGGACCCCCAAGAAAGTAGAATAGTTAAAAGGAATAGAGGAAAATCCAAAACAACCTAGATGTAAATAAAGGGAATAGGGTTAATGAGAATAGAAAGTGAGGAATATGAGAGAGAAGGGAGAAAAATATATCAACAACACTTTCATCATTGAGTAGGGTTCCCTAAAGAAACCCTAGTCATGATGAGCGATAAGAGGTCATGTGAGAGAGACTGATAATCTTAAAGAGTATGATCCCGTCCTCACAACCCATAAGAAGAATATGAGATATTTCTATTAGTATTTTTTGAAAAGCATATATGATGGTTAAAAAAACATGCATATCCCATCAACCCCAAGAATTTCTAAACTACTTACCAATTCTTTTCAAGTTGATTTCATTATTTAAAATGATCTTTCCTTATACTAATTTCGTTAAATTATTTAAAAAATAAAAAAAATTAAAACTCTATTCATTTTGATTTTGTTGATTTAACACCATTCTTGGGAGTGGTGGCACACAATAAAAAGTAGGTATCCCCACTCGATAAGGTATATATTTTTATTGAATAAGTTATGGAAACAATTTTATAACTATATGAGTTCTCATCCAAGACACCAAATAGAGTATAATTGTCCATGAATTCTATTTTATTTGAAGTACCACTAGACGAACTCACTACTAAATCACTATTTGTACAAATTAAAAATTCATCAAATTAATTTATATCCATGTATAATGATATGGAAGTTACCAAAATTTGAATAAGTGGTAAATTTTTATGAATAATGGCTACCTATGGTGAGGAAACCACAATTGGGGAATAAATTTCTATTACGGTTGGAATAAAAATAAAATACCCATAATTACCGTAGTTTGATGAACTCGTACACCACCAAAGAATTTATAATTTTATTATAAAATAAATATTATACGCCTAAAAAATCATAAATATAATGTTTTAAAGTAATCCCATCTTTAGTTGGCACTCTATTTCAACTACCTCAATTATCCCAGGACTCCCCTCTCTTAATCATACACACATTGTGTGCTACACAACACTGATCATACTCCTTCCATATAATAATGTCCCCTTATCAATTACTGATGTCTTTTAATTATATAATCATATATATAGTTCCTTGTGGAGAAAAATGAAACCCATATATGGCCATTATCACCCTCCTTGAATTTTATTAGAAAAAAATGTTTCTTATTTCTTTTCAAATGCTCTACAATGCATTATCCAATTTAGATATTCAAGTCAAAATCACTCATATTTATATGGACACTCAAATAAAATAATTATTCCATTATAAAAATGTTCTCAAATATTCAAATTTTAAATCACTCCAAACAATATCCACAATAACAAAAAAAATTAATAACTCACCGCCATCATCTATCTTGACCTTCAATTCCATGATAAATATTAACACACCCCCACACGCCCATTGTGTGTTCCTAAATGCTCAAATATAATGAGTTTTTTTTGGATCAGCTGTTACATGAAATAATCCATAAAATGAACATATTTTTTCAAATGACATTCTTCAAAAATATTTATCTAAAAATCACCTATAACGGTACTCTAGGAAATGAAATAATCTTCACCTGATTTAACCAACTTATAAAGATTTTCAATTTTCTTCCCCTTGATCATGGTCATTACTCCCCTTGTCACTTTTAGTACTCCACTGTCAGTAGAAATCCTAAAATTTTTTATCCATTTTAACCATAGAAATCACGTTCATTCTCAAATTAGGTTCATACCACACATTGGTAAGTGTGAAGATAACTCTATTTAACATATGAAATCACACCATATCGATTAAAAAAACTCTAATTTCTAAAATGTTATCCATTTTCAAAATATCAAAATCACACTCCTTAAAAATATCAAATCACTATATTATATATATATATATGTGATAAGAGAAACCAGATTCTAAAATCCAATTCGAATCATGCACATCATCCATTATTTAAGGAAAAAAATCACTTTAATTCCACTTATCATAGGACATAGTATTCACCACTACTGATTATTCATCTATTTTCTCTTCAATTTCTTCTTTATTCGTTATCTAATAGAAATTGTAACAGTTAATTATTAAATTCATTCACTTCTAGTTCCAAAGCTATTCCATTAATGTACAGCTCATCCTTGATAGTTGCGTCCATTAGTTACAAAAAACATCCCAGTATTACTTAATGATTCACCACCATTGGTTTCTCATCGAGTCTCACTCATCAGAAATAATGAAACCACATCATCAAATTTTATAGTTTCTTTTACAAAAAAATATTTTGGTGATGCGATTTCGTATGATTTTTTTAAAAAAATCAATATAAAAAAATCATTTTGTTCTTTTTCCATTTCCAATGGCACAACATTTCATTTATCATCAGTCTTGACTGAAATAAAAAAAATTATTATGTCATAGGTTTGGTAAAATCAACCATATTCTTACCAAAATCTCAATTTATTGATATTAATAAAGGAAAAAAATCATTTTTTCATATATAAACAACTTTAATGGATTTTTAATTATACCTAATTTCTTGCATCACCAACATCATACTCTCAATCAATTAGATTCATGACCTACCACAATATATTATCATCCAAATACATCTATGATTTTCTTTAGTATAACAGTGTAATATCATACCAATATCCAGTTCTCATGTTCAAAAAATTCTATATTTTCTTCTTCTATTAATACTTTATCTTCTCTTGAACCAACATTTTTCATACTCATTGTTTCAATTGAGTAAAATTATTTTTCCCATTTAATTGTTCAACATGGGTTGAAATACCTATGTATAAATAATCGATAAACAATTATAAAAATGGATAATCTCCTTTGATAACCAAAATCAGAAAAAATTATAGATTCAATATAAATTAATAAAAAAACCAATAATTATAATGGTTTGATGAAATTATACTCTACCCAGGAGTCATAAATTTTCTATCAAATAAACATTATATGTCTCAAAAATCATACACAACAATTGGATAATCCATACCGAGTATAGTTAGTGCTCTAATTCAACTTCCTTGATGATCCCAGTCTCCGCCTCTATTATTCATAGCCACAATTTTCATCACATAGCAATAGTCACTCTTCCCCACCAATTAAATGTATCTGGTTCAACACATAGTTAATGTTTATTTCACACTCCCATATAATGTACCTTATGGAGAAAAAAGAAATCCATGGATGTCCTCTTGCATCCTATTTTAATATTAAAATAAAAATAATTAATTTATTATTCCTTTTCAAATTATTCACATAGACTTATCACAACATGAGATTCAATCTATAATATATCTGGTTTCATTAGAGAATCAAACCCATTCTTTCATCTATCGTAACGAATATCTAAAATATTCAATTTTTAAATCAAAAATAATAGTCTCAGATATATATTAAAAAACCAAATACTTCACCCTCATAATCTATTTTGACCTACAATGTCATTCCCAAGATTAGGATGACCCACCACACCCATTAAAGATGTCAAAATTCAAAAAAAAATTCAAAAAAATGTTTTGGCTCTATCATTCCATAAACAGCTACAGAAAATGGCTCATTATTTTTCAAATAACCAATATACGACATATGTATTTTAACATCAACTATAATGGTACTCGCACACTACTGGAAATATGAATTTTCCCAACGCTTCTATACCAACGGTTTGTAAAAACCGTTGGTATAGGTCCCCTTTCCCAACGGTTTGGCCAAACCGTTGGGAAAGCCCACTTTGAGGCCACCTTTCCCAACGGTTTTGGAAAACCTTTGGGAAAAGTACACTTTTTGGCCACCTTTCCCAACGGTTTGGCCAAACCGTTGGGATACGTATACCATTTCCCAACGGTTTTGGAAAACCGTTGGGAAAAGTCCACTTTGTGGACACAGTTCCCAATGGTTTGGCCAAACCCTTGGGAAAGGGTATACCTATCCCAACGGTTTTCCAAAACCATTTGGAAAGGTCCCCCAAATATCGACCTCCCACCCAAAAATGAATCCAAAATCAAGAACTATACCAACTTTTGTCAAAACTGTTGGTATAGGTATATACCAACAGTTTTGACAACTGTTGGTATAGGTCATTTGAATTTTTATCAGATCATCTTACTGAGAACATTATATAAATAAAAATTTAAAATAATTATGACAATATATATATTTATGTAATTATGTTAACAAAAGTCATGTTCGGTTAGTGTTTAAGTCATTCAATGATAAACTAGGGGGTCCTGGGATCAAATCCCAGCGAATGTTTCTTTTTTAAAATACATATACCAAGGGTTCCATAACCGTTGGTATATATTTTCACATTACGTATACCAACGATTTCCAAAACCGTTGGGATAGGTATATACCAATGGTTTTCCCATGACCATTGGTATAGACCTATCCCAACGGCTTACCTGGCAACAGTTCTCCAAACCGTTGGAAAATGCTATACCAAAGGTTTGGAGGCCTATACCAACAGTTCCAAACCGTTGGTATAGGTTAGTTTTATAGTAGTGTCATTCCTCAAATAATATTTATATTATTGAATTAACATGTAAATAATATTAATTTTTTGGGTTTCGAGTCCTCCAATCTAATCTTTCCAGGCCCAAAACGTATGATCTTGTGAGGTTCTATCATGAAACCATTTTTTGATATGTAGAGTATCCCATACAATCATATATATTAGAAACTATTTTTTTGGTGAAATATGGTGTTGTATTGATTTTTCACCCAACAACCGCCACAAAAACTTAATACCACACAATAGGGTCATCCCTTTAATTATAATTCATCTAATCTAAATCATCTTTCACATTCATCAACATCTCTATCTCTATTGGGACATGATACATACCCAATATATTTAGGAAAACATTCAAAACAAGGTTTCACTATGGATCTACATAGTATAACATGATCCACCATTATCATTATCAAACTAGTTTGGGGCCACCCATATCACAAATAGGAGGCATCATGGCTCTGATACAACTTATTGAGATCTAATTCCTCAAGCCCAGTTCATCCAGAACAAACAATTTGTCTCTTAAGGGGTTATATCCTAAAACCAATAGGTTATTTGATGAGTGTCCTATTCAATATTATATGTTATCCCCCACTAATGTAAGAAAATGATGTGGGATTGATATTTCATAAATAACTACCTCATAAGAGCACATTATAACATCAACTATAGATGGATATAATGATAAAAATGGTTCCACATTTATTTCTCTTCCCTTACACTGTTAATAAAATTTTATTCATTTATAGGTGGGTTGAGATATCTTGATCATTATTTACGATAATATATTATACCCATTTAGTTTTTATTGTATATGGTGTTAATGAAGAAGAAAGGATTCATGATGTCAATTTTTATTTAGGATTATGACTAATAATTAGTTTTGAGTTCTTAGAAATGATAATATGGATGGGAGGCTTCCATTCAAGATATTATTTCATAATTATTTTTGAATAATTAATGTGAAGAAAATTAAAACATTGGAGCATTGAAGAATATACATCAATTATTTATAAAGAAAAATTTGTGAGTGATCTACTATCATTATTAATATTACAATGGATTTATTTCCATTGGATATTATTGAGATCCATTCACATGGAAAATGAAGAATATGTGAATATTTTTTTCAACATATTATGAATATTTAATTTTTATTAGAGGTTATAAATGATAAAGAAAAAATGATGAATCTGATTGAAATTTCATGTGATTAAATTCATGTGAAGAACTTATTTTAGTAGAGTTGACATATTTGTAGAATATATACATAGAGTATTTATTCTAACAGATATTATATCTCTATGAAGAATTTTAAAATGTTGGTTATAATGATTCATCTTAGAAAACAACAGAAATAAATGATAATAGTTTTCTCAAATATATTTAGATGATGTCTTCAGAAGAATTGATGTTGTTGAGGAACAGAATATGTAATTGGAATACTCTAAGGGGTATTTTTTTCGATGTTAACTTTGGTATTATTTTTCTACTTATTTGAAGGTATTCCAAAGTGACATAAAGTGTGTGAACTAGTTTGTGTTGAGTTAAGTTGAGAGATATAGATTTATGTCTTGATATTTTGGGATTTTTGGTTGTTTGAAAAATACCTAAGTATATCATAAAATATATATTTCTAAAATTCATTAATCTAGAGAAGGCATGGACATGTTCCTCTATTTGTGTATTTTTTAGAATTTCATGAATATATAAATGGTGTGAAGTCATTGAGACATATAACATCTTTTCTTAATTTGTAATATTCTTAAAATACATGAAAATAAAAAATGGTTGAAATGTATAGAAAATCATAATATATTTAAAATATTATGTTGTCTATTCTACTACTATAAAAGTAAAAATCTATATAATTAATGAATGAATATATTTTCGTGAAGAATTGGTTTGATTTTTCTGATGACACATGACATTTTTTTAATAAAAACGTTTTTATGGTGATGTGAAATATACTTTATATATTGTGTAATATATTTTATTTTAAGTAAATAAAAATATAAGATCATGAAATTTTTTTCAAAGGGTTGATTAATAATTTGATACTTAAGAAAACCAATTTAGTACATTTGTTTTTATCAATTATCATAATTTTTAGACGATGAAAAAGAACATGAAATAATAATGAAACCCTGAAATATTTTCCTACTTTATAATGTCACAATATAACAATTATTTCATAATTAATATATGACTAAAGATACTAATATTTTATTTATAAATAATTAATACTGAATTCACTACTACATTATGAACCAAAATATCATATCATGAAGCAATTTTCAGAAGAAATAACAACCATGGCTATATTTTTTTCTTGAGTTTGTATCATTCCATTAGATGAAATCTGTACCATGGTGATTTTAGAGTGGGAAGATAATGGAGAACCTGATTTTGAATTGTTCATTTAATGTGAGATATTTCCATTTTAGAAATGGTCAGGCTAAGGAATGTTGTGTTTGAAGCCTTGGTTATTTCTGCATAAGTCTTTATATAGGAGGTCATGTAATGGTATGAAAAGATACATTGTGATAATATTTTATCACAATTAAGTGGATATATTAATTACCTATAGATTTTTGAATTTAAAATGAGACTCTAGTAATTCATGTATCATGAATAATTATAGGACAACGTCTTCAATGGAATTTAATGAATTATTTTTAAGGCTGGAAATGCCAATGAATTAAGGTGATAAATATTATAGATATAATAATCACATATTCTAATGAGTATAAAGTAAGTTTATACGAATGATATGAGTAGAGTTTCACTAGGGCATTATCAAAAATTATTTGAGACTCAAAGCTTAAAATAATTTGATCTGATACTTCCCAAATAGGGAGATCCAGCACTATGAAAATGATTTTTGCACTTTTTAACTAAGGAAAAAGGATATAAAAAGAGACCATATTGATATATGTGGTTACCATTTAGATCTAGAAAGTGGAAGTGATAATATAGGCTTATGATATCATCATATCATAAGGCCTAAATTAGAACTTCCAACCTTAAATATATTATTATGACAATTTAATATTTTGATCTTATCCTAAGGTACTCATATATCATAATTTTAGATGAATTTTGATGAAACCTTTTGTATTTAAACACATTAAAGAAATTGAGAAAATCTATTTTATCTAGGAGGGTCATGAATCCTTTACCAGTTGTCAAATTCAATGTGGTACTGAATAAATATTATATTCATACAGAAGGTCCGGTTGGTTCCAGAGCCTTGTATTGTCATGTTTTTGTTTTAATTATACTCGATTATCTCTCAAAATATGGTTACAAGGGAATATAATTATTTGACCATTCACATGATAATAAAAGGAAGTTACATGTTAATGGGATAAAAAATTATATAAACTAGGGTCATAACCATTCATCTTAGAGGTTAATCCCATTAAAATTTCCTAGAATCCTTTTTTGTGTTTATTTACTACTTACTCTACATGCATTCTAATCAATAGTGAGAAAATGAGTGATAGATCCATACAATAAATAAGAGAATAGGTAAATATGGTAAACCCATTAATCAGTAATAAGTCACACACCATTGATTCCCACAAATTAGTTTTCATTATAAGTTAAGAGATCCAAAGAAGTTTTCACAAAGAACATGTTACACCATTGATCGAAATATAAAAAATCTCAAGATTTGAATTATTTTACTTTTCCAATGTAACTATGAAATGTAGACATAGAGAAGGGTTTTTAACTAATAATAAAAATTATATAACTTCTATGACTATAATTGATTTAATGAATAAAAAATGGATAAATATTAATACTTTCATCCTCATGTGTATAGAGGAAGAAATCTCAAACTCTATATACTATAATCAAGAAGAAATTAGATATAGCATGGATAAAAGAGACCTGTTTCAAAAATACACTTGTGTAATGATGGAAAAAACACTAGCTATGAAGATAAAAATAATATATAAGATTAATAGGTAATATAAAAATTATTCCAAGAATATCATATATAATGAATAGATCAAAAAATTAGGAAGATAATACCATAAAAGAATTGAATTATGATGTATAAATTTTTTTGAAGAATACTTTATATGTTGTTTTGAAGAAATGTTCACATATATATATGGTTCTTTTAAATAATTTCAAAATAAAATCAACTATAATCAAAGAAGAGGTACAACGAACAAGTATATAAAGTAATTTTGATAATATATATCACAAATAAATATAAGGACAATGTTATAGAATTTGGGATCTTAATGAAAATTTCTTCAATATTGGATAGGATTGGATTGATTCCATCCAAACTAAGGATAAATCATTAGAAGAGAATAAATTAAATTACTATAAGTTAGATGAAATTAAATGATCAATAATTGAAAACAATAATGATTTATTGGATTTTGAGTCTAACAACATTAATGATGATGAAGATTTGCTATAATAGAAGACCAAAACTCATGGGTTGTTTGATCAAAATATCATGAAGGAACGCGAAGATAAAATGAAATAAATATTGGTTGATGAAACCATCCTTCATTAGAAATTACATAAGCATGAATTTAAACTGAAAATATCTAGAAAAAGTTCAATTCGAGTCCACATAATAGGATGAAAGAATTATTTTTCCAAGAATACTTACAAGGAAGGTCATTTTGTTTTAATTCCAATATTTTTGTGCAAATAAGATTTTTAGAATAATAAATGATAAATATCTGGGAATCACTAACCAAAAGGGACCCTTAATTTCAGAAAATATTATTTTTAATACATCTAATTACATGCCTAGTGCATGTTATAAATCAATTTAATAAAAAAAATGGTGGATAAAAGTAGAGAAAATCCAACCATTATAAAAAAAACACAGTGTAATCATGGGTAGAAGGTGTTCTTTAAAAAAATACCACCTTGAAGATGAAAATCCAAAATTAAAAACCATAAAAACTATCTAGAAAAAGTCTTCCTAATAATTTATATTGTTGTATAATATTCAAGCATAATTATTTTTATTGTTAGAATAACATTTCAAACTCTTCAAATCAAATAGAGACTAAATCAATGGGATGTTATGATCAAGTGAAGAGAAATTCACAATGGAAAGATCAAAACACATTAACCCCATATATATTAATAATCTTGGATTTTTTTTCAAAAATGATACTAATAAGGTCATTTTGGTGGTAAATTATTCGATAGAATAATCTAGAATGTTATAATAGAAATTGAAGAAAAAAGAACAAAAATTTCGATCATTAAGATAAGTAAATATGAGTTCAATTTGGTAAAAAGAATAACAAATGTAACAAGTTGAATTTTCCAAAAAATTATAAGAATTATTCAACACAATAGAAAACTAGTTTCTTCTATTAAGGTAAATGAATAAACACCATGATATTTCTAAACAATTCAAGGGTACGGTAATTAATGGAAGGTATCAGGATCAGAAGATAAAATTAATCCAAGAGGAGAACAAGGGTAATTGATTGGTAAATAGAATTATTAAGGAAACCATGTGTTAGTTCCAAGAATGTTCATTATACTCCTACTTATTGTATGATTATTTGGCCATATCAACTGAAACTAGAAACAATATTTGATAAATTTTTAGTAAAATAATGTTATAAAAAAATTCCACAAGAATAAATCAAATCTCATGAGTTGATTTCACAAAATTATGATATTATAAATTCAATGTAATTGTATGGGAGGTGCGAGAAATCTGGCGAATTTTCAAATTACTTCTAAAACATTTTACAAATATAAAAAATGAAAATGTAGGATAAGATTGCATATATAGAGGAATGTACTTTATTTCCATATTCATAGATGCATTTATATGATAGAGAATAATTTTTAATAATCATGGAATTCATTTTACCACTGAAAAAAAATTGGATTATAAAATATAATATCATAAACATTTCACTAAAATATATAATTAGAATTAAACACCCAACTTGTTTGAGAATCAACTCTCAACCATAATTCACTCATTAATGAGAAAATTGGTTCCAACTTATTACCATATAATATATTTGTTCTTTATATGTATTGAATTTAATTTGATTCATTTATTAAGAAGGATAAATAATGAATAATGGAATGACATCAATTTTTTTAAAGGGAGTGTTCTGGCTAAAGACCAAACCACCAAATACTATTTAAAAAAGGATTACACGAGTCTAAAATTTGGGATTTTGTTAACATCCATAACATAAAGCGAGAGTAAATCTGGAGGAAGATCATCCCTCCAATGCAGCTCATGGGTAACACCTAAATTGGAAATCCCATCAGCAATTCTGTTAACCTCACGGTAAGTGTGGGTGGCGATGAAGCTGAGACCAACCAGGGAGTTCAAGCAATCCATCCAACGTGAAGTGAGAGTCCAGGCAAGGTGGATGGTGCCTTTCCAAATAGCCTGTATGATGGTGATGGAGTCACTGTCGATCTAGATGTAGTTCTAAATGTGAAACATGGCAAAAGAAATGGAATGAATGATATCCATAATCTCAGCTTTAAGGGAAGTAGAGGAGCCGCAGGAGCCATAGAAGCAACCAAGCATTTGGTCCAAATGATTTCTAATGATGGTGCAACAGCCCGCTGGTCCAGGGTTGCCTTCAGTGGATCCATCAACATTGAATTTAATCCAGCCTGGGGGGGGGGGTCGGAGCAGAAAAACATCAAAAGTATATTTAGGGTAGGGATAATTCCCTTTCACCCTCACACTTCTAAGGATCTCCAAGTCTTGAATCGAGTTGTTGCAATGAGATTTTTGGATCGAAGCCGCTTCACGGATGGCCATGAGGATTCCCGGTTTTCCTACATTGATTATAAAAGAGTTATTACAAGAAATAAAGTCATTTCTACCATACCAGATTATACGAAGAAGCTCCGCTACGGCGGAAACCCAAATACTTTTGAGCTGCTGGGAAATACACAAGTCCAAGCATCATTGTATCTACATGATAATGGTATCACAAAGCAACCATCTGCACTCAAAAATTTCAAGAATGTAACTCCAAAGATCAATTTCCATGTCACAAGAAAGAAAAATGTGGTTTATATCCTCACGATGTTGATTGTACATGCGGCATTTTAAACAAAGAATAATTCCAAATGTTTGTAGACAAGTATCCATTAGAAGTATATTATGAGCAATTCACCAGACAAGCATAAATCTTGAGCGTTTTAACCAAGATTTATTAAAGTTACTTAACTGAGAAAAATTATTGTCCATGTTATTTCATAAATGATTGTAGTAACTTTTGGAATCAAGAATCCCATTATAAGAAGGTCCCCAAATGAGGAAATCATTTGTATTAATGAAGTTATAGTTATCAACGATTTGATTAATATGATCAGGATGACATGGGTTCTGCATATGCATGATAGTTTTAATAGTGTCTTGGGAGTGGGGAGGAGAAAAGTTGTTGTCTATTAAAGAGATCAGTGGAAAACCAGTCCAGTTATCATGCCAAAACTTTATGTTGGAATCCTTATTATCCATCCATCTATAGATATTCATAATAGAAGTAAAGGTGTTTCTGATGGAGGGCCATACAGAGGACGTAAGGAAATGAGTATGGTGTTTCTGGGATGACTGCTCAAGAATTTATGGAACTAGCCATAATAAATGTGATGAAAAAACATATCAGCTTGAATTATATTAAATAAAATCACCAATACTGATAAAGTTACAAAAGCATTTATCCCCTTATAAGAATTATTTTGAGGAGGTTCTTGGGTCATTTTATTTCGTGAAAATATGAAATTAGTGGAATGTACTTAAATACATGTCATTAAAAAGATGGGTATGCACAATCTGTCATCCTTTTTTTGAATAATTAATGTAAATATAAAATGGGGGAATATTAATTGATCAATGAATTTAAAATAAAAAAATTAAGGATTATTAATAAATATAAACATGATTTTTATTTTTTTCAATGTTTTTAACCTATGTGTTAATATGGGTATAACAATTTCAAGTTGAATGTGTTCATTATAATTAATTAACCAATATGGTATCAACATGAAAACATATTAATAACCCCTTAAAATTAATATTTTAGTTAGTATCAAATTCAATTGAATTATTGAGAACATTTTTATCAAGATATGACTTTATTTTGACTCCACTAAGGATAGACTATGTACAATTAGAGTGTAATAATTGAAAACAAATTTCTTTAGTACAATTGATACCATCAAATTTAAAGAATATTTCTATTTGTTGTTAATAATACGGATATTGAAATTATATAAAAAGAACATATTTACATGAATTTTGAATATTGTTATAGGAAAAAAATCAAAAGGTGGAGATTGTTTGATCAAGTTGGTGTTTGTTGTATTTTTTGTAAATAAAGAATATTGTTTCATGACGTTAATATATAAATATATAAAGGAGTCTAATTTGGAATTAATTTGGAGTTCTCCACCATGTTGAGATAGAATGAAGAATCCTAATAAAGGCATGCTTCTATATTTATTTGTAAAAAATACATGAGAAGAGAAGAAACACCATAGATCATTTAAGAAAAATCTTCCACTATTTATAATGGAAAATAAGTGAGTGAGATTATATCATCGATAACATGGTGAAGGATGTTCATCCATTGGATATTATTGAGAACCATTGACATGGAAAAAAGATAAATAAGTGATTATATTTCTTCTAATATGGCGATAATATTCTATTCTTATTGAATGTTGGAAATGATCTTGTATGAATAAAGATTTTGCAAGATATTTCATATTTCAAAATTCTTATATAAAACCCATTATAGTGTATCTGATGAATTTAATGAAGTGTTCCATATAGTTTTTATTATAATATATATTCTACCTCAATGAGGAAGTTAAAATGGCTATATGTGTAGTTCCATCTTATATAATATCACATATAAAGACATGATACATTCTATATTATATTTAGAAGAAGAGGTAATAATGACTGATGGAGTCATGGTAGTGGATGTTTTATTAGAATTATATAAGAAATATTAATTTTTTGAATTTGATATTGAATTATTTTGGAGATTATTTCAATTTATTTAAAATATATTAATGTTTTGGATGATATTTGAGTTGGGATGAGAAATATGGAGTTAACTTTAGAGATTCCGGGTTACATTCCATTTGAAATCTTCCTAAGTATATGATATATAATATATTTCTCAAACTATAAAATCTAGAACATGAATGGATGAGATAATATGTATGCATAATAATGAAATATCATAATATTGTGGAAAAATCTCAAACATAACTTGGGAATAAATATTTCATTGTGTCCTCACATAACATATGTGCATGAACTGGCACATCATAAAATGTGGGCAATGATATCATCTTTTTCACACATAATAAAAATCATAACAAGATATATATTACATTAACCAACCCCTTAGATGTATATATATTTTTTGGACCACCTATAATATTAGAATATTCTCATAGACATCCATTCCATATAGAAGGGAAACATTTATCAATCATTGACACCAAATAAACCCATTAAAAATGTGTTTCATGATAGCATATTGAAGTGCCCAGATCAGTGTGAATCACTGAGAGGGGGAGGGGGTGAATCAGTGATCCTTTAAAACCTTTTACTAAGTGATTATTAATCAATTAAACCTCTATGGCTTGATAAGGCCTCGATCCACTCTTCTTATGTCTCTCAACCTTTCCCGGATAATGCAGTAATGAAAAGGCACATGACACAAGGATTTACAAGGTTCGACACCAAAGGCCTACATCCTTGCCATGCTCTCCCGACATGGATTCTCCCATTATAATCTGTTAGTATTACAATGGTCGATATAGCTTCCCACCGTATCTCTCCTGAGTCCCACAGGAGGGTCTTTATACTGCTTCACACAGTGTTACCAGAGTCCCACTGGCCTGCTCCAGAATCCCACTGAAGACTTCTTCTCCCTGAGTCCCACAGGGTCTTCTCTTGGCTCCTCGAGTTGCACGAGTAGCTCTTCTTCACTTTAAGCTTCTTCAAGTATCTTCAGCAGTCTGGGATAAAGACTTCTGGCCTTGCTCTGTACCTCTGATCACTTGTGATGATCAGGTCTTCTCGTCTTGCTCAGGCTTTATCACCTTCTTCTAAGGATGACCTCGCTTCTCTCCAACTACTGAATACTCAGACAACTGATATCTTTAACTTCAGTCTGGTCTAGTCTCACATCACATCATCTTCATGCACTGAGTGCATGACATCTCTGCATCTTCATGCACTGATTGCATGGCTTCTCAAATTCTTCAAGAACTCTTGGTCTTGGACTCCTCAAATGCACACAACCTGATTTATCTTTGTTCACGTGTGCACGTGCATGCATGCATGCATGCACTCCCCTTCTTCTTCTCTTGGTTCAGTAAACCCACAAAGGGTATAATCCTTTTTAGAACACACCTTCTCACTTCCTTCACACACTTTGTTCTTATTGGTTACACACTTAAATGTGTGTTCTACTTTAGTGTGAGGTATCCTTCTTCTTCTCCTTCTTAGTGTGTACACACCACCTAGGCACACACTAAGGTTCGACCTCTTTGCTCTTTGCACATACTTCTTCCACTTTTTGCACGCAAGTGAGCTTGGCCTCTTCTTCTTGCACATAAATGGCTACGGCCAACTTCTTGTTCACTATGCACACACACTGTCCACGGCGAGGGTGTTTTCTCCTTTTAGCACACACACACTTGGTGTGTAATTCTCATTACCCGAATCTCCTACTGCCCATATGAAGGCGCGCAAGTGCTTGATGAGCTGCGGCCTCCTCTTCTTCAACACTGCCGCGCAAGCCACAACAAACCTCGAGGGCGCGCAAGGTACTTGCGGCCTCGGGTACTTCCTGTCACGCAAAAGAAAGAGACGCAGGGGACTTCACCCAACCTTCTTGTCGCGCAAAGAAGTTGCGCGCAAGGAACTCAGCCGCGCAAATATAATTGGACGGGGGCTTCAACTTCGCGAGGCAGAGCACACGCGGGACGACAGATCTTCAACAAAACTTCAGCACATCAGCAAACAATCCTCGAGGGCCATGCCTCATTTTTATAGGCAGAGGAGAGGCGGTTCAATCCGCGTGATAAATCTTGAATCACCGAAGATTTCGGATCTTCAAAATCTTTCAATTTTTTTTTGCGTTTTCTCTTCGGTGCACGCGTGTTCTTTTATTTTTCGCGGGTTTATCTTCCTCTTTCTTTCCTCCTCGTGCATGCGACTTAGAACGCATTCACGGCCTCTGTTTTGGCCATCCCATGCAAAACACGAACACCACATGGCCTCGGCACCTTCGGTTTGCCTTCGGCCGAAACTCGAAAATCTTCATTTGTTGCATGCAGAGTCATTTTAATGCATGGACATGTTCGGTGTGTCCAGACGAGCTCATTGGTGTCTTCAGCTTCTTCAGAGGTGGCCGGAATCTCAAAATCCGTCGTCGGGTTGCTCCTGGTTCGACGGAGGCACGCAAGTGGCTTCGGGGTGTCCTCGGCTCAAGCTCGAGGAAGAAGATGCCTCAGAGCCGTCGGATCAGGCGATTGAATAACCTTGGACGGCCTGGATCAGATCGCGAATGGTGCGATTAGATGAGCGGCTCGGATCTGGCGCGCGATCAATCGTGCGGCCAGGATGCGCTCCCGGGAATTTTTCCGCGTCCCACATCGAAACAGGGCGCGGTTTTGGCCCGGTTTATCACCCTCGCGCTGCCGGCTTCCCTTCAGTTCCACTTCTCCCTCCACGGTGCCGCCCCGCACCGTGTTCTCCCTACGGGCGTGCTCTGCGCCCACTCTGCTCCCTGCGGGCGCGCCACTGGCTCCCACTATGCACCCTGATACTCTTGAGGGCGCGCTCCTACGCCCCTGCCGCGCTCCTTCGGGCGTGCTCCATGCGCCCATGCGGTGTCTTGGGTGCGCCCTGCCGCCCTGGCTCGCCCCACGGGTTCCCCCATGGGCGTGGTGCCCTAGTGCCCATGCCTTGGGGTTGAACCCTCAAGGTGCCTTGGCTGGCCAATTTTTTTGCTAGTGTAAAACACTAAGTAGCTTTGTATAAAAACAAAGTACCAAGTGTAATATGCCAAATGCCACTTCTCCCTTTCCTCTTCTCCATTCTTCATGAGAATTCAAACATTAATCTTCTTGATTAGAAACAACTCCTCAGTTTATAATTCTTCTTCATCATCTCATTTTCTACTTAGGAGAGAATTCTCAAGGATCTTCATCAACCGAACTCCTGAATCAAATGACTTCTTCAATTCTCTTTGTTGATCTAATCAGAGATCAAATTGGAACTTCTTCAAATTCACATGCACTAAGTGATAGTGAATGGACTTCATTAAACCACTTCATCCACATAGAACTTGTGGATGGATCATCTTCATCTCCTCATGCATTGTCAATACAATGCATGGTCTTCAAACATTGTTGTGACTTTGTATCCAGTTGATACAAGTTCTTAGAACTTAAAGACCAGTTCAACAATCGTCTGATGTAGTATGAGAATGTTTCAACCACAACATCCTATGTCACTTAGTGAATCTCCTAAGTGACATGCATCTTTATGTTCCATGGCCATTCTCCATTCATCACCATCACCATCACATCCTTTGTCATTCACATATTGAACCTTCTTGACATCCATCCATTCATTCCTTGACAACAACATACCTCATTGACAAAAAATGCAACACAGTGCATTTCACATATTAATCCATATGACAATGAATAAATCAGGGAATTTCCCCAAAAGGGAATGATATAATATAATATTTTGAATTAAAGGGTTATTTATTAGGATAATATAATGTTAATATATAATTATAAGAAAAAATGTTGGAAGGATCTATGAGGGTCATCAAGAATAAAATAAAATCATTAACCATTATGGTGGCATAGAAATCAACACAATGAAGGAAGTACAATTATATCCATATAAAAATAAAGGGAAAGAAATAAAAAATTAATATATAATGGAAATATAATTATAATATTAAAAAAATATAAATTTTTTATTTTTCCCAAAACAATGGTAAATTTATTTGAAGAGTTTATGTAATGCATTAAAACATCCTTATAGGTGGATGAAGCCGAATATTAACGAGGTGTGTAAAAATAGCTGGAGATAGAGTGTATGTAATGAAAGGAATGGTATAGTTTTAGTAGTATCATAATGGAATATATATATATATATATGTTATATAATTAAATATGCAACATTATAATAAGTGGGAAAAAGGAAAAATTATTGGAATTGTATAAAGAAAAATAGGGAAAAACATAAAAATGAATCAGGTTTTCTTCTTCGTTAGAGCTATACTCCTTTTACAAATCATAATAGGATTAGGGTTGTGTGGATATAAAATTTCCCAAAGGATACTAAAGTCTTAGGATAGTGGAATTGGGCAAGGATTCGTCTTTTATAATTCATTGGGATGTTATTTTCCAAAATAATAAGGAAATGATAATTATACTTGAAGAGATGATACTTTTGGGTAAAAATATTGGTCATTTTATCATTTAGGAAAACAAAGTGCTTAATAATATTAAAAATGTAATTTAATATTTATTATTGAATAAAGGATGCCAAATTTAATATCAAAACAATCAAAAAAGAATGCAATAATATACATAATTAAATAAATAAATGAATTTTTTTATTATAATAAACCATAACATATGTATTAAAAATTCAAACATTTGTTTATAAATTCAATATATTATTTTTACATTCATTATTTTACTCATAAAAAATATTTTATGAAGGAAAATATTTCAATAATTTTTATGTCCTGATTATATCATAATGGTCTCTTAAAATTTACGGTATTTGTGAAAACTATGTTTTAACATATACAAAAAAATTAAATTTTATAGATAAATCCAAACTATTATCCCAGAAATATATTCAACATGATGATTAATAAAAAAATTAATTTTGTCCAAATAATTTCATAAATATTTTATATTTTATTTTTAAATAAAATCATTCTTTAGTGAAAACCATTAGTCTTCTTAATAAAATCATATTTTTGACACATAAAATATTAAATATGATTTTAAAAAATTATTTCATAATTTTTATACAAATAACTTCTGTTTTATAGTACCATTTTATGATAATAAATTTAATTTCCTTTTTTTAATTTTTTCGTAAGAATATATTATTATAAAAATAAACCAATTTATGTTTTATAAAATATACATGTAGGTTATCTTTATATCCAAAAGATATTACGTTATATGTAAACATATTTTTAAATTAATTGTAATTTAAATTTAGTATATTTTGATTATAAAAATGTATTTTTCAAAATTAATTTGTTGAAGTGTTTTTGTTTTTTCATTATATATTTTATGTATTTTATACTATACTACATTACTAAATATAAGGTATATTGAGTTAAACGAAAAATTACGTATATACAATTATGTGTCATTTCATTCTTTCCCCTTAATAAATTTCATCCTCTAATTTTTCTTTCACACAAAATAATGAAAATTAATTCGTGTAATTTTGTTCTATTCTTACCTTTAGATCCCATGTTTCAATTTTATACTTATGGTTCATCTAATGTAC
Source organism: Viscum album (assembly GCA_963277665.1). NCBI lineage: Eukaryota > Viridiplantae > Streptophyta > Magnoliopsida > Santalales > Viscaceae > Viscum > Viscum album. The sequence continues at coordinate 901,781,188 of OY728130.1, forward strand.
TTTGGCTCCGTGAGTTATGCAGTTACATAGAACATTGTCTCTATGGTCCAAGATCTTCACTGACTACTCCACATAAGATAGATCGTGCTCTTACTATACCACATATGGGTTTAGTACATGTGAGGGATCTGATATGTACTTTCTCAAGAGGGGTGCATTGAACATTTCAAGAAATTAATAAAGGTTTGGTGAGTATTCTAGTCGATGGGTCCCAACTCTATTGCAACCAGATATCTCAAATAGGCCAATTTATCTGGGACATATATTTACTTCTTCACAAAACTCATCAATATTTTTCATATGGATATTCAATAGAACAATTTATCTCTGACTTCAAACTCTATATCTATTCTATGGTTATTCGTATAACACTTATATTGACTTTTCACCACCCTGATGTGATGTTGACTGGATTGGACCCTCTCTTTAATTTATTTAACTAGTGTAGATATCAATAACTTACATTTTCCAAATATCATCCCAAAATGTTGGATTTCTATATTTCAATTCATATACGGTTTCATAAAGATCTATCTGATTGATTTATTGGAATATATTTTTGTGTAATAACAGTGACTCATTAAGATATTGGTCTCAACCACCATTAATTTCCATAGAGAAATATGATAGAATAACCTCAAGTTTCATGATGGTATTTTTATATTTTTCATCTGTTTAAGGGTAATAGGACATACTGAAGTTCAAATATACATTCAAGTCATATTTAAGGGTTTTTGAAAACATTTAGGAGAACATCATACCCTAATATGAAAAAAGTTATAGTGATATTCTGTGCATCCTCCCTACATTTCTAATGTATATATTTACAAGTTGATCATGTAATAATTCATATCAAATAGTGAGGAAGAGGGTAGTATTTGTGAGCATGTCTTCTATAACCCATATGACATTTTTTTTAATTTTTATTTCATTAAAATTTCTATGAAAAATTATATGGTGATGTTATCCTATTTCCATACTAGTATGGGTAATAGATGCATCATCTTCTTAGATTTTTTTTATTCTTGCATTCACTTATTTGCATACAAATTACATATATGTATAGACAAAAACAACCTTTATCATATTTTCCCAATAGTAATGTTCTCATAAATCTCAATACCTATTTTTCATTCTGAGGTGGATATATAATTTTGATCTATGAGAATTAGTTATTATCATTGAGATGTCTCAATAACAATTATTTTGTATCTCCACACTATCCCTTTCAGATATCGTAACTTTATATATAATGGATATCCAATTGATCATTTGAGTATGTTAGGATGGTATTCCTTCCATTATGATTCACATCTCTATCCATTTAATGTCTAAGAAGACTGGATCCTTCTATGTTCTCATTATGGATATGATTTCAAGATCATTTATACATAGATTACTATTTCTTTATTTACCTTTCTAAAATGGAAATGGATTCAGAAATAATTTTCATTGATCATCTAAAACCATTCTCATTGGTTTATGTCCATATCCTTCCATGTGATAATATACATTAAACTTTTCGAATTATTATAAATTTTACAATTTTATTCATAATGGAAATTCCTCTAATATTTAATGAAAATATTACTAAATACAAATCTATATACTTCATTGGATAGTTTTTCTCCAGGGTCATCAACTATCTTTTGTAACAACTAATCACTTATCATTTTTCATGAGGAAATAAATAATCCCCTTCCTGAGTCATCCCATTAGATGATAAATACTATGCCATATCTACGTAGTGTGAGTATAATTTCATTGATTATCCTCTTTGGTTGGTCTCTAAAGGCCTCTTCATATTCCCTAGTCTAGATATGAATCACCACCTTCTTAGTTAGATTTTTTGGTGGGATTTAAAATCAAGATACGTTTGTCAGATAGTGTCAGTGATACCCAATCGATCCAAGAAAACAATAGATTTCCATGTGGGTCTATAACATTTCCAAATCACTTTTATCTTTGAATAATCTACAAATACCCCCTTAATTTTGAAAAAATTCCAAAATAATGTGAATTTATTTTATATTTATGTTCTTCTTTGATTTTGGTGTCGATGGAAATTTATTCAATAAATAGCACGTCAAATTTATAATTTTACTCATTAAAGACTCTACTCATCATGTACACGAATATTGTAAGTGTTTTTTTAGTTTAAATAGAATAACTATGGAATTATAATGACAATATAATGTATTGATGGTTATCTAATAAATATCATCTGTATTTACCTGTAATAGATGATATCCCAAATGAAGATAAACCTTTGAGAAGTACTGATCTACATTATTCTCTTTGAATAAGTATTTAATCCTTAATGGTGAGTACATATTATATATGTTAATATTATTAATATTCTATTAGTCAATGCACATCTGCATTGACCCATCAACCATCTCAAAATAAATTATTGGGGAACCCCGTGACGATGCACTTGGGAATATTGAACCTTTCTATAAATTCTCATAATTTTTAATATTTAACTCCTCTATTACTATCAAGGCCAATAGATTGTGTAGCGATTCACTGTTTCATTTTCACCCCGACACCATTATGATAAATCAATTTTGTATTGAAAGATAAAAAAACAATAACAAATTTCAAATCATGTTTGATTCCATTTTTTTGGGTTTATCACTATTAAAAAAGGACAATGTTACTTATTTTGATAATTTTATTTTAGGTGGAGGCGATTTGGGGACCCCGAGATGATCAAAAAGAAAAATGGGCCAACTTGCATGGTATCCCACAGACATCTGTCCACTATATTGAACATTATTCAAATTACGTGACTCCAAATGATCTGAAACGTTATGGTACACTCCCAAACATCATGGTCTCCAACTAATTTCAAGAAGGCCAAGCCCCATTCATCCATTAATGCGACCATCTGAACCATTTTGTCCAAGGGATAGAATCATCATGATGTTAGAATTTTGGTTCGGTAGTTTGCATGTATCTCCAATTATAGATGATAAATGGTCTCCAAATTTTACACGGTGATATCCAAGACATCTAACAACATATTTTCTATTTTATAAATTTCATAAAAATTCCATATACCAACCCAAAACTGATACTCAAATGGTATCACCAAAACTGGGTGATCAAAACCAAATACCATTTTGGCTATAAAAGGGAACAGAGGAAACCTCATTTACAAGTTCAAACCTATAGAAAATAACTTTCGTATTGTAGTCCTAGAGCATTAATATAATCACACTAGAATTGTTTTAGGCCCCTATCCTTATTGGGGATCAATGATGAAGAATGAGTTCAATGAGGCTTTCCTCCTCCGTTCAGTGTTGGGCTAATTGAAGGGTGTTAATTTTGAGGGAGCACCACATATTATAATGCATATTCCTGGACATTTAATAATATTGGTTTGATGTATTCTATGTTTGAAAAAATTTCATTCCGATTTACTTTACATTTACTTATCCTTGTTTGATTTAATTGAATTAAATTCTCTTTACTTTCAACTAATTAGTGTGAGGTTTTGAGTGCGTGGCTTGTGTCATTCCAATTGGACATAAGAAGAATCATTTTATTACCCAATTATTTTTTATTTAAATTTTTTTGGATGTTATTGTACCATTAATTATAGCTGGACCTTGTCTATATGATTGTTATATCATGTTTTAGCTCAACGTGCTTTGATATAAAATCATGGAAAGTAACCAGGATTCTGATTAATTTCAACAAAATAATTACATCAAAAAATATTTGATATCCAAGAATGATGAATTTTAAATTTATTTAGTGAACTCAAAACTAACCCTTTTATCTCATTTTTTTCAAAATCCACTTGGTTAATCAACTATTAAACTTTTAAAATTAAGTTATTTTCATAAAACTGTTTTCTAAACCACCCTCTTTTTAGTACTTGTTATCAAAAAACGCATACTCGAAACCTATAAATGATCCTTCAGAGATGACATAGGTTCTTCAATATACTATAAATAAACCTTAAAATCATAATAAATTTGATATTTCATGACAATTCATTCAAATTTAGGTGTCGTTGTTGGGGAGCACATTGGTTTTTAGTGCGTTTTTTATAATATATTTGAAAATTTTGTGAATATTTATTGGTTTTATCTTATATAATTACCTATATTTTTGTGTTCTAATTTATTAATTTTTTAGTTTCGATACATGAATCACTCCACTTTAGAATAATTACAACATTCTGAACCCAAACCAGAAAGCATCCTACATCAGCGACATTGAGACACATAGGAGAACCCATAGAAGAAGGACACACAAAACATCAGCAGTCTTCTTGATCCTTATACTTATTCCACAAAAACTCACATTAAAACAGAAAATAACGTGTATATCATGGTTGAAAATAATAGAACACTAAATTAACTAACCTCTATTGATGTTGATATGAAAACCACATACATTCAATTACAAGGCGAGTCACCCAATTTTGAACTTAAATCTATTTTAATTCATTAATTACCAAGATTCCATGGAATCACAGGATAAGATCCAGACAAGAATTTAGAATAATTTCATACTATGTGTTTTAATATAAAACATACTAATTTTAATGTATAACAAGTAAAGATTAGGGAATTTCCATTTTCAATAGAAGACACTACAAAGGATTGGCTATATTTTGTTAATTTCCCTATTTGTTATGGGTGTACATGAAATGCTTTTTTCTTGGAAAATAATTCATGGCCTCTAGAACAGAAACAATAGGGAATGAAATTTGATGTATATGAAAATATCAAGTGGAAATTATTCCTTAATACTAATAAATAAAAAAAATACTTTTCTCAAGTTTCCCCCACCACCAAATAATTGATCAACTTTTAATTAATTATTTTTATGAAGTTTTAATGTTTATTGATCGAAATATGTTTGATGTTTATGTTGGTGGTTAACTAATAGATAATACCCCAATTACAACAAGAACACTAATTGACAAAATGGTCCAGAACACTCAACTATTTAGTTTAGGTTATAGTTTACCAGTTCGAGGTGTCTATGATGTGCAATGTTCTAAGTTTGAGAATAAGATGGACATGATGTTTAAAGAGGTATGAAACCTTATTCCACAATATTATCTTTCCCATGGGAAGTATCAATCTCATCCTCCGATCCATTGTGGAATATGATCTTATGAAACACATTATTCAGACCAATTCCCCCAACTGAAGAAACAACTGAGAGTTTTGAGGCAATCATTCCAGGCTACCACTATAACCAACACTTTAGGCAAGACCCTTACTATCCATCAAATACTGAGTGGAAAGTAAACCAAGATTATAGTCAAGGGGGTCTTCAAACCATTTTCAACTTCCATGGAACAATCCAGGGAAGTGTAGCCAAACACCACCAATTGAAAATCCTCAATCATCCCAAGGTTTTTTCCGACAAGCCCCTCTAAATTTGAATCTTAGCCTTGAAGACATGATTGAACAAATGGATGCCAACAATCTCCAGTTCCAACATACAAAATATTTGCATATTCAAGACTTGCAAGATCAAGTGGGATAATTGGAAAACAATATCAATGAGATAAAGATGCATGTTTCTTGACAATTACCATCCCAAACTGTTTCTAATCTAAAAGTCAAAGGTAATTTTTTACACAATAACACCTAGTTGTGGTAATGTAGTTTCTTCATCCAATGATTATAACCAATAGGTATGTTACCCTCTTGAAAACTATATTTCCTAGCCCTAAAATTCTTCAAGCAAATAAAAAGCAGAAAAAAGGGAAATGGAATTGTCATTGAGGATTCCCATGAACAATCCATTCTTTTTCCATTCCCTTAAAGACTCTCTAAATCATATAAAAATATTGATAATGAGATTAACAAAGAAATAATGTATACATTTAAAAAGGATCAAGTTAACATTATTTTATTGAATTTAGATCAATAGATTCCTCATTAAGACAAATTTCTTAATAAACTTTTCACCCATTAAATAATAATGAAGGAGAATGAGAGAGTCATCCTTGGAAGGAATGTCATATCTTTGATTCAACTAGTACTACCTACCAAATGTAAGGATCTGTGAAATTTCACAATACCATTCACTATAGTGGATACATTATGTTCTAAAGAAATGATTTAATTGGGTGGTTTGATTAATAGGATTCCTTTCTATGTGTTCACTTCACTGTAGGTTTTATAGATTCAACCAATAGGAATCATTGTACAAATTGCAAACCGGAACACAACACTCCCATCTAAAGAGGTGGAGGATATCCTCATAAAGGTTATAAATCTCATCTTCCCCTTAGAATTCTACATTATTTAGATGGAAGATACTAGAACCCATGGACATGCCCCCATCATACTTGGGAGGCCATTCGTTGAAACGAAAAAGTTGATAATCAATATTCATAGTGGTATGTTTTCCATGGAGTTTGGTGGAGAAAAGGAAAGATTTAACATCCTTGAGGCTTTGGAACACACCATTAAAGAGAACTACACTCATCTTTTATATTCAATGGAAGTGCTCTAAAATCCACACACACATAATTCTATCCTTGACCAATACTATGATTCATTTTCCTCTTATCCACCCTTGGATTATTTGTGTTTTTATTCATGTTTTGAGGGTGTTTTGGGTTAATAAAATTGTAAATTTTTTCCTTTAATTGAAGAGTTTGTTTATTATGAGTTAACCTAGACTGGAGATGATTCTAAAAGTCTCATTTATATAGATTATTTTTCTTTAGAGAACAAATATACATAGATAGGTAGTTTCATGGACATCACACCCCCTGAATCCCCTCCCTCAATCTAGCCACCAGTTTTGGAATTAAAACCACTTCCATAAAATTTAATTTTATACTATGTTGAGTGTATTTACCAATTCACATTATTATTTCTAATAACCTCTCTCCACATTATTAATCCACACTTCTTGACCTATTGAGAGATTATAAAAAGATTATTGGATGGACATTAACTAATATTCCTAGGATTAGCCCATATAATTGTATTCAACATCTACTATTAGATGATTAAGCTATTCCTATATAGAAAGATCAATGATGATTAAATCCAACTCTCCATGAAGTGGTAAAATTGGAAGTGATTAAATAAATTACTAATATGATCATTTATCCTATATCTAATAGTAAATGGGTTAGACCATTAGAAATTGTGCCAAAAAAAACTAGAATAATGGTTGTGTCAAATGAATGGGATGAATTGGTTGAATCACATGTGAAAAATAATTGGGGTGTCTATATTAACAGTTGAATACTGAACCAAGCCACATGATAGGACCAATTTCATATACCTCTCATCGACCAAATGTTAGAAAGAATGGCAAGTAAGTCTAATTATTGGTTCCTTGATGGCTGTTTGGTTTATTTTCAAATCCATATAGCCCATGAGGATAAGGAAATTAAAACATTTACCCATTCATTTGGCACATTTTCTTATAGAAGGATGCCTTTTGGTCTATGTAATGCTCTTGGTACTATTTATCATTGTTTGATGAGTATATTATTAGAGTACGGTGATATTTTCATTGAATTTTATATGTATTATTTCAATGTTTATGGAACTTCATTTGAAGATTTGTTTGGCACACCTAGGTTCTATCCTCCGCCATAACATAGAAAAATATCTTGTAATAAATTGCGTGAAATGTCATTTCATGGTTGATAGAGGAATATTTCTTGGGCATGTTATTTTAAATGAAAGAAATACAGTGTATAAATCAAATATTCAATTAATTTGAACCCCTTTATATTCAAAATATGTTCACAAGGTGTGATATTTCATTTGTCAGGATGGTTTTTACCACAAATTCTATAAAGAATTTAGTAAGATTGTACTTATCTTATCTCATTTATTACAAAAATACACCGAGTTTTTGATTGATTAAAATTATATTGATGAATTCAATTCACTAAAATGGAGTCACATATCCCTCCCTAATCAACCCATGAAGGTGGATCTCCCTTTCGAATTTATGTGTGATTCCTTTAACATTTCAGTTTGGGAATTTTTATCACAAAGGGTTGAGAAGACTCCTCATTTCATTGAGTATGTCTCACATACCAATGACCCTACCTAGGAAAACTACTCCACCACTTAAAATTAATCCCATTCTCTTGTGTTTTCCTTGGAAAAATTCCATTCATATCATATTGGGAATAAATAATTGTGTTTTTTGGATCATGATACCCTAGGATTCCTTGTAAGGAAACATAATTCTATGCCCCTCCCCAAACAATGGATTCTCCTCCTAGAAAAGTTTGACATTGAGATTCATGATAAAATAGGAGTGTAAAATGTTTCAGCGACCACATTTATAGGATTTCCCCACCATTATACCACCATGACAACTCCTCCCTCCCCATTGGAGAATTTTTCCCTTTGAGAACCTCTGTGTAGTAGTCAAACTTACCCTTTGGTATGCAGACATTGTAAACTTTTTAGTCACATCTAGGGTCCACATCGATTTTAGCACATCACACTCATAGAGAATTATCATGATTCTCAATGGTAAATTTTCGAAGAACTATATTTTTGGAGAATTTTTAGTTACCAAGTTGTTTGATGGTATATCCTTGACCATGAGTTCACCTCAGTTTTGACCTTCTGCCACACCTTAGATTATTGGGGACACATTTTAATTCAAGTTACGTCTTTAATGCTCCTTAACTCTGGATATTATTTGATACATTGTTTATATATTGTCATCTATTTTTTAATTCATGGACAAGTTTTAAATTTCCAAGGAATTTCTCAAATGGGAATGAAATGCCCCAACAACCCATGTTATTTATGGATATATGTGATTCATGTGGCATTGAACTCATGAAACCTTTTCCAAATTCTATATTTTTGTTTACATCTTATAGTTTTTTCAGTATCTCTCAAAATTGGTTGAACAAAACACCATAAGGACTGATGACTCTCGAGTGGTTATTGATTTTGTGATGTCCCATATTTTCAGAAGGTTTGGTTTTCCTAGATTCATCATTTTTTATCAGGGTTCACATTTTTTAAATTGTAACTTGGAAAAAATTACCTGTATGTATGGGGTTGTTAAAAAATTATCCACTACATATCACAAAACTATAAGGAGAGAACCAAGGCTTCCCAAGACCAACTCATCCTTTATCATTGGTTCCACATTTGGAAGAAGGTCCTCCATTATAATGATCTGGTGAAATTACATCTTGCAATCCTTCATTCCTTCTCTATTGGACCATATACAATTACTAATTTCTATCCATTTGGTGTTATATAGGTTCTAAAAAATACAACTAAACAAACATTCACTATTAATGGGTAGTAGCTGATGCACATCCATGACGTAATTATGGGGTCCCCAATGGAGAATGTCCACATTTAAGAAGCAACATATTAATGACATACACTAGGTTTTAACCATTAATCCACATTATCTTTTACTAGAGCGAGGACACTTCGCACACTAGGTGTTGGTGGATTTGGTACATTTTTTTGTTAGTTAGGAATTGTTATCAACTTTTTTAATTATTATTTTCTTACTTAATAATATTGTCAGTCACCCCACCCTATTACCCCATTAATTTTGTGCTAGAATTTTAAATCTTGATCCCCCCTTTATCATGAAATATGATTCCCTTTTAATCATGTATGCTATTGAATATTAATAAGGGATTTCAATATTTCATATTGTTTTAGCTTCATGAAAAAAATTGTTTCAATGTCAAAATGTTTGTTTTAGAATGAATTTAATATTAAGGAGTGAATTTTATCTTGAAAATTGGTTGTTTGTTAATGATGTAAAATATTGTATCATTTTGAAACCTTTGGGAGGAATTGTACCCTTTTATTTGAGTAGTTTAAGGGAAAATTGTTTCAGTTAATTTCTCTACATATCACTACAAAAAACCAAGAAGTGTTAATTTTTATTAACCAATAGAAGATGAATATATGTCTAGTTAATATATATCTTCTTACCAAAATTATTTTTGCATATATTCATTCCTTATTTTATGTTCTTCATTATTGTACCAGATTAACCTATGTGTGTGTACCTATTATCCAACGTATGTATGGCCTAAAAAAACAAAACAAAAAAAGGGTTGTATCTTGGGATGGTCAAAACAACTATTACTAAACCTTTTATTTTGTTATAACTATTACAATTATGGGCGTGAGGAGATCAACCAAGGGTTGAGAGAAGAGGGTGACATATGTTCCAAGTATATCTATTATAAAAACAAAAATTAAATGGGGGTAGTGATGAAATGTGAAACATATGGGGATATCTAGGTCAGAAGATTATTGTTTGACATCTGAGAATGCTTAATTGAGTGGGTCTTGAAATTTTATTCCAAATGATATAGGGCACATTCGTTGTATAGAATCATTTAAGTAGAGAAACTTTTAAATAAACTATATTTACTGGATACTGTAATGAATTTCATGGAATGGATTCACACACAAATGTGGACAGTTTGTGACAATGTTTAATTTTGGATTACATTCTCAAATTGGTACCAATTATCTCCTTAAATTTCTTGCAGATAAAATTTATGAGAAATATTTTTTAATGATCACGAAGAATAACTCCTTGGTGTGATTTTTTCATTGATCACATTTCTATCACATTTTAAAAAATATTTTAACGTAAAACATTTATGATGTTTTTAATATCTACGTGCCTTATTTTTTGAAATGTGACTTTGACATGGAGTGAAAATTTTTAGTAGTGGGGGTGTGATCATGTAGCGATTCACAGTTTCATTTTTACCCTTACATCATTATGATAAAATAGTTTTGTATTGAAAATTATAAAAATAATAAAAAATTAAACTTCATGTTTGATTCCATTATTTAATGTTTATCACTGTTACAAATTTCAAATTTACTTGTTTGGATTATTTCAATGTAGGAGTAGGTGATTTAGGGGTCTCAGAGATGATCCAGAAGAAATATGGACCAAACTACATCGAAGCCCATGGACATATGTCTACTATTTTGAAAATTACAAGAATAATGATCCTCTAAATGAGTTGATCTTTTGTCAAAATCTAAAAATCATCATGGGATACAACTAATTTTGTGAAATACAATCCCCACGAGTCCATTAATGGGTCCATCCGAACCATTCGGTCCAGGGGACAAAATCCGCACGAAATCAGAAGTTTAGTTTGGTATTCTAACTATATATCAAATTCTAGACGTTCAATGGGTACCACATTTGACATGGTTGTAGTCAAGAGATCACACAATAGCATTTAACTTTTTTCTAAGTCGTGATAATTCCATATACCAACCAAAAAACGAGACTAAAATGGTATCACAAAATCTGGGTGCTCAACACCACTGACAATTTATGCTATAAAAGGGAACCAATGGAACCTCATTTTCATGTTCAAACCTGAACAAACCTTTTTCCATTTGGATTCCTATGGAATTATACTCAGCATACTAGAGGTTATTTATGCCTCTATCTTCATAGGGGGATCAATAATGGAGAGAGAATTCAACCCGACTTTTTTTCTCCTATCGATATTGGTCTAATAAGTGGGTGTTTATTGTAAGGGAGGTAAACATATTGTAATGGGAGTTCTGGGACTTTTACTACTACTATTTTGATGTATTTTGGGTTTTCAAACATTTCATTTTAAATTATATTACTTTTATTTAACCTTGTTTGATTTAACTTAATGAAATTCTCTTCACATTTAATCGATTTGTATGAGGTTTTGAGTGCGTGACTTGTGTCATTCCAATTTGATAGCACATGAATCCTTTTCTTCCATAGTTATTTGAGATTTTAATTTTGTTTTGAAGTAATTATAACATGCATGAAACTGTACCTTGGCTATATGATTTTTATGTCATGGTTTAGGTCAACGTGCTTTGATATAAGAGATTGGAATGTAATCTCGATTTTGATTGATTTTAACCAAAGACTTACATAAAACCCTAATTAATATCCAAGAATTATTAACATGAAATGTGTGTAGTGAACTCATAATAAACCCTTTTCTCTTGTATTTTTCAAAATCCACTAGGTTAATCTACTATTAATCTTTTTAAATTAAGCTATTTTCATATAATTATTTTCTTAACCACCCCCTTAGTACTTTTTTATAAAAAAATGCATACTCTAATCCTATATGTGCTACTTTAGAGTTTATCTAGGGTCTAAACTATACTATAAATACACCATTAAATCATTATCAATTTTAGGTTTCACAACAACACGTTCACCATTCTATTAGTGTAAGTGGGATATAATTGTAGCTCTAAGTATAAGTTCTATTAAGAACCCTACCTCATAATCAGGGGGTAGTCCAAAAAATTCTTTGAGAAATATATAAATATACTCTTTCATAATAGACATTTACTCAAGGATGACACTCCCTTAGATTTAACCATTTTAGATAGATATGATTCTCTATTGGCTGTCAACACCCACAACATTTATGGGATTTTGTAATGAAATTTACAATCTTCCTATTATATCTATTATAGAATAGTATGATTTAGAATGTGGAATTATATTTCCATTGCTCAATAATTGATGTGATATATATATAATTAGAGGGAATTAATTCATAACATAGCATCAAATTCTACCAATGTAAGGATTACTAGATATGCAGAAATAAACATCCCACTTGTGTTAATTGGGGAAGATTCCAACACTTGGGTTTCAAGGTTATGACTATTAGGAGTTTTAATAGATATACTTTCTTTATTCCATTGGGGAATTATTAAATAGTTTCAAAAAACACAAAGGTTATAAAAGAATGTCTGTAACCATAATTAAATAAAAACTTCACCATTATTGATTGAATAATAAATGTACATTATAATATATCAATTTATATATCTAATTAAATTGTATTTATGGCATAAGATATATATTTATACCACATCATAGATGTTCACCAATGTTGATTCCACTCAATAGAGCATGGTATAGTGAACTATATTGCACGAAGAAATTTCATCTTATAGTTGAGGCATTGAACCATAATTCGTTCATTAAGTAGTTCCTTCCTTTCCTCAATTATATTGGTCAGTTTATTCATGTATCAATGAAATTCATGCATTTTGTGCCTTTATCTTTAATACATAAATAATTTATTCATTCCTTTGAGGTAATTCCCATAGATATTCATTACAAAACATTTCCATGTGAGTGGTTGAATCTTCTTTACATAATTATCATTTTATAATCTATATTGAAACTATATCCTTGTATTTTTTATAATCATTTACATGGAAATATTCGATAAACTTTCATCTTTAATTTGTGTGAGAACGAAACCACATATTTATAACTATAAAAAGCATACACAGACAGATAATTTTTAAAATTTAGTTTTAAAATAGTGAATAATTTTCCAATTTTGCATTCCACATTCATAAAAAAACTTGAGGTGTACCATGTAATAATTTTCAAATTAACCTTATTAAATTTAACATGTTCATGTTAACTATTCATAAGAAATACAAATTATCTCTCCATATTTGTGTGATCATTAAAAGGGATATACATTTTAATAAAATATTTATAATTCCTTCCCACTCCATTACTTCCACTTCATCCATTGGATTCATTTTATAGATTAATCCCCACAATTGATATTGTCATTATAAATGGTATAAAACCAGAATAAATTTCTATTTCTCAAAATAAGGAATCAAAATAATATCTTCTCTATATATTCGAACAATTATTATACAAAAATGTGATCAAATGATCTACTAAATGTTGGTGGTCATTGGAATAAAAAAGTATCAATGGATAACTTATCAATCTTCAGTGAAGTTTGATATTTCATACAGCTAAGGTTATTATTCATAACATGTGACAAGTTGTTATGGGTCCCTAAAGGTTTTGAGCTCCACCTCTAAATTCATTAGGAATATCATTTAAATATTCATTTCATTTTCAATTACAAGGGTTTTTGGTCTGTTTTCTATTTATTATCCATAATTTTCTAAAATAGAGATGCTGAGGAAAAAACATAAATACTCAAATCATGAATAAATAATTTATTATCACATGCAAATTATTTTTTAAATCTCGACCTATGGTATCCCTAAGTTCATACATCATTATATTTTTCTAACCCATTAAAAAATTAAATAATCATTTATTTAATACCAACTATAGTTAACCTAATCATTCATACATGATTATTAAATCATTTTTTATCATTAAAAATGTAATTATAATATAATACAGAACTGAAAAATTTTGTATCTTGGGAAAATTAGTTTTGTAAAACATAATCAATCGTATAATATAAAACATATTTAATATTCTACAAGAAATTTCTATTATTAAATTTCATGTTTTAATTTGTACAATAATTAACCTAAGGATATAAATGAAATATCTGGTGTGATAAAATCCCAATATAGGGAATGAATAAAAGTGATGGAACATAATACATGATGTCATATGGTATATGGGGGAGAATAATCATTATTATCTTATCATAAAAATTTGATCATCAATAAATTATGAGGGAATATTTTTAAAAGGGAATGGAATGTGTAACACTCATAAAAATGAAACATCAAAACTTTCTGGTAAATTCCTACACATATGATGTGAAACAATATAGCTTCATGTTCATATATAACATATGTTTGTGAATCATCACTTTATAAAATTTTTACAAAGCTATCATCATGTTCACACATAGAAAGCATCATCTCATTAGTTATATTATGTTACACAGTGCATTAGAGGGCTATATAATTCGAATCCTAACCATCACATCCCTGTATAAAAATAATCATGCATACCACATGTATTGGAAACACTTATCAGTCATGGAAACAAAATAAACACATGACACACATAAAGGGGAACATGATAAAATCATATAGAATATAAAAATTAATAGTTCATTTATTATAGTTATAATATAAGGGGAGAATATCATTTTAGGTATTAAATTGTCTCATTAATAATGATAAGATCATATTTCATTAAAAAGACAATAAAAACTTTATAATTCATCATGAGGGTTTCTTAAAAATAATTTCAATAATTTAAGGACATTTATATCCCTAGAGTAAAAAATGGAAATAAATGAAAATTGCATTTATGAATAGATTCAAAATAAGCATTTTGAAAATAGAGATAAATAGGTGATGAACACAAAATAATGTGGCTGGGTTTGAGATTCCTCTTAATCTAGTATTCATTGTATTTCATCATGATTGTGCATCCTATAAAATACTATAATTTTTAAAAACATTATTATATAATTTAGTTATTTTTAAATTTTAACCCTTGATCAGTTATAATAATTTGATAATATTTATTACTATTTTATTTAATAGATAATGGCTTAAAGACAAGTTTTATTTTTAAACTATCATATTTTACTTCAATTTTATGATTCTTATCATTTTTAAACTACCATTTTATATATTTTTATATATAATATTAGAATAAATTAAAAAAATTATATGATATAATCTACATTGAATAGACATGAATACCGTGATTAGTAATGCATCAAAAACATCCTCATAGGTGGATGAAAGCAACCATTAATATGAGATTTCAAAAGAGGGGAGGCATAGTATATATTATAAATATATTAAAATTGTTATACCTGTATCATAATAAAATTTATATGTTATAAAATAATATATTAAATTTTTACAATGGTAAAAAAGGGGAAATTATTGGAAGAGTATAGGAAAGAAGAGAGAAAAAAATGAAAAGAGAATTTGCATGACCAATTTGTTTAAAATTTACTCTATTATAAAATCCTTCTAGGATTATGATTGTATTACTCCAGAACACCCATAAGGGTACAAAGAGGATTAGGAGTAGAGATTTGGGTAGATATTGGGATTTGAGAAGTGTATAGAGAGTGATCTTCCATGAAAAGTGAGATAGGGTATCTGTACATAAAAAGAGTGATATTTTTTATGTTAAAATATTGATTTTTTTTAATATTTACGTGAAATGAAATGAATAGTATTGATTCCAGTGAAATTTACTAGTTTATGATTTAATAAATCGAGGTTATCTAAATTTTTAACTAGTCCAAACTAGAATGTTATCTTTTAAATACTTAATTAAATTAAATGGGTAAAAAATAGTATTTTATTACAATGAAATATAACATAGGTTCCAAAATTTGTAACAGTGGTTTTTAAAATAATAAAAACTAGTTTTTAAAATAATTATTTTTATCATTTAATACATATTTTTCCATGAAAAAGGTTCTATGACATTTTAATGGGTTTCTTATATCATGATGATTCCATAAAAGTAAAAGTATTTGTGAAAGATATTTTTTTACTATTCAAAAATATAAAAATTAAAAAAATTGTTAAAAGTTTACCACAAGGTTGTTGGATCTGAATCTACAGATTATACACAAGAGGGGGTGAATTGTGTCTTTTGCAATTTTTCGATAACTCTTTGATTGAACGAGTTCTATCCATTATACATTATCATATTTGATCAGGCATCGAAATAAGTAAAAACAAGAACACAAATATGTATAGTGGTTCGGGGAACAGAAGGCCCCGAGTCCACTCCACCAACGCTCAACTCCAAAAGCTTGGTGATTTTCACTATTTGGTCCACTTTTCCACAGATGGTTCACAACTGAGTACAGGAAGTTGACACCTTTACAATCATTAGGCTAAAAAAGCCTTCTAATTCAAAAACGAACCTGTACGGCTTAATACGAGAAGCTGGTTACTCAAGAATAAAAAGAATTTCAGAAATAATTTTTCCAGTTGACCTTCACAATTGCAACAGAATGCAATTGACAGCAGATGGATCGAAGTCTCTAGAAATATTGATTTTCAAGTCGATGTAGTTATGAGTCAATCCAGTTGCACTAGATATAGAGATATAGTTCAAAACTTCAGTAGTAGTAGATCCACAGTAGATATTTGATGATGAACAAGTGAATCTTATATCGAGTTTCTTACTCTTAATTAAACAGTGATTTGACGCTCCTTTTGAATTAGCAGTTCAATCGTGAATTTCAGCAGTCTCTGTTATACACCTTTTTCAATAACAGATCGATTTCCATACACACATGTACCTGGTGTTTGAGAGAGAACATATATAATAAAGAAATGCATATCCCTTGCACATTTAGATCCATAAAGGTCGCCTTCTGAATCTCTATATTCAAAATTTTGAATTTACAGAGAAGTCGTAAGTTCCCTTAAGACTCGGCATAAAAAGCTCCTTTTAATTCGATCTTAAATCCATTGATAAAATGGCTTTGAATCAGTCAAAGTCGTATTTTAAAAAAGACTTTAAATCCGGCTATAAATCCACCCAATAATCATCATGTTGACCGCTGCATAAAAATATTGTCTTTCAAAATTTCTGACGACAAACGTAAGGTTGATGACGTGGCCTCTAAACGTAGGGTTGATGACATAGTCTTCAAACATAAGGTTGATGATGTAAGGTTGAACATAAACGTAGGGTTTATCATCCATACTTTTTCTTCAACTCTCAAACGTACGGTAAATGATCCATACTTTTACTAGATCCATACTTTTCCAAGAACGTATGGTTGTTCACAAAAGTAAGGTTTAAGAACCATACTTTTGAGAAACAAACGCAACGTTTAGTATTTACGTATGGTTCTCCTTCCATACATTGCTGATAACCAAAAATGTAAGGTTCCTTCCTAACGTAAGGTTATTCCTTTCATACTTTGCTGAAAACATATGGTTAATTAACCATACTTTTCTCTTATCTCAAAAAGTATACACGCTTTTCATCCTTACGCTACGTTTATCCACGTAGGGTATGAACAGTGAATCCAGAATGTGCTAAAGCAGATTCCGCGCTATATTTATCTACATTAGGTATGAACAATGATTCCAGAACGCACTAAAGCAGATTCCGAATACGTAATACATTCTCGTTATTTCAAGACTAAAATAAATTAATAAATTCCTGCAAAATACTAAATGAAATCATTAGAAAATAACTAAGGGTATTTGTGAGCATCAAAATTATCATAAAGAGACAGAGTATTATTTTTAATAATCTCCCCCATTAAATAACATTAATATGTATTGTTGAATACAATACTTTTGTCAAAAATCTCCCCCTTTTTATGATCACAAAACACATAAGATAATATGATTATTTAGATGAAATTAACTTTCAAAACTAGTTACATAAAGATTTAGAATTTTGAGTGAATTAAACAATATTTATGATTAGAAAAATTTCCCCTTCTGAATAAACAATAAATATACAGAAAACTATTGAAATATAGTTTTGTAAAAATAAAATTTTGTGGTTATCCAAATTATCCTTTAATTCTCCCCCTAAATACCCCTTAAATAAAATGTTGATGTTTATCAAAATTCTCCCCCTTTTGTGATATAAAAAAGAATGGACAATCATGGAGTTTAACACATTTAATGTTGCACTGAACTGTAGGTAAATGATTATTATTAAATGTTTATCAATAATTAAATCTGGAGTACTGGCATATCAAAAATAATGTCAGTAAAAAAATGGAAAGAAACAAATAAATAAGGGAGGGAAGTTTCATTCAAAAACAGCAGTATATACATGACAGTGATATACACAGGAATCAAGGTTTGAGTAAGATAGGGAACAGGTTCTATCTCCTCTGGATTGTAGACTTGATTTCTGTAAACTACTTCCAATTTATCTTCATCATCCCATCTCCATGTTTAATAATGAGATCTCTGTTCTCTTGAGTCATATGAATATCCTCGATTAAATTGACTAGGAAAAACTCATGCATCCTTTCATCTTTTTCAACAAACACTGACAGATTCTCTGATAACTGATTTAACAGGATTCTGACTGATGGCTCACTAGATGTCAGTTGATCCACTAAAAACTTCTGATTGTCCAGAAACACTGATAAAGGAGCACTGTTACATTGATGATCTTGTATCATGTCATTTATGTTCCTCATCACAGCTGTGATAGCTTGAAACCTTCTGATTAAATAAGGTGAAGTACCTGATCCACTACCAGAATTATTTTCAACTAATGCAAATTGGTTCTCCATAAACGACTATAGATCTGATAAATATGACTCCATAACCATTTCATATTTCAACTGTAAAACTGCAGTCAACATATCCTCTTTAAACATTTCAAATTCTTGCCTTGAGACTGTACACTCCATTATCTTTTGAATCTTTAAATGTTCTAAGTCTAAGGCATTTCTCAGAATGACATTATCAGATTCCAACTGAGATACTTTTCTGTATAGTTCATCAACTACTTATTTATTTGAATCAGATGCACCATGTGCTTGATTCATATTCACATGCTCTGGTTGATACAGCAGTACCAAAGGCAATGATTCAACATCAGATTTTTCATTTTCTCCATCCTGAGAAGGTTGGACCATAGATTTTTACTTAGAGTTCTCAAACTCCTCCACAGAAAAATCCACTTGAAGTACCTCTGTGTGAGCTTCAAAATCATGCTCACCATAAAAATCAGCATCTAGTCCTTCCACTGGGTTTTCAAAAACAATATCTTCAGTAGTTTACTAAGGTATGGCCACTTCTTCACCAGACACTGCCTCAATCTATTGTTCCTGTTGAAGTTCAACATCAACATCAGATACAATCTATTCTGAATTCTCTCTTTGAGATTCTTCTTGAGCTCATGATCCCTCTACTGGTGCTTTCCTTTCACTATCATCTTCCATGATCATATCCACAATAGACTCTCTTACAAAAGTATAATAAAATAAAGCTTCTCTTGTTGTTTACAATGTAGGGGAAGTAACTTCCTCATTAACATGTCTCTTTATTTTTGATTGAAGTCCCTCATGACATCTGTAATACTCAACATCTTCCACTTCAAATAGAATCGTTCTTGCTATATTGCTGACATTGGATTCAGCTTGTCCTTCCTTGGACTTAGCAGGTTGAGCCTGAGCACTCTCTGAGTCTTCCTCAGCTCCTACTGGAAAAGGTTTTACTTTAATGGTGCTCCAGAAATAACGAAAATTTCTTAAATTTCCAGCATTAAACGTATTACCTTGATGACAGAAAACTCGGGCATCCACTAATCTCACCATGTCGTTCTTAAGTTGCAGTTTAGAAATAAATTGACCGAAAGGGTAGAAATTCATTCGGGCATCCCTTTGACAGTAGTAATTGAGATACCATACCATGTACCTTGAGAAGATTAACTTAATATCGCTTAACAGAAGAAAATTTATATTCATATCACGGTACAAAATCTTTTCCATCTCTTCCATTCATGGAGCTATTCCAGTCTGAATAAATTTGACCAAAATTTTCTGATCAGGCTCCAAATCCTTGATAAACATTTTCTTTATAGTTTTAGTACAAAAAAGAAAAGACATAATGTCTGTGGATTTATGCACAGAATCTCCAATATTCCTTAAATGGAAATGAAAAACTCCCTCATGAGGGAAGTTAAGAATCTAACCAATCTCTACAGATGAGATTGAGAAATCCCTATCCTCTATCTTAGGCAACATACTATCCTCTCTATCTCCCAGACTAAACTGTACAAATTGGATGAAGTATCTATGTTCAACATCATACAGAAATTCTGTATTTTCACTATTTAACAACTGTTCATGATTATGAAATGCTAGTGCTTTCTTAGACAAGAATATATGTCTAAAAAAACCAGTCAAGATCGATTAACTTTCCCTGTAAGATTTTTATTCCCTCAGTGTGTTCTCTCTTTGCATTGCTTGTCTCGGCTTCAATGGCTCTTTTAGTTCTAACTATCATTCCGAGAATCACTAAAGGTTTGAAGGTTTGGGTTTCACAGGTTCAAAGATTAGGTTTTAGAAGCAGAAGTGTGATTTTCGGATTTGGAAAGGGTTTCAGTAGAAGTGAAACAGTTTAGAAGTCAAAAAGGCCCTGACATCCTTGATTCCCGTGTAATCACTAATCATTACATATATTTAAAACAAATAAAATTTTCATACGGTGGAAAAAAAACATAAATATTAATCAAAAAACAAAATTAAAATTATTTAAAATTAAATAAACCTAGTTCCCCCTTAATAAATTCAAACTTGCAGTGGGTAGTGGTTTAGTAAAAATATCTACTAATTGAATTTATGTATTTATAAATTCTGAAAATATATCCTTATTAACAACATGATCTCCTAAAAAGTGATGCCTTATATCAATGTGCTTTGTTCTAGAATAACTACTAGGATTTTTTGAAATATTAATTGGACTTGTATTATCACATAAAATAGGTATATTATTAAAATTCAATCCAAAGTCCATAACAGTGTTTTTCATCCACAACACTTGTGCACATCAACTACAAGCAAAAGCATATTCTGCCTCAGCTGTTGACAGGGGAACTGAATGTTGTTTCTTACTAGACCATGATACTAAAGACTTTCCTAAAAATTGACATGTTCCTAATGTACTTTTTCTATATAATCTACAACTTCCAAAGTCAGCATCTGAATATGAAATCAAATTGAAATCAAGAGTTTTAGGATAAAGAAGAGATTGAAAAACAGTTCCTTTTAAATATCTAAAAATTATTTTAACAGTAGTTAGATGATATTCTTTAGGATTTGATTTAAATCTAGCACAATGACATACTTAATACATTATATCTGGCCAGTTAGAAGTAAGATATAAAAAACGACCAATCATACCTCTATATAACTTGTTGTCAACTAATTTCCCAGTTTCATCCAAATCAAGTTTTATATTACTACACATAGGAGTTGTAAATGGCTTGTTGTGTTCAAGTCCACATTGCTTACGTAAATCAGTAATGTATTTGCATTGATTTAAAACATTTCCAAAATCTTTTTGAAATATTTGAAGACCCAAAAAGAAATTTAATTCTCCCATCATTCTCATTTCAAATTCTTCTTGCATTAATTTTGAAAATTCATGACAAAGTGTTTTATTAGTTGATACAATGATTACATCATCAATATAAATTTGAACCAATAAAATATTATTTTTCACAGTTTTCTTAAAGAGTGTTTGGTCTGCCATTCCAACAGTAAAATTATTTTTCAAAAGGAAAAAACTTAATCATTCATATCAAGCTCTAGGTGATTGTTTAAGGCCATAAAGAGCTTTAGTAAGTTTAAAAACAGAATCAGGTTTTTGAGAGTTTTCAAAACCAGGAGGTTGCTCAACATAAACTTCCTCTATTATACAACCATTTAAAAAGGAAGATTTAACATCCATCTGAAATAATTAAAAATTTATATAATATGCATAGGCTAAAAGGATTCTAATGTCTTCTAACCTAGCTACGGGTGGAAAAGTCTCATCATAATCTATTCCTTATTCTTGATTATATCCTTTAGCTACTAGTCTTGCTTTATTTCTAGTTATTGTGCCTTGATCATCTTGTTTATTTCTAAAGACCCATTTGGTTCCTATTACAGGATAATTCTTAGGTCTTTCCACTAAATCCAAAACTTCATTTCCTTAAAACTGGTTTAATTCATCTTGCATTGCTGTTACCTAGCTTTCATCATCTAAAGCTTCTTCTATAGTCTTGGGTTCTTGTCGACATAAGAAGGCAGTGAATTCCACTAGATTTCCTATGATTCTTCTAGTTTGAACACCAGTTTCTAGGTCACCTATTACAGTTTCAAAAGGGTGATTATTTAGTGTTCTAGACTCTCTAGGTTATATATTTAAAGGTTCTTCAGTATAATGTTCCTCTAAATAGGACTGAATTTCTTTTCTATCATTTTCAAAATCATTATTTGAGTTCTCAAGTCTCATGTTATCATTAGAGTCATGTTCATCCATTTGTTCTGTCCTTTTCACAAAGGGATCAGATTCATCAAATTTCAAATGAACTGATTCTTCTACAATCCTTGACTTCTTATTAAAACTCTATAAGCTATGAAGGTAGCAGAATATCCTAAGAAAATACCTTCATCAGATTTTGGATCAAACTTACCAAGATTATCCTTGGTG